>JAUTXW010000780.1:2087500-2578297 GCA_030620095.1 Kuschelorhynchus macadamiae | reverse complement strand
CAAAAAGTCCAAAATGCCTGCGTGCGATTTGTGTATAGTGTAAGAAAATATGAACATACATAACATCTATTTAGGGAAATTAACTGGTTACGAATGAATGCTCGACGAAATCTTCACTTTTGTACTTTTTTAATTAAAATTACCAGTGATCTCCTTCTTCAATTCGACAACGGCTGCGATTTCGTAGTGATATTCATAATGTTAACGTTAGAATGAGACGTGGCTTGAGAATGCCCAATCACCAAAGCGCCATTTTTCAACTTGGGTTTTCTTACAATGCTGTAAAATTCTATAATTTGAATTTTTAGATTTAAAGTTTGATTTGTTTAAATCCAAATTTTCAATAGATGTATTGAATTTGCAGAAAAAAACTGATTTTGCATTAATTGATATTTTTTAAATTTACACTTAAATATATTATTATTACTTACAAAGCAAAAATAATTTTTTTTGTTCAGTCAGGTATTTTCATTGAAGCTATTGATTTTTTTTTCTTAGATATTGTGGCAAATCTTTAACTGTCGTATTAACTGTTTTTTTTTTTGTTTTGCTTAGTGCTTATCGTTACATTCTCGCCAAGGAAATATGCAAATTAAGAATTAGTTTGTCCCTGCCTGGTTGAGTTGGGTAGTTATTAAAGCTAGACTACGCCAGGCTTTGACAATACATTTCCTTTTATATAATACATTGTATATGTTTTGAAATAAAAGGCATTTATTATTATTATTATTATTATTATTAAATACTTTATGAAGTAAGCACTCCATGTTAAAAAGAGTTCTTAAAATAAAACTTGGATTTATGCCTATATTTCAAGCTAACATCATTTATAAAAAAGCAAAATGTAGAATATAAAAATGAAGTTTCAAGATTCATTAAAGAGGCGCCTAATGCAATTTATCTTTTAATAAAAGTAGCTACTATTTTTGGTTTGGCGGATGCTTTTAGGAGAGAAGAACTTTCAAAGAAAACAATTGATGATAAAGAGGATAAGGGAAATTTAATAATCAAAATTCTTACAGTAAAAAGAACATGTGTTTATCCAATTTATCTCAAATTTTGCACGAATTGATTGAATAATATTTCTTAAGCTGATTCAAAAAAAATGTTTGGTCGTCCTTTTGCTCAGCCATCTTGAATTCGTACCACAATTTTACCAGTTTATCTCTATATCACACTTAATGCTTGAGCAAAATTTGAAACTAATCTAATGATTAGCGTTTTTTATCCATACTAAAATGTTACCAGTTGCAAATTTAAGGAAATTGGACAATTAGTGGTTTTAGTAATAATTTTTTTAACGTTTTATTTTGCCGATATATTGGATTTTTACCAAAATGTTTCCAGGTCATCCCATATAAACCTATGAACGAAACGAAGGAATTGGTAAATATATTTTTTGAATATTTATCTAGAGACGCTAAAACGTGAACATATGTAAAACCTGAAATAGTGACTTTTTCACGATAAAAATATTTTATTTGGCCGCCATTATGTTATATTTTGAAGTCAATCTGATGAGTAGTTTTTAAACGATGTCGCGAACTGACAGACAGACAGACAAACAAATCAAGAGATGGACCGATGGACTTGACAAAATATATTTTTGGCATCTAGGGACGCTAAAACCTGAAAATATGTAAAATCTAAGAGGGTGATTTTTTTCACAATTACAAATATTGTATTTTGTCGCCATTTTGTTACAATACTTCTCTTTTACGATCAATGTAACTATAATATTTTGTTAATATTCCTTTTAATAAGAAACATTAAAATGTTTAAGAAAGACATGTTTGTTTTACTATCAAAATGTCTGAATGGTAAAAAGTAAAAAGTGTCGTTTTAAAAAGATTTTTTTTCGCTTTATTCAAAAATACCCATAACTAATTTACAGGAAAATTGTAATTTTATTTTTTTTAAAGACATCAAGCTACTGGGCAATATAATTTCCAACGAGTCAAAAACGAGTTTATTTCACTTCCTATGTAGACGGATGTTATCTTGTTAACATATATAATTTTAAAGGAATTTAAGGCAATTAGTAAGGTTCATCGATCTCATGTATATAAAAGAATTATGGCGCCTGAGATTAGATCGAAATGTAATCACTTACTGATGTTTCGCTTTTTCATCTACAAAATATTTTGATGGATATTTACAGAATGAGATCAGAACACATTGTTCTGATCTTTCCGGTCAAGGTAACCTTTCTGAAGATGCCTTCAATCAGAAATTTTCCGAAATAGTAAAGGAATATTGCTTTAAAAATGATTTGTTCTAACACGTTTGTGAACAAAGTATTTGCTGAACTTAACTATATGATTTTCTTTCCTTTTTGTTTATGTCTAGAACTCAAATGTTTAGTACTTATTTATGAATCATTCTATACGAAAGACTGACGTTCTGTACGTTATATAAAAGTTTTCCTTTTGTAAAAAAGGAGACAGTCTGACAAACGAACCTACAGGTCATCCATCTACTGCACTACAGACATGAAAATTTCCACTAGTTTTAGTATCTACATTTCACGCATTTGCCGGTTTTTCCTCGATATTTTTGCCACATTATTGCTCCGCAGTGGTGAGTGAATAATTCATTTCCAACATGAAATACAGTACAGATGCAATAAATTACCTTTCCCCTTTAGCAGTTTTTCACCGTAATTTATTTAGTTTTCGGGAATAGATGACACTAGATGGATTAAAATGCCAGAAATAACCAAGCTATCCACGTTTAATTAAGCGAAAGTAACTTTACACACGGTGACTCGTTTATATGCTCTGCCTGTAAATAAAATGTAAGTTCATAGATGAAAGAATATTTGAAAGGGGCTGTTTGTACGTAGAGGTAAAAATGGAAGATATTTTTTATTTTTAACCGACTTCAAAAAAGGAGGAGGTCATCAATTATTTAACTCTTTGTATTTTTTTATGTAAGTACATTGATTTCTTTGCTATGTTTTAAATATGTGGATGACATTTTCAGGAAATATTCAGGATATTGCCGGAGTGGTCCCATACTGAAAAGATGTTAAAAACGGTGAAATGGCTTGTGGGCAGTATATTATTGCAAACAAGCGTAGGCCATTTTATTAGGGAACAATATGCAAATATCTGTAGAGCGAAAAGTAATTTATTTATTTAGCATTTCGACCTATAAGAGTTTAGAAGACAAATTATTTTAATGTTTTTCGTGTTTCTTCAAGAAGGGCCAGCTAACTAATTAATTAATATCATGTTTTCCTATAAAGTCGAATGCGGTCTTATCGTGCGGGTCCAAAGGTCACCAACATTATGAATCAAATCAGAAAACACAGTGAATACCAAAATGTTGTGTGATTCTTTTATCGAGCTATTAAATCTCCATGGGCTATTTACAAATAAAATATACAGGGAGAAAGAAAATAGTTTTTTTTTATTATATTACGCAATATTATTAAGTTAGCCACTTAATATTATTTTATATATTAAATGCCGAGGGACTAATTAAGAAAATTCGCTAAATATGTATTTGGTTGGAAAAAACAAAAATATACAAAATAGCAAGCGCCTTAATAAAGTCGGAAGGCGCGAGGCGGTTCGAATCAGTGGAACAATCAGGATGTTCTGTTTATACAACCACTTAATGAAAGTGAGATTTTTTTATCAATCACCAAAAATTATGAGCCCCGCTTGACCTAAAAACCTAACTATTTATACAGTGGTATCTATTTAAATGCGGGCCACCCCTGTACAAAGAAAACTTGTTTTTTTCTTGTATTGTGATAACAAACAAAATTTATTTTGCAAAAATAATATACACTTTTATTAAAAACACAAGATAATTAGTTATTACTTCCCTCGTGAGATTTTTTCAGATCTTTACGTTTAAAGGTCCCCAGATGCCGGAAAACATGTTTTCTCAATTCCGTCTGTCTGTAGGTATGTCTGTCCGTCAGCCTGCTGTTTGTTCGCGGCATAGCTAAAAAACTAATCCGATTTCTTCAAATTTCCTTTTAAAATTAAGGGCCATGCATGCGAAAAATACAGGCTACATATATATATATATATATATATATATATATATATATATATATATAAATATATATATATATATATATATATATATATATATATATATATATATATATATATATATATATATATATATATATATATATATATATATATATATATATATATATATATATATATGTATATATATAGCCTGTATTTTTCGTTAGCCCCGAGTTTCTGGTAAAGCGATTTTACCGATTTTAATATATCAAATTTTGTCTTATAATTAATAAAAAAATTTAGTAATTTTAAACACGCTTTAAAATTGGAACAAATATTCTATAATTATTTATTTATTGCCTACAAAATTACAAATATACTAAAAAAGTAAGCAAAAATAATTTAATATAAAATTCACTGGCTAATATCCAGGAGCTAGTGGCAAAAGCTCTGAGAATCGGTATAAGGAATGTACAGAAACTTGTGCATGAAAAAAAAACATAATTTACTTCTGAAGAAGATTAAGAAATGTACACGAAAAAATCCAAAGGCAAAAGACTTAAGTTACAATGCAAAAATGGATATTCATAATGCAATTTATGATTTATACACTCCAAAGGCTAATATAATCCTTCAGAAACTTTTTAATATTATAGATTAAAAAATATCATCACTTAAAAAGTCCTCATCTTCTGATTTATCCTCAAATGGTGCAATGATCATTGGTGCTATTTCGCCATTTAGAACTCGTTCTCGATTCCACCAATCCCATATTAATTTCTCAGTATGTTCCACAGATTTCTTCCAGTACTCCGACGTAATATAATTTAATGAATCTTGCCAAACAATTTGCACTTCATCTAATGTAAGACCATCGTTCACGTGTTTTTCGTAATATGATTTTGCCCCAGCCCATATTAATTCTATTGCGTTAAACTGGCAATGGTATGGCGGCAGTCCTTATGTCCATTTTCCCGTAATATTTTATCTACGGCATATATTGTTGGTTTTTACTACAAGATACCTAATTAAATCCCTTAAAACGTAAATAGGCGAATTTAGCTTGACTGGCTCTCAATAAAATATATATATATATATATATATATATATATATATATATATATATACACATATATAAAGTTTTAGCGTCCGCACTATGTGTCAATGAGCAAATCCCATCATCTTTAGAATATATAACACTTTTCTTTTTCAAGAATTATAATAGGTGCATGAAAACCAAAGTTGATATTATGGTGTTCAATATAAAAAAGTTCAGTTCTCCTAAGAGATCTGTTACGTGCAAGTTAATCAGCTTTAGAAGACCCGGACCTCTCACCCGGCCATTGAAAAGGTTGAACAGTAGGCTCACATCTTTTAAAGTCCTTTTATATACTATATATATATATATATATATATATATATATACTACTATATACTATATACTACGGATGTTGTCATAGTTATGATCAACAATGATAATATTTAATTTATAGACACACAGCCTGAGAAATCTGTTTTGAACTTTTTCTAAACTATACTTATAAACTTCATAATTTGGCGACCATATCACAGAGGCATATTCCAGTACAGATCTTACTAGAGTCCAATAAATTAATCTTAATGAATTAACAGATCAGTCTCCGCTGGTTCTCTGGATAAAACCTATCAATTTGCTTGATTTTGCAGTCATTATATTAACATAGTCACTGAATGAGAGACGATAGTCAAATAGCACTCCAAGGTTTTTCACTGTGTTAACTCTATCCAGAGGCACTCCATCAATATTATAGTATGTATTGAATTTTAACTGCCCTTTAAAAAAGCAAGCAGAACTACGGCTGTGGATTCAATCACTTTAAATATTTTAAGATAGTCTGCGAACATAAAAAAATCAGAAAGTTGTATATAATTATCAAAAATGTTAAACAATAAGGAAGAGCAGTGTGTACCTTGAGGCACCCCCGAAACGGCTGCGATTAGGTCAGACCTGAAGACACCAACTCTGAGCCTGTACGTTTGCCCCTCCAAATAATTTTTGATCCATTGAACGAGATGTTGACTGAAACGCAAAGCCGAAATCTTAGACAATAGTAGCTCGTGATTAACTTTGTCGAACGCCTTGGAGAAATCCATGTAGATAGAATCCACTTGAACATTCCCATCCAAGGCCCTCAGCAGATGCGATTAATAGACAGCCAAATTGGTGACCGTAGATCTGCCCAACACATAACCGTGTTGGTAACCTGAAATTAATTCTCTACATAACTATGAAAGCTGCCATACATGATCGCGTCAAATAATTTAGAATACTGGATTGTATACAAACGCTACGATAGTTCTTAATAGATTGTTTGTCACCGGATTTGTGGACTGGGACGGGGAAACTATCTTTAAATGTATTCGGGGATTGACCAAACTTTAATGAAACATTAAAAAGAGTAGTGGAAGCATGACACAAGGTGCAGACGCAACGCTTCAGCAGATAATTCGAAATACCGTCAGTTCCCGAAGATAGTTTATCAAGCAATCCGTTAATCTGCTCAAAAATCTCAGATACCGAAAATAATCGATAGTTTATGTTAACATGAGGATCTAATATATAATCAAGTACAGGAGTATTCTGGTTATCAAAAACAGTTGAGAAATATGCTGCGAAAGCATTAGCTATGTCTACACCCCCTGATACCCTCTCATCTTCCAAAAACATTGCAGAAATTATTATTATTATTAATTATAATTATTATTATTCTGTCCTATGCTATCTTTGCACCGCTACCAGCTCTTTTGGGCCAATCAGCTATACAGCGGTAGAATACAATAGAATGGTTAGTTTGTGGGCATTGCGTTCCAAATAAAATGCTTGAAGAACTTATTTGGCTGACTTTGTTAAAAATTATATGCATGTAATATAGATAAGAATATTTTTTTTAATTCCCAGGATTGGAAACGGGACAGATAAAAATTAGATAAATACACAGTCTTTTTTGTATAGGTTCGCTGTTAGAGATAGTAGCACAAAAATATTCCGAGAATTGTGGTTTGATAAATATAGCGTTCTGAATTTAACGAGTCGTAGTCTAAAATATATTTAATATTTGAGTCAATTTAGCGTTTAAGCAGGGTTTAGGTATTTTAGTTAGATTATTTAATATGTATTTGGCGTAGATGTTATTAGATTAAATATGCTAGGTATTTAAGGATGTTTCCGAAACAGTGTGGTTATTCGTTATATCTGAATTTTACGATAAAACTCTTATATAGAATTAAAAGGGATGAAATAAAAATGTTTATGAAAAAAATAAGCCTACAGAAATCCGATTTCGAAATTGATTGAAAAATATTTCATCTTTTAGCCTGTGAAGTCGGCAAAACTTTCTTAAAATTATCCTTTTTTTGTGTACTTGAATTTTGTCGGCTTCTATCATAAATATACTCCTGTGTTCTACAGTTATTGTAATTTTTATTTTGTATAATAGTATTTGAAAATACGTTCAATCTCACTGCGCCTTCATTTGCACTCGCCCATCTAATCGCACTCTTACTTGAAATTGAACTTGCACTCCAACTTGCGCTTTCAATCATACTCGTACTGCTGCTTATACCTACAGTCCCATTTGCACTCGCGCTCACAAATCTATGCACCCACATAGTTTCATACAGATATTTTCTTTTCTAAACTTTTAATATATATGTGACTCGCTGGGATTGAAACTGGTGTTTTGGCAAATTAAAATAAACCATTTTTCTACGACTAATAAATAATGCACAAAAATATCGTTTAAAGTTTCTAGGTTGAATACTTTGACAGATATAATTAAATGACCATAATCGTCTCAATATTTTTTAAAGAAAAGAATAAACTAGTCTTGGTCTCAGTTAGATATATATATATATATATATATATATATATATATATATATATATATATATATATAACTTTTTACTTTAAAATTTACTCCGTGACACGTTTTTCGACCTTACGGTCATCATCAGACCTTATAACTAGATGGCCACTACAAATTAAAACATATAAATTTTAAAGTAAAAAAAAAAATGTAAGTAAAGTATATATCTGATTGAGACCGAGACCAGTTTATCCTTTTCTTTAAACCCTTATAATCAGGTCTTTTAGAGAATTATGGACGATTTCTTTGAACTCAATATTTTTGATAAACTCAGTTAGAAATAAGGAAAATTGTAATGTACTTTTACCTTAAAAATCACTTGGCTTTTGACTGATAATACTTTTTATCCACGAAAAGATTCATATTCCAATCGATATGATTCAGTCGTTTTTAGGAAAGCTAGCCACGGCCCCCGCTGCTTCTTATTTTTTTGCACAAAAAGATAAGGATCCTACCTTTCCTTGTATTGCTTAATCCAGTTGCCATTTTAAAGAAACAGACGATTATAATTGAATGTTTAATGAATTTCCAGTAACGTGATTGGTTGTAGCCCATGCTACAACCAAATTTGTTACTTGACGAAAAACATATTGCTAATATAGGTATAATTAATTATTAGCCTTAGAAAAAAATATTTAAATTTACTTCACAGTGTTGCATTGGAGTGCGATATAACAATTACAAATCTCCAATTCAATTTTTTAATGTCCCCTTATCGGTTCATCTTTATATGGTTACGAATTTAGTCTTCTTTATAGATTTATAAAGTCCTAGGTAAATTTATTTATTATTTGTTAATGAAGTAGTCTTATCTCAGATTTCAACCATGTGACCACTACATTAGTGTCAAAAATTCTTATTGAATGTTCTTTTCATATGACCATGAGTGAGGACAAAAATAGTTAGAGTAAATCTGCGCAGAAGCAGGGCGTATTGTCAAAAATGAACTTTTATCCACAAAAATAGTCAATCACCAAATTAAGATTTGGAAAGAAATACTATTCATAATAATTCATATCTGGAATAATGAAATTTATAATGCATGTTCAATATATATTTCTAATGAAACGCAATATAGGTAACTGTTACTAAATCAACTTTCCATTTCCATTTTTAAACCGATTTTAAAGATTTTAAGTTTTAAACTATGCAATTCGGAGTCTTACAAAATTTCCTGGACTAAAATATATTTTTTGTATAATCTGCAATGCCAGTAAGCAAAACTTACTTCCTACCAACTGGGTACCCGATAAATATGCATAAAATAAATAAAAGTAAAAGGTATTTAAAAAAAACATGTTACACATTTATAAATAATACTGTTATTTCCACCTTACTTATAGTTGTTAGTCCATAAATTAAATTGAAATTGGGATATACCTAAACAATAAATATACGATATTTTGGTCCAATATAAAACATCAAAAAACTGAACGCTTTATAAATCACTTTTTTATTCTGTATATATTTCGTCAATCATTGTCAATTGGAGAATAATTTATCAAATCTGTAAAAGATCATTTTGGTTCTTTCGCATGAGCTGTTCGATATATTCCTGTATCTTTTTTTGTAAAATGTTTCACTATTTTTATACGGCGTTTATGACAAACTAGCAATATCCCCTCTCATAAATATGTGGTTCCATTAGGCTTAATTCAACTTGTAGTATTTAAATTATTCTCTGTCATTCTATCCTTTTGTAAAATCCAATAAGCGCGCCGCAAGGCAACTTTCTGATCACTTGTAATTCAGATTTCGAACTGTAAACAAGTTGAGAGAGAGATAAGTTTTAGGTTTCCATAGTTACGGTTGTTAGCTATAACCTGTGTTTTTTTAAGCTGGGTGTTTGTGACCCGACCAAACTGGAACAATATCTGTACAGATATTGGCAAAGAATTTATCAATTGATAAAACAGAGGAAGTTAAAAATATATAGGGAGTTTAATATTTAATTTAAATTTAAAGATTTATGACGACGTATATAAGTTCTTTTGTTATTTTGGATCGTATATATTTAGTTTCATTACACACCGAGTGTCTTAACCATCAAGTTATTGCTTACTCAAAAATATCTATTCTTGTTCTACTGTATGTATTTGTAACAAAAACCTTTTAGTCTCGTTATATTATTTGTTCGTCGTTTTAAATTATTGTAACTCACAACATTGCTCGAAATTTGTATTCAAGAAATACGAACAAGTAATTCTAAATCACTTATCTAACTACCTATCTACCATTTTAGTATTAATCGTGACTTGAAGTTCTAACTGAAAACGACACCAAATAGATAATGACGGAAACGTCCAACAAGTTAACGTGATTTTCCGCCATAACTTAACCTAAGGAGATAAAATTAATTTGAACATTTCCGTTAACAGTCACAGAATTGCATTATCAATTTCGGAAAGCAGACGGAATTAATGTGTCCAATTTAATGGGAATATTAACCTTTAAGTGTCTAGAGGTTGAACCGAACAAGTCATAATCGTAGTGAATCCATATAAATTTAAATATATCTTTAAACTTCATATTTTCAAAACGAGGGATATGTTAAAACTTCAATTAATTAAAACACTCTTTATCTTTCCAACTTTTAACTTTTTTCTGTTTTAGAAATTAAGAAATTCAGTACCAAAATCTGTATACATACAACGATAAAATCCATGAAGTGACATTTAAACAAATGTAAAATGGAGGTAAGTAATTATTATATTCCTGTCCAAGGCCACGCATATAACTGTCAAGTAATATTGCGATTTTAAATATATTTCTTTGAAGGGCAGTTCTTATACTAAGAGATCCGACTGGGTGATACACCGATCTGTTTTTAATCAAAATTTATTTTTAGAGAAAATTATTAATAGAAGAATAATACGTTTCTGCCGGGTGGCCTATAAAATTTAATTAACAGTTTTTTTTAAACAATTTCATTCACTTGATGATGCCACTCCGAAAGGGTAAATGCTACTATGTGCCAATTCGAGGATGATTTGTGAAAAACTCTTAAATATACTTCGTCGAATAATGAAAAACAATTGATTTTCGAGACAATTATATTTGAAAATTTTATAATTATTTTCGCACAATATGGTGCTTTCAAATTTCACCTCCGCTGTTTCCTATTCGAGCCACCACTATTTTTAACAGCGGTTTAAAGACGTTTCGATCCTGTAAAATCTTAACATCTGGAATGTTTACAAGTACAGCGGGTTTCATAATTTAAAACCCCCTGCATATTATTTAATATTTAAAACATAAATGGAAATGAATAAACTAACAATTAAATACTAATATGGGAACAACCTTTACCACAAAAAATCACACAATTACATGGTCAATTTAAAAATTTCCTTTGTAACTACATGTTTTGTAATTTGTTTTGATTCTTTGTGTTAAAACGTTGTGTGTTCTTATATTACTATTTATTTGTTAATTAATTTATTTCCACTTAATAAAATAAAATAAAACGTATCTAAGGATTTTAAATTATGAAAACAGGGCTGTACTTGTAAAAATTCCCGATGACGGCTTTTTACAAGAGTCAAAACGTCATCAAAAGTATTTGTGCAGTAAATCATTAGAAAGCGGTGACACAGTGCTTTTGCAAATGAGGAAAAAACCCAGGTCCGTATTTAAAAAAAATAAGTTCATGGTGGTGGTTCGAACACGAAACGTCGGAGGTTAAATTTGAATGCACCGTGTGGCTGAGCAAAAAAATTATAAAACTCTCAAGTTTAATTTGTGTCTCGAAAATGAAGAGTTTTTGAAATATTCGACGAAATACATTTTGACGTTTTTCACGAGCAGGAACTAGCAGGAATTTGGCAACAGTGATAAAATAATTTTAAATGGGCACCAAAAGAGGCAACTTTTCTCTAATTCAATCGATCTCGTAGCACTTACCGTTTCGGGAATAGGTATATTGGCACCACTAAATGAACGAAAGTGTTGAAAAAAAATTAATTAATTAAAACTCAATTAAAACTATTTGCGACCATATTTTGATAGGCAACCCCGCAAAAACACACTCCTTTATTAATAATTATCTCTAAAAATTACATTATGATTAAAAAGCAGATGGATGTAGTAATCATTCTGTCGGATTTTAGACTATTATAAGCAAGAGATAGCTTTTTTATTGCTTATTTAGGTTTACATTAATTAAGTCTCGGATGGCACAACTTAATGGGGCTAAGTGCCGTCAGATAAAAGGTGTCAGTACAATTCCCATTTTTGATATATTACTTTACTAACTAGATGAAAAACTCTCTTCCTAGACCTAATGATTTACATTTGAAAGGAAAAATAGATAGTAGTAGAGATACGATGACCAGAAACAATAGATAGATTTGGCTCTATTTACTTTCTATTAATCTACGGACTTTAGTCTAAGTAATTATGATTAGTTCTCCACTTTTTCTTTTTTTTACAAAATTTAAATAGTGAAAATTCTGATTCTTAGATTTGCATCGAGTTAAGCTATAATTTCTTCCGATTAAGTGATGCATTCTTAGAGTTGTTCACTGCACGGGATCGGAGCCTCGAGTTGTTTTTATATATAATATCTTCTCTCGAACCAGGTACTGGCAACATTTCTCCCAAATTTTCATTATATAAATCCTCAGCTAAATGAGATGCGATAGCTGCTAAAAAAGTAGTTAATGTTATAAAGAATGTATCAATTATCAAGTTACAGTGTGTATTTTCGAGTCCTGCTAAGCTAACATGGGTGGCTATAAAACATCATAGCATTGCTTAAACTCTACTGGTTGATATTACAGGCAAAATAAAGAGAATCTATACTATACAGTAAATAATCTGTACTAGACCTGAAAAATAACAAAATAGCTACTGACTATGTATAGAAATAAACTTCGTTCCAAAATTATGGAATATTAAAAAACATAGGTTCAAGCTTCGATAATTTTCTTTAGATCAAAAAAAATTGTTAGTATACTGGGAAAGTCAATAAGTACGGGGTCATGTCAAATTGACTATTTTTTAACCGAATCTGTGAAAAAGGAGAGACGTTGAATCTGGTTTCTCTCTCTGTTTTAGTTACTACACAACCTTTTAATAAGTGTAACAATTTTGGTAAAACTCTGCGCTTTATGAAAAAACCCGATTTTTGCAAAGTTTATTTGGATTGCTAGGAAACACTTAGTTTTTATTAACGCCTTATTAGCTTTTTGCGATTTTTTGGTAGGGAAGGTATCACACAAGGCGCATAAAAGCTTATAAGTATACACGGTAAACATTCATACAGAGTAAAAAGAAAAAACCTTCCAAACTTTTTTTGCATAAACTTGCCGTCGTCATATAATAATAACCTAAAAAGCACCTTATCACCCTCGATTCATTACAAGTATGTTTCTCACTTTTGACAAGAATTTTTGTCATGGTGTTAAGAAAGCGTTTTAAAGTAAAATGAATAGATTTATTACTCCTGAGGACTGCGCTTATGCTAAGAGCTGCACGAGCAAGGAAGAACCCAGGTCGATATTGCCACACTTTTGGGAAAAAGTCAAAGTGCTATTTCAAAAATTCTGATCAGATACAGGGAAACTGGGACCAATAGGAGAAGATGGGACAAGGTAGAAAAATAATTGCTACTTCCGCACAGAACAGATTTTTAAAAGTGCAAGCTCTTAGAAGTTGATTTACGCCCAGTGTCAAACTTCAGTCAGAACTTGCTGTAATTCACGAGATTCGTCTAATTAAACAAACAGTATTAAGGAGATTAGCAGAAGATCACCTGAAGCCATATGAAGCAGCTATCAGTCTCAAACTTCTATCGCAATATAGACGTCAAAGGCTAGAGTTTGCCAGAGAGCATTTGCCATGGGGTGCAGGACAATGGGGAAACGTTTTTCTTACCGATGAATCCCGTTTTTGTCTCTATAGTATTGACAGACGTCGTAAAGTTTTTTGCAGGTTTGGTGAGCGCTACGCTCGATGTAATTTTAAGACGTCTGTCAGTTACGGTGGTGGATTCGTGATGGTGTGAGGCGGGATTAATTTAGAGGCAAAAACGGAACTTATCTTTTTAGAACGGTTGATAGCTGATGAATACACCAATGATATCCTCCAACCACTAGTTGTACCGTTTGCACCTTTCATTGGCAATAACTTTTCATTTATGCATGACAATGCAAGCCACATGTTGCAAGAGCCGTGCAGGAATACTTAGAAGAGGTGGAGATCTCAGTGATGGACTGGCCAGCTCGAAGCTTAGACCTTAACCCCATAGAGCATTTGTGTGATCAGAAAAGTTAGAGGTCTAAATCGACCGCCTCAAACCCTGGCCGAATTGAGGATATCGCTCGAGATGATATGGGGGGAAATAGACCAGGACAGTATAAGAAATCTTATAATGAGCATGCCAGACCGCTGTCAATCAGTTAATTAATTCAAGAGGAAGAAATACGAGTTTTTAATGTTTATTGTAATTTTCTCTACTGATCATTTTTATTTTGTTACTGTAAAATTAAATTTAGATTAATGTTGTAGCTTCGCATTTTTTCCTTTTTACCCTCTATGAATGTTTACCGAAACTTATTAATAGGTTATGTAGTAATTAAAACAGAGAGAGAAACCAGATTTCAACTTCTCTCATTTTCCACAGATTCGGTTACTTTTCTTTGACTTTCGCAGTATGCTAATAATTTTTTTATTCTTTCCAATGTTCTTATTATTAACCAAGAAATGATCTTTCACACAGCGAAAAAAAATTTCTTATATTTTCTTACTAATAAGAAAAATATCGGAGCTTGAACTTGACCTATGTTTTTTAATATTCCATAATTTTGGAACGAAGTGTATAATAAAGCACGTCTGTCTAGAAGTTTTTATTTGCGATACTAAAAAGTCTTTTTAGTGGAGAGGCAGCAAAGATGTTTACAAATCGTCCTGGACGGAGGCCAGTTGAAATATTTTCGGACCTATTATTACCAATTGACACAAAGGTACAGATATTTAAAAAAAGCTTCCAAAATGAGTTTTGTTGCTGAATGTTGAATGTGAGAGCTGCGAGTTTGCTAGGTTGTGAGAAAAAGTATTACATTATCAGGTAATCCATTCTGTAAGAGTGTTGGTTTAGTATCGCTAAATTAAGGGAAGTCCCGCTTAGAGACATCATTATTTGTAGGAAAGCTGGGTAATGCTAAAGTTGAACAAATTTTGCCGCAAAAATGTAAAAGTGACTATGGCTAAGACGTAGGTAGAACTGAACAAGTCAACATCCTAGTTCGTGCACCATGCCAAATTACATTGGATATATAAGGATCAATATTTCTAATTTTTAATTAAATATCTTTTTTGTATACTGCGTGATCAGTGACCTACACGGGCTGTAAATTTAAATTAGTCTTGGCAGGTAAAATCGAAATAAACATTTTATGCTGTTAATAAATCCTATTTTTAAATACTTCTTTTATAGACCTTAAAATTGTATCCATTACATTGTTCTCTAAGTAGAGTAATATTTAAGTCGTAATATGAAATCGTGCCATATCATGAAGACAAAAAAATTTCAAAAAATTGTAAATTTAAAGTTGAGTCGATTTAAAAAACTTCTAACTTTAAAATAATATAGGTATATATATTGTAGTTTTATAGTGAAATCCGTATTAAGAGAAAGGTGGGTTTGCCTTTGATGAAAATAGAGTTAATAAATTTTACAGTTTCTTTTGTAAACTATAACCAATTTTAGACATTTCTAAATAAAGTTCCCTACAGACTGTGCTAAGCATGAAGGGAGGTTATCTCACGACAGCGACTCGATTTTACTCTCTTTTGCATCAGTTATAATAAAAGTTCAAGAACCTAACATCAAAAAGACAGATTAACCTCATTCTTTTTAAATTACCATGATCTGGCCCTTATGCAAAGTACCGCAATAAAATTTGCCATTATTTTGAAATAATGGAGTATTTATTGATCAAGCGATCACCCTGCGTTTTCTATCGGGGCTTTCTGAAAAGCTAATTTTCTGGGCTCCAGAAAATCCAAACCCGCTACATAGCAGATAAGTGAACGGTTCGTACTTTTTCGAAAATAGATATTAGTGATGACAAACATAGAATAAAATTAAATTATGCCATTAAAAAATACATTTATAAAAACACCTAATTATTTTAAAAAATTGTCAACAAGAGCACATATAAGTATAAATCAACGAAATATAACAAATATAAACAAGTCATACACGAGAAACATGTCGATGTCAGTCGCGCGGATATAAAAACACAAAAAGAAATAGTTTTTAATTAACTTATTCATAAAAAACAAAATATGCAATTAAAGGCATATGTAAATAACTACTTAATATTATTTAGTCGAATTCACATAAAACTGGCAATTCTGGAGGGATCCGGTTATAGCTAGATTACCTGCAACCAAACGTTGATCACGTTTAATTGTCTGGGTATCAAGTTTCGGTAAGGAAAAGCCAGCATCCCTAAAACCTAATTTTTTGAAGATATACTGCTTTCTAAATATATTTCAGCAACTGACTGATACTTTTCTATCCACCACTATACTGGCACCAGACTCTTTCAGAAGAGTGGCTGATGTATACCTTGTTGCCTGTATACTTGTCAGGATCGTTCAAACTGAGGTATTTTCCAATGATGAACGGAATTTTTTCAAATGTGAAAAGTCTTCTTTACCATTAAATATTTGGCCTATAAGGAACTCAAAGAAAATGTGTCAGCCAGATCGCCGAAGTATTCACGTAGTACAGTTTCTTTAATATGTTCTACACAATTTTCTGCCATCCAATATAGTAATTTGTCATATTTTCTGTCGTTGGCGTATCTCGATTTCTTCGGCAGCAAGTTTTGTGTTGCTTTTTCCGTTCTTTTTTTTGCAATTTCGTCAGGAATTGAAAACTTTCCTGCATTTTTACTTTTTAAGTTTGACAGTATTTCTATAGCAATGATACTGTCTACTGTGATAAAATGAAAATGTTTTTAAAATCAGATTAAACAATCAGATTTTTAAAAATATTTATGTTGTGAATACAATAACGACCTCGTACGTCATAAAAGTTTGTATACACTGCGGGTACTGGTACTAATAGATGTTTATACCCTTGGACGGCTTACAAACCTTCGGGGCCGTGTAAGATCATCACCCTCAGGGCATAAACATCTATTAACACCGTTGGTACATAAATAATTATTTTTACCATGTATTAATTTTAAAGAATAGCTTAGAAAGATATTATTAAGAAAGAAATCGGTTACAATTCAATTTTATACACGACTTTGCCTGATAAATAAAACAATGGTTGTTCAAAAGTGATTTAGTTGATACCCGGTCTATGCATAAATGTCAAAACTCAAATCATATCTCGGTCCTACCAAAACAAATATTCCAACCAAAATAGAAAACAATGAAACCGCTGAATGAATATTTCCATAACTAGTTGAATTCTCTTAGTATACAAAGAACATAATATAAGAACTCGATCCCTACTTTATATTCAGCAAACATAAAATATTACAACCAGCTTTACATACAAACTTATTTGTTTCCTTAAGAATAACATTGAAACAAAGTATCTTCTCTAAAGGAAACTTCCAGTCGCAGACGTTGTTTTTAAAAACAATTGGATTTTTCAAAAGGTGGAACATTTTTAATGGAATTAGCTGTATTATAGTATGATTACACTTATCGATACATTTTTCCCTCCTTTGAAGGAGAGAACGATTTTCCAGGTAGAAACCCTTGGTATAGAATTGAATAATTCTAGGATTATCAGATATCTTGCATATGTATGCACACTATACAGCATGTTTCCATTTATACAAGAATAACTAGATTTTTTAAAGAAAAAGAGTACATATTAATTCATGACTAAAACTCTGGGGGATCTCAAGATATATCATCTTGTAAAAATAAGGAAATTTATATAAATTAAGATCTGCATACACTTCTTTCCTAACTTGAAGGTAATAAAACTTTAATGGAGATTAGAGTAAAAAAATTCTAAACGGTACAAAAAAAAGTCATCAAACAATAATAAAAAGTTCGCCAAGGTCAAAGTAAACTTACAATACATTGGTATGTACATCCTGTGTATCAAAAGCAAAGAGTTTTCAGACTTCAAATAAAATGATTTTATTTTTATATGAAATTCTAGTTTGTATTAGAGTTATACGCTTATATACCAAGCTTTAAAATATTTTATCTAAAGGCTAAATAAATGATACATTAGGAATGAACCTAACTGAAAACTAAGCTCACAGATGTTAATATATCTAATTATTCACCTTTAACGCAGTTAGCTACATAAGTCAGCTTTTGCTGATGTTGCCAAATTTATTTTAACTTTGAATCTTAAAGCACAGGTCCGTCATCAAAATGGCGTATCAAGGTTGCCAGATTGATGTGGTTTCATCTGCTTCAATTTCTCTTAAAAGTAAACATTTTCAATGCATTTTCCATTTAAGTAAGTTTCACAAAACTTTTCTTTACTTTGTAAAATATTTACTAATTTACTACTAAAGTATTAATATTAAAAACTACTAGTTTCAAGAAAACGTAGTATTTGAAATTAACGAAAAAAAAAAGGAAGATATAACAACGTCGTCATAAAGAAATTAAAGATTTGGTCTTCTTATTAATCGCATCTTATGAAAATGGAGAACTCAGAATGAGCTCAAAAAATATTAAGTTTTCTTATATTACACTATTAAAACGCAGCGATCTTCTCTGATTTTAACAATAAGAAGCCATATGTAATATAATTTAATTTTCCTTTTCACACCTTTCAATTTAGAAAAACGGTAAACTAATCCTTTAAAAATTGCAGTTTACTATTCTTCATAGAAAAGGCAAATGGCAACAATGTTTCCAATAGTCGTTCAAACTCTTTATCCTAAAATTCAAACTGAGAGACCATATTAAAAAAACACCCGCATTTGGCACCCGGTACATATACATTAATATTACTAAATAGAAATAGAAAAACAAGGCGGTTTAAATAAAAGGTACAAATCATTAAAACTACCAACAGTATGGAAGACATTAATCCACGAATTTAAAATCACAATCAAGCGGAATTAGCGCAACAATAATAGCAACATCGGGAAAAAATAAATAATGACCAACGGCCACTCGGATATAACCTTCGGCCCCGGGTGGGGGTATAAAAGGAAGTTCGTAGTCGCTAACACTTTAGCCTCTATTCGGACGCGAGAAGGAAAGCTTCGAAAATGCCAAATGTGATTTTGGCGAAACGTCAGCAAAACTGTTCTTTTCAGGACGATAGTAGTGAATGGATGTACACACGGAATAAAAACACATCGGAAAAGTCGGTATCATAGTAAACCTAGATGTCAAGTCTTTGTATCCTAGTATTCCTATCGACGAAGCATTGGACAGGATTGCTATGAACGATGATTTCCAGGCACATATAATACAATTCTCGGAGCATAGTTTAAAAAATAATTATTTTTTATTTAATGGACAAATGTATAAACAAACACATGGTGCTCCAATCGAGTCCTCGCTATCGCCAGTAGTTGCAAGTTTATTTATGATATACTTGGAGAAAGAAGCTCTTGAGAAAGCAAGTTTGAAGCACAAGTTATGGACTCGTTATGTGGATTACATATTTATTATATGGCAACATGGTCATACAGAGCTCGAAAACTTTCTAACTCACGTAAATTCAATACATCCCTGAATTCAATTAACCCTAGAGTTAGAGGAAAACAACAAACTTCCATTTTTAGACCTTTTGATCACAAAACTGCATAACGGACATTTTAAATACACTGTGTACAGAAAACCAACACATTCCGACAGATATTTAAATTCAAGTTCACATCATCACCCATCACAAATTCAAGCTGTGGCGATTAACTGAAACATAGATGAGAAAAACCGAATTTAATATAATATCTGGTATCAGGAAGGCAACAAGTAATCTTACCATATGTAAAGGGCACAATGGACAGAATCAGAAAAATTCTTAGAAAACACAACATACAAATATTACACAATCCCCAAACAACTATAGGTAAACTACTTGGAAACTCAAAAGACAAAATCAAATTGGACAACCACGGAGTATACAGCATTTCATGCCAGGACTGTGAAAAGCTGTACGCGGAGCAAACTAACAAGCGAATATCAGCAAGAGTAGAAGAGCAAAAACTTAGCATCAGAAACGAACAAATAACCTCGGCTCTATTCGTACATCATCTGGGCTCCGGACACAATATAAATTTCGAGGAGTGTAGGGAGATTGCCAATATAGAGCATTATAAGATCAGAATAATCAGAGAAGCCATAGAAATAGAAAAACAAGGCGATTTAAATAAAAGGGACGAATCACTAAAACTACCAAGAGAGAATAATCGACAAATCTAAAATCACACAAAATTAAGCGGAATTAGCGAAATAACAACAGCAACTTCCAAAAAACATAAATAATGACCAGCGGCCGCTGAGTTATAACCCTCGGCCTCGGGTGGGGATATAAAAGGTAGCTCGCAGTCGCTAACACACTTCAGTCTCTATTTGGACGCTAGAAGGAAAGCTTCGAAAATGCCAAATGTTATTTTGGCGAAACGTCAGCAAAACTGTTCTTTTCAGAACGACAGTAGTGAACGGATTGTAATGTTCTTGGTTACTCTTGTTCAATGGAAATAATAGACGTTGGTAATAACAATAACTCTATTTAGAATATCAACAATATACTGCCCAAGGGCTGGACCGACAAGGTCCACCCTTGCACTTGCTACCACTCGGGTTAAGGCTAATATCTCTGTGTGGGTGAATGCGTGATGTAGGACACCGTTGCCAAGCGCGCGATGCAGCGTCAGCGTGCTTATTCCGCTTGTATTATAAATGTGAAGCAACTTTAATGAGAACAACTAATACAGGGTGTCACTACACTACACCTTCCCCCTTTTGAAAGAATGATTAAACCTGTTGAATCATTCTCACAAAACAACAACCTAAACACCAAAATAACCAAAAAAAAAAATTCGTTATAACTAATTAGCTGTTGACACTACTTTTACAAACAACTATTTAAAATGTGACAGTAATGGCTTTCACTATGCGCACTTGTGAAGGACACTGCTGTATTATGAGCTAAATTGAGGCTTAAATGAATTATTTGGGTTTTTGACATATTTTTATAATTGTTAATATTATGAGTGTTTTTTTGTACAGCTTTGTCAACCAATACGATAAATAAGCAATTTAATAAATAAATACATAATATAATATATTAATCTATGAATAATAAAATAAAGTCAATACATGACATAATATATCTTATAATAAAATTTCAACTTAATAATGTCAATAATTATACCCATACACCAATAATAAGCGTAACTATTTAAAAATTTATATATTATATATGCATATAGTGGGGTGTGTGCAAAAGGTAGTATAAAATGTAAGTTTTATTATTATTGAGACAAAATTCCTTCTGTATTATTAGTTAAATCGTAAGTGATTAAATTCGATAATTCGAATATTACTGTATTATTGACATGGAATAATATAGAGAATTATTAAAGTCATGACTGAATAGTTTTAATTATTATGTATATTCTGTTCAGACTCTAACTATTATGTAATATTAGCTTTAAATAATTTCAAAAATCAAATTATTATATATATTACAAGATTGAGACCTTTAGAAGCTCATTTTCATTGCGTCGTGGGTAGCTTTCTCAAAAAATAATATTGTCGTTACTTTCACTGATTATAACTATCTTTTTATTATTATTATTATTATTATTATTATTATTAGCGCATTTGTAAATCCTTTCCCAAAAGATTTAAAATCTTTACTGCTTATCTTATACTTTACTTGCTTTGTCCCTTATTCGTTTTATATATTATATATTCATATTTTTGCATGCATTTTATTTATATATTTATATTTTAGTTTTTTCCAGTTCCCTAAGCGACGTACCTAAGTCAGACGCTGATCGGGGTTTCTGGCTTATTATTATTTTTTTACAGTCTACTTAACAGTATCTATGAATACTTTTGACGTCTTGACTTAAATATTTCGTACGATTTAAAACTAGATTTTAGATACGTATATAAGATAACCGTTATTAGACTGCGGGTACCCTATTGTGCATTAAGCACTACTTTCATCATTTCTTATATTATTTTTAGGACACGCACTCCCTTTCATCAGCCTACATAGCTTAGATAATGGCGCTAACGCCCAAATTACCATTAATGAGTGGGAAAGTGCTCCTATTTCTTTTCTTTTTACTTTCTATGCAGACCAGCTAATACCTATACGCGTTTAGAACTTTTATACATTTTCGGCTGATCAGACCAATTCTGTATAATTTCTAACAATTTAAGTATGATATTCACTGCTGCACCTTCCATTTTATATACTCATACATTCTTTAACCATTCTCATATATTTTACCATTCCTAACAACAACCTTTTGATCATAAGACATTCATTTAGGTTAAGTAATATTTTCACAAAAAAAATCTAGTATTTATGATCAGAGATTTATTTTATCAGCGCTAATTTTTTTTTGTTACTATTTAGGTGAATACTGCTTAATTTCACAACTTTCTTAGGTAGAAGTGACTTATACATTATATATGCTGAGCTACTGTCTAAGTTCTAAGAATTTTAATAAAATAAGCGTTAATAATAAATTTCCCTTTCAGTTTATTAATGAATTTACTTATTTATGTCGCAGACTTATGGTAAGATTTAATTTAAAATTCTCAATGCTCTAATAAATATTGAATGTATTAGAATTATAATTAAATATGTTTTGTTTTGTATCTGAAATATGTGCTAGCCTTTTTGAATGCTAATAATAACAAATTATGTTATTTTTATTTGGTAATCCTTTGAGTTAGATAATTATGCATGCTGAATTTTTTTTTTTTTTTTTTTTTTTAAACTGTATTTTCTGCGCCCAAGTTTTATGACTGGGTTAGCTTCTCATATTGTCTTTTTTTTCCAAAGAAAATTTAAAACCAATTTTTTTTTCTACCTAAGTATAATATATGCTCAGATTTCTATTTAACATTTTTTTTTGTTTAGTTTCTGAAAATTTTCTTCAAAAAAATATTCACAATTTCCTCGTCATTTAGAGAATATCCACTTGAAATTAAAAGGAAGACAACCTGGGGTATTTTTTTTTCATTAATATGGCGAATTTGTGGGCTTATTCAGCTGTGCCTGGTGAATATTCAGCGAGGCAACATGGTAACGCTGAGTCGTCTTAATACCTTGGTAGACGTTGCTCGACTTTGATTAAATAACACATACAACTACGTAACCCGGGGGGCTTGTCGTCAATGAGATATAATGTAGTTAATTAATATTATAATATTTGTTATTTATTAATATTATTATTTATTATTATTTTATATAGTTCCCAACCAGGATAGCCACTGCGTGTGTGAATTATATTGCTTGCAGTTCAATATCAGTGCATTTAATAAAAATAACATGTATCTTCTGTTATTAATTACCAGTTTCCAAATATGGAAAAGAAAACATTATTTATTCAATATTCTGTAAATTGTTCGAAAATATACGTTAAGTGTAGTGGATCAATAGAATTATATATTTTTAATGCCCAATATAAAAATAGAAAACATAAATATAAGAAATTCTACATTAAATAACTTTGTTTAATTGCTTGAATACAATTAATTGACGAAATCCTGTTATCACTATGTCAGCAGAAAATCTAGGACTCGGTTTTTATTGCAACATATATAGGCTATGAACCCAATGAACTTAAGTTTTTTTTTATACGCGTAATGAAAATTTAAAAAATTATTAAGGTTTCTTGGAAATTCATGCATCTACTTTGGCTTTTATTACTATGCAATGTTAGTTTTACAAACTTATTTTATGTGATATTTCGGGAAAGAAAACAGGTTTTTTTTTACAATGTAATAATTTGACCACTATAAATAAGCAAAAATAATCAATTTTCTAGTCTTTAGCACAATTTTTCCTAAAAAAAAATGTAGAGAACGATAAATCAATCAAGAATTAGTTATTAAGCTGACGAAATTAAAATATAAAACGGGGCCGTCGATATTATTTGATTTGATTTTACAAATGACGTTTTGAATTAAATTTGAAATACCGTACAAAGAAGTTGTAGTACATATTTAATCTATGAAAACTGAACATTGTTAGTTGTGTTAGTTATGAATTAAGAGCCAATTTGTCAATCCATGTGACTTAAGCAAAAATATTTCGTTTTAGTAAGTCATGCTTCAACAAATTAAACTGGCATTTACATATTTCTGTTAAGTACTCGTTTTAAAAGTTTAAGCTAGGCTCCTGTTTAATAGTATATGACCATTTATTTATTAAACATCAAACCATGTATTTTAAGTCATTCTTAGATTTCATATTGTACTCCGAGTTGTACTCCTTTATCTATATATATATTTTTTTATTTTACAAATGAACCAATGAAACCCAAATTGAAGCAATAATATGACAACTGCAAAAGCTACAGAAAGTTTTAGCTAGGTAATTATTTAGTAATTTTCTTATTTTAAAGTAGCCAAGAACTTAATTATTAATTCTCATTAAGCAATAAATTCAATAATATTCACCTAGTTTAGTAAGACGTGACATCGCATTGTTTTGGAATGCATATTATTCGCAATTAATACGTAAAATGTATTTTTCTTAGACAAAAAAAGATATTTAATAAAATAGCGTAATCCTCAGCACTAGCCGTTTTCGCATAACCCTACGAACATAAAAAAAAATATCTAGATTAATTAACATCTAATGTCCAATATGAGTCTGTTTTTATTTATTTAAAATATTTTATTAATATCCCTTATCAGATAGAGAGATTAAGAAAAACATAATAATTATTAATTATCACTTTCTTCCAGTTCGTGAAATAAATTTGTTAGGTTTTGTAATACACAATATTTTAAAATAAAATATACCTCGTATAACATTAATACATGTCAATATTCGTGTTTTTATGCAATATTACACCCTAGTCCAAAATTTAACACTACTTAATAAAAAAAATTGAACACGCCCATATGTTCCAGATGATCATTAAGAATTAATTATTGATTATTCTAGTACCTTTTGCTCACACTCGATTTTGCATTTTTTTAGATCCTTATCATATATTTACATACTTTAAAACTCTATAAATTCCAACAACTTCTACATTTCCATTTCTATATATAAATTTACCATATTTTTAAAGTCCTTGACACCAAAATTTGCAATTTCCATTTCCATATTAAATATATTTTTATTGTATCTTGACCTAAAAAAAAAAAACCTAAAAAGAGAAAACTCCTTCTGGTCCATATGGTGGTCTGGTGGTCCTCAACATCCAATTTTTCTTATTTATCAAATTTGGTCTGATTTATCTAGTGAAGTGCCCTTTGGTCTTATTTTGCCCATATATGCAGTGGTATTGACAGCAGGTTTTAAGACACTTATTGCAGGATCCACTTACGAATGTTTTAAGGCCAGATCTTTTACGGCAGGGTCGCCATGTAATGTTCTTGGTTACTCTTGTTCAATGGAAATAATAGACGTTGGTAATAACAATAACTCTATTTGGAATTTCAACAATATACAGCCCAAGGGCTGGACCGACAAGGTCCACCCTTGCACTTGCTACCACTCGGGTTAAGGCTAATATCTCTGTGTGGGTGAATGCGTGATGTAGGACACCGTTGCCAAGCGCGCGATGCAGCGTCAGCGTGCTTATTCCGCTTGTATTATAAATGTGAAGCAACTTTAATGAGAACAACTAATACAGGGTGTCACTACACTACAATCCTGGCAGGGTCGCCATGTAATGTTCTTGGTTACTCTTGTTCAATGGAAATAATAGACGTTGGTAATAACAATAACTCTATTTAGAATATCAACAATATACAGCCCAAGGGCTGGACCGACAAGGTCCACCCTTGCACTTGCTACCACTCGGGTTAAGGCTAATATCTCTGTGTGGGTGAATGCGTGATGTAGGACACCGTTGCCAAGCGCGCGATGCAGCGTCAGCGTGCTTATTCCGCTTGTATTATAAATGTGAAGCAACTTTAATGAGAACAACTAATACAGGGTGTCACTACACTACAGGATATACACCCCGAAATATGAATTTTTCACGAAGAAATTATGGGTGAAAAAATCAATTTACACATAAGTCCTAAATATAGATACATTTTTGTGTTGAATTATGCAACTATAACTTTTCATAAAATAATTTTAACCATAAGAAGAAAAATGATAATAGACCAAAAACAAACATAGATGTTTTTTTTGAGATTTGTTCATTTGAGATGTAACCTTGGAAGAAGTTACTATATAGTGAAACATCACATGTTTCTTCATAAATATAGTGGAAGTATTTGTAAAAAATAGTTTTTATTTTTTCGTTTTGTATAATATTCGAATAAACTCATTTTTCTATTTTAATTTACGAAGCTATTAAAAAAAATCATTATAAAAATTATATTTTCTTTTTTCTCCAAAGGAAATGCAAATAGAAAGAAAGTTTCAAAATGCCGTCAAAGCTATCACTATAAAAAATTGCATGAGCTCTGTGACGATTACGTTGTATACATAAGCCGGGGTTAACAGAACTCTTTTCCTACGTTTGTTTTCATAATAAAACATTCACGTGTCCAATTCAAACCTTTCAATTTACAAAGCCATTAAAAATCTGTCCTCGAAAAATATAATTTCGTCATTTTGCAAAGGAAATGGCAAAGATAAAGAAAGTGTCAAATAGTCGTGCAAACTGTTTATCATACGTTTCCAACTGAGAAATCATATTTACAAAACTCACGCATTTGTATTCTGGATAAAAACAAATGCCTATTTGCTATCCAAGGCCGGGTGAGAGAGGCGCAAAAGAGAAAACATAGGTACATTTTGGAGGCACGTTGAATGTGAAATGAGCTCGGATAGAAAACTGGATGCAGTTAGTTAAGGCCCTACCTTTTCTTTTTGTAATATCGATTTGCCTGTTCTTACAGTCGTAACAAAATAAATCTGATTTCACGGAAGGTCTATTTTTACTACTTATTTTGTTGTATTTCATTGTTACTGCATTTTTCGTAACCAAATATAAAATATTACAATACATGGCTGATATTTTTTCTATGATTAGTGTATACATAATATACAAGGATTTGTATACTATTTTTGAGAAGTAGTTCGCAGTATTTTCCTATTGACGTATCTATTAAAAGCTACACAATACTTTAAAAAATTCTTACTGATTGTTTTGGTTCAGTTAGTTTGGGATAATAACTCAACAGCGATATTTACCAGTCTATTTCCTGTAGTCAAAAACTGAAGAAACATCTTACTGTCTTTGCGAAGTAAGGGACGATTTTTTAAAACTCGGTACTCGAAGTTTTATGAATGATGTAAATGGAATAAAAATTATTTTTCCCCCCCCCTGTATTGTAAGCAACCTATTTTGACACTGCTTTGACAAACGTAAGTGAAAGTTACTCAACAAGGTATTGGTTGCCCTTAACGACAGGATGTAAGTCAACTTACATCCCTAGGGAAATAATAATCTAAAATTATTATAAGTAGCTTTAATTTTTCATTCCATCAACATTGTACAAAAATCCGGACAAAAATCCGGTGATATTAATTGAAATGAATATTAATGGTACAATTATTCACATTATTAACAGAATTTGGAAACACGTTTTCTTGTTTCTTCTCGATGTGTCTTACATTTTCGGACTCCACAGATCCTTCATTTCTAACCAATGTTTCTGTCACTGTTGAAGCACTGCTAGAGACTTCTGGCTGGGCCTTATTGTATAAAATTTTATTCGCTACTTCCTTTTTATTATTGAGGCTCTCAGCTACGTAACTTTCGGCAATAGTAGCGGATTTTCATCCACTAAAAGGCTGTCCAGTATATATTTTGAAGTTTTCAAACTTTAGAAATTTCGCAATTTTAATTGGAATTGACGAAAACGTATTTTTCCCGACAGGCTGGTTTAAACATTTTCCATTTTTATATCGCATAAAGAAGCGTGGATTAATAGTCGGATCTTGTATCAATGTACTTTTGAATTATTTTGAAATGACAAACCTGAGTGTCGTCACTTTTTGTCACTGTAAATGTACGTGACATTCCATTTTGGGAGTCAGGAATGGTCACAATTATGATTTCTTGACTTATTTTAACATTGTCCATTTTCATTTCACAGAGTTTATTAGAACGGCACGCTCCAGCAACTCCCATTACCATTACGACCTTCATCAATAAGTAAATATCATCGGGGGCTTCAAGCATGAACTTATTCATGTCTTCCCTGTTAAACACATTCGATTTTTTGGGTTTATAATCATCATTTTTCTTTTCAAAAATGCTCGAAGTTTTGGATACTTAGAAATATCTATATTTTCCTCTATAAAAAGGGTGGACTTCAACATCGAATACTCACACCATAAGCTTGATGGGGACTTCAATATAGCACTTTTTTCGTGGAAATACGCCAAAAACAAGATTTCTGAGACTGCAGTAGCCGTCTTGCCTTGGCACCAATTCTTAGAGGATTTATATGCTGCTTCATACCTTTTTTTTCGACTTTTCCGGTAGTAGAGATAAACAAGCAATATTCGCTGATTCTTTTATGTCTGAAACATCCATTTTGTCCACACAGAATCAAACAATTCGACTTCTTCAAACTTTTCGCTAAGAATTGTCAACTTGACGTTGTTGATAAAGTAAAAACTGCTTATGTTGCTCTGGCAACAGATTACGGCTGCCTTCATAATTTAATGAGAATGCTATCGAATGTAATGATAATGAAAATCCAAAAATATATCCAGCATTTTCTTGTAAACATAGAATACAGGGAGGGGGAAAAATGTTATATACTATATGGGATGTAAGTACATTAACCAGTCTCGAACTTTTTTGCCAGCCCTCGCTGTCGCTCGGGCGTAAACTCGTCCTCGACTGGTAAATGTTACTTACATCCCTTATAGTATAAATAACTATTTTACAGTACTTCTTTCTTTAACTAAATAATTTTTAAAAATGGCTATCTTGTCAATGACTTTCAAAAATACTTACCTGAAAACAAATTTCCGAGTTTCCCTAATTCCGCCCTGAATGGAGAGAAACGTATTTGTATTTACTTTATTTACAATGTCTTTAAAAATTAAATTTCAAGATTTTAAAAACAATTATCTAAAAATCTATTTTCAAATTTCACTAAATTTCGCCCTTAAGAGGCTGAAAGAAGGTGAAATGTGTTTTTCTGTTTTTTTACTTCCTAAGAAAAAGAATAAACTAGTCTCGGTCTCAGTCAGATACAAAAAAATTTTTTACTTTAAAATTGATTTCGTGACACGTGTTTCGACATTACGGTCATCATCAGACCTGAAATATCCGAAAAAACCTTAAAAAGAGGAAAAAGTTAATATTACCTTATAACTAAATGGCCACTACAAATTAAAACATAAAACAGCTATGTATACAATACACATATTAGACGAACACTGAGGTGCAAATATTAAAAAGTTTAGGCCTATATACCTACACTAATGTCGAACCAAAAAACTTCAATAAAAACAACGAATCTAAAGGTAAATATTTTAAAATAATCAAATATTATTGTATAATTTATAATAAAAAAGTTATTGCTTACACTGAGAATCGAACTAATGCCTCTCAGTTCACAGTCCGATATCAAGACCACTACACCAGCAACCTTGTTTATTACTAGGAGTCTTTAATATTGTTAAATATTAAATAAGGTTCGAAATTAAAAACATCGTTAACACAGTTAAGGACTAGAATTCTTTTTGCTTTAGTAATTTCCATTTTTTCTAATAAGTCCAATTTTCTACTTTTATGACATTCGTGCAAAACACTGACGTTTTCGGAGGTTGAAAAATTGTGTCCTGAAGCTAATTTTTTTGTATCTGACTGAGACCGAGACTAGTTTATTCTTTTCTTTGAATAACTGATTCTGGTACAGAGATGAACTAGTAAAATTGTGGTATTAATTCAAGATAGCGGTATAAAACGGCGCCCAGAAATGTTTGTAATCGTGAAAAAATCACCCTATCAGTTTTTACATATTTTCACGTTTAGCCTCACTAGATGTCAAAAAATATGTTTTATCAGTTCCGTCTGTCGGTTTGTATGGCTGTCTGTTTGCTGAATATATGGGCAACCCCCGGCCCCCCACCAGCTCCAATCCGGCTCGCGAGAGATTCAAAAATTTCGAATAATCTGCAAAAAAATAAAGATTTAGCATACGTAGTTTACTTGTAATTACTGTCAACCAACCTAAAACTGTATTCTTCAAATCATAAAGACTAAAATCGATAAATAATTTTATTAAGCGTACGCAGTGGAACGCCACAGATCGAGTCAGAAATAGTCGTTAGAAAGAGACAGATAAACATTCGGGAAGCCGCCCGATGCGCTCTGAGCAATGCGTTATGAATAATAGTCGTTTGAGATACAAGATCATACTCTAGTTGCCTATTGTGGGTAATATATAAACCGCTCAGCGCGCGTGTCACCTCATTACTCCATAACAACTGATAAGAAAACAAGCCGGAAATATTTAATGAAATTCAGCTCAGAAGAAAAAAATCTATCAAGATGTCTGTGTTTCAAAAAACGGAAAGTGGACACATAATATCGTCAGTTCGAAAACAAATGGACTGATGAATACTGTTTTATCATGCACAGTAGTAAACCTATGTGTTCGTTGTGCAATGAGACAATTTCTGTTTTAACAGAATACAATATGAAGCAAGCATTTCGCTCAATATAATTTACTTACGGGCCAGTTAAGAAAGCATGAAATTAAAAAATTCATTGCCGATTTAGGGAAACAGCCACAAATGTTGTTAAATCTAGTTTTATAATTAGTTTCAAAATAGCGAAAATATCTAAGCCATTTTCTGAGGCAGAGTTTGTTAAAGAGTGCCTAGTAGATATTGCAGAACTTTTGAGCCCAGAGAAGAGAAAAGCATTTTCGATTGCTTAGGATGAGAGTATCGATTTATCTGACACTGACGGTTAGCTATTTTTATACGAGGTGTTGATGAAGAATTTGAAGTGACAGAGCAGTGGCGTAGCGTAAAGAAACGAAATAGGGATGCGATAAAACTTAAAATTGTCCAGGAAATAAAAAAAAATTAAGTGTTAATATAAAATAATCATATTTTAAAACTAAAGCCGTAATTTCTAAACTGAAGTTCAATTCTTCTATTTGGATTCCGTTTAGCCCATTTATTACGGTCTCTTTAAATCAATCTGACAAACGCAAACTCTAGCCAGGCGCCTTCAATGTACAATACCTGTATACGCCGAGATGTGTTTAAGCAATCGCATCCACGAGCAGTAAAAATCCGCGTGGTCAAATGCTGGCTTTGAGTGAGGTCCCCCGAGCGGAACGTGTATGCCAAGCGTGCGCGCGGTTTGATGTAACATTGACAGTCGCATGACTTTGCAAGGCGTACTGGCTGCAATAGTTATGTGGAAGTTCAACGATATCGGAGGGTTACAAGAGTAAATTATAAATAAACGTGTTTGTAAGTATACATGTTTGATAGGGATAAAAGAAATAACTTCTGTGTTTCTTAAAGGGATGCGACGCATCACCCGCATCCATGCACGCTACGCCCCTGTGACAGAGGAATTACTAGCTTTACGACCACTGCAAGGGACCACTACTGGAAAACATATTTTTGCCGATGTGTATGGTATTTTTGAGCAATATGGTTTGCAGTGGTGTAAACTAGTTGGACTGTGCACAGATAATGCGCCTTCAATGGGTCGATTCACGAAAAGGAATCGGAATTCTGAAGGAAAGAGCAAAGGCTATGAATGTGCAAAAATGTGATTAATTAATTCTGCTTTGCGTTATTCACGAACAAAACTTGTGCTCTAAGTAAATTCGACTTATGTTATGGATGTGGTAGTAAGTACCATCAATTTCATTAGATCCCGCGGACTTAACCATCGCCAGTTTAAAGCATTTTTGGATAAACTCTCTTCAGAACACGATGATGTGACATACTATTGCGAAGTAAGGTGGCTAAGCAAAGGTAAAATGCTAAAAAGATTTTATGACCTTAGAAAAGAGATAGCTGAATTTATGGAAATGAAAGAGAAAACATTGTATCAAATTTGAAATCCAACATGGCTTTGTGACTTGGCATTCCTGGTAGACACTACAGGACATTTAAATGATCTAAACTTGAAACTTAAAAACGAAGGCAATTGGTAAATCAGCTGTACAGTCAACTTAAAGCTCTTCAAAACAAAATTCGTGGAAAACTCAAATGAGAAATAAAATTGTTTTCGTTTTTTAACATTATTCAGTCGCGAAAATATTGAATACGGTCACTATGCTGAAGAACTGAAACTACTTTCAGAGCAATTCACTGATCGGTTTTCCGATTTGAAGAGTATGGATGGCATTTTCAATATTTTTTTCTAATCTTTGTAAGTGTAATGTCGAAGATGCTCAGCTTCACCTACAAATTGATCGAGAGACCCATATTTAATCATGTGGAACTAAGCCAATTTTACAGAACATACCTTTCCGAAGAAAAGTATCCACAGCTGAGAGATTTCGCACGAAAAATAATTTGCATATTTGGTTCAATCATGAAAATTAATAGATATAAGCATCGTACTCGGCTTACAAATGTTAGTTTAGAAAACACAAAAATTGATAATCATACGGGAATGACTTATTAAAAGAGCTAATTATCCAATTGGTACGAATGTAAGACAATATAAGCAAAAAAATGGCGGCCTAGTAAAATATTTAAAAATCAATCTGGAAAAACTACTTATTAGGTTAATTTCAAATTTTATGCAAGTATTAACTGTGAAATAGAGATAAACTGATAAAGTTGTGGTATGATTTCAAAATAGCGGAACATTGGCATAGTGCAGAAACTTGTACGGTGCTAGTAGGAATCCAATACAATGCAACGAAATAGCGCTCAATAAAAATTTTTAAAAGATTGTATACAGGGTGTTTTAAGAAACATACGCCAATGTTTAGAGGGAAACTCTTTGTAAAAAAATAAGACGAAAAGTTTATATGAACATGTGTCCGCAAATGTCTGGTTTTCGAGATACAGGGTGTTAAAATTTAAAATATTTTTTAAGTAATTCCGAGGCAGTAAGAACTTTATGATTAAGATTTGGTACAACCCCATAGGTATTTAAAGGCTATAATTTGACAGTATTCAACAGTTTTTATTTAAACTATGGACGTAGGTATGGCTAACCATTTTTGACTTTCTCAATAAAAAATTTCCTCTGATTTTTAAAGATATTACTAGCTTTATCGTTTAGGTTGAGTAAACCTACACAAAAAAGCCCCTTAGTATAAAAGAACAAATTCTATTTCGATGCACGCTTCTGGTACCTCTGGTCCAGTTTTATTTGGAATCAGAACAGCACAAAACTCTACAAGAGTGATTCTTTGGATAATTTTAAGAAAAAAAGTTTTTATAAGCAATGTCTTCAAATGCCTTATTTCTGAAATACAGAGTATTGAATTTAAAAAAATATTTTGGTTTTCAAATTTGACACCTTGTATCTCAAAAATATTTGAGGACATCATTTGTTAAAAACTTTTTTTCTTAAAATTATGGTTACCCATACCTACACTTATGGTTCCAATACTGTCAAAATAATTAATTAAATTTAATCAAATAGTCCTTACTGTTTCGGAATTACTAAAAATAAATTTAAACACCCTGTACCTCTAAAATAAAACATCTGCGGACCCATCTTTATATCAATTTTTTGTCTTATTTTCTTACAAAGAATGGCGTTGGCGCTTCTTTTTTGAAACACCTTGTATATGTGTTACTAAACGACTATGTACTGGACTAAACTGGGTCACACTTCACTATTCCTAATAAAAGTAAAAGATTCACAAAGAGGGAAGTTCCGGGTAAAGGAAATTTACCGATTTTTTAAATATACTCGTAATGCCGCAAATATTATTTTAATTCGAGAATTTCTTGATTCATATGAATTTGAACCTATCATTAGAAAAAATGACACCAGCTCTCTAACTGGTTATTTGAATGCTTAACTTTCTGGTTAAACCAGAAAGAAATGTATTTGAAATGAACTAATTGCAATTATTATTATATTTCCTATTTTTATTCCGATAACAAAACATTCACATGTCGAATACGAACCTTTAGACTGACAAAGCCATTAAAAAATTCTCTTTAAAAATTGCAATTTCTTGTTTTACCATACGTTTCCAACTGAGAAATTATATTTACAAAACGCACGAATATCTGTTCTGGGTAAGTTTTGAAATATCTTTATATTTTTACGTATCTCCAATTAAATGAGATATCTAGACGGTTGTTTGATCAATGGCTTTCAAAAATAATTCACTAAAAAATTTATTTCTAGATGTCTCCAAATTTTATTCGTAAAAGGCGTGAAATATCCTTTTACTTTTGTTGCGATATCTCTTCCGATAAATATTTCTTTAAGATGATTCTTTCGTCAATGGCTCTAACAAATAATTATCTACAAAAAAAATTGTAGATTTTTTTTCGAAAGAAATCATAGCATCATCTTGATATAAGATAGATTTTAGGGCACTCACTGATCGTTACCAACGCCCGAATATGGGTACGACACCTCAAGAAGAAGAATATTTTTAGAAATTCCACTTTTAAGGCTGGAATTATTAAAATATTAACTTTACCAGACAGTTTCCGTCGAAAAAATAATTATTCATCCGTATCCAGCATTTTAATAATTCATATCTAAAGTGATAAAAAGGCGTAAGCTGTGGTTTTACTTTCTAAGATATCTGTTCGAGTAAGTAATATTTTATTATTTCGCCAATCCCTTTGAAAATTTTCGCTCTTAAGAGGGTGAAAAAAAACTGATATGACTATTCATCTTTTTTAACCGATTTATCAATTCGATCCTATGTATTTTTTATGTATGTACATCGATTATTCTGCGATGGCTTGGCCAATTTAGATGAAATTTTCGGGGAATATTCATGATGTTACCCATACCAAGCATATTGAAAAAATGGAGGAATTGCGTCATTTTGGTTTACATGATGTTACATTGGATAGTATGTGCGTTCACTAATGCGTTCGCCATTCTGTCAATAAGAAAGAGTATGTCACCATTGTATACTTAAAATTTACAATGAAACTCGTATAAATAGGACTAAAAAGGATGAAATAAAAAAATGTATGAAAGAAAATTAAACTGATTTCAAAAAAGGCACTAAAAAGTGAAAAATAATATTTTTTTTTAATCTGGAAAATTTCACTCTGTGCTCGGCGCTAAACTAATAAAGACAGTGAGACATTATACTCGTGGTATTAGATATCAAAACACTTAGTACAGGGTGTTCGGATTTGGTTGCAAAAGCGGGGTATCTCGCTTATTTTTAAAGATAGAACCTTGCGGTTTTCACGAACCTGAGCTAATTTTTTGTTAAACTCATGAAGCCGTAAACAAAATGTTCATAGCCTTCTTCGTTTATGAGATACAGGGCGAAATAGAAAATTTTGCATTTTGGGACCCCCCTCGTATCTCGGTTATCCTTTAACTTAACGCAAAGGGAAAAATTGCTGCTTATGCAGTTTTTACGCTGGATCCAGTGGCGTAGTCATATTTTTCATTTGAGTTATTTTTTAGATATGACCCAAAGTTGTGTTTTTTTAAATGGGACACCCTGTATATTTGTCCAGAAATTGATTTGTCCTTTTAAAAGCTTCTCAAAAATATATAATAGTATGTGTCTATTTTAGTAAACAACAACAAAAATCCTAATTTTTATAATTATCATCCCAAATTTTGCAGTAGGCTATGCAAAACAATGCTGCCTTTTATTTAAAGTCGTTAACAATATCTACATCCTAACAATAAATCAAAATAAATATGTAATTAAATCTATTTATCAAAATATGTATTTATAATTTCGCACCAAAAAAGTACCACCTACCTAGATTTATGTAACACAAGAACAAAACAGTAATAAATTATTATGTAACAAGCCTTTCAGCAAAAATCAACTGTCGTATAAGAACCAAGGAAATCAAAAGAACTGTTCAAACTGATTTCCATTTTGTTCTATGCATTTTCTAAATCTTGGACATTATCATAGTGGTCTTTGAAAATTCTATTTTCCAGATATCCCCATAGAAAGAAATCTAAAATCGACAAATCTGGGGACCTAGGGGGCCATCTTATAGGTCCATTTGTTCCGATCCATTGATTGGTAAAATTATTGTCCAGAAATAATCTAGTCATTCCAGAATTGTGTGCAGGAGCAGCGTCCTGTTGAAAATAAATTTCGTTAATTTGCGCTAGAGGAACATCGTCAAGTAATTCAGGTATAGCTGCCTCTAAAATTTCTATACAGCGATTGGCTGTTAGATTTCCCTCAAATATATAAAATTTTATATGTGTTCCTAATATGAAGCAGGACACATTTAGACCAAACCTGCCCTGCTATCTTCTGGGAAATATTTGGTGTTGATTTTCCTGGGACCAGAATCTACTATTGTGCCTATTGAATATACCAAAATTTCTGAAATGTGCTTCGTCTGACCATATAACCTTCCTTTCAAAATCTCTAACCATATCGCATCTTTCTCGAAACCAATTGCAGAAGACTACCCGACGCTCTGCATCCCCTGGCTGTAAGTGCTGCACGAGCCTAAATTTGTATGGGTGGTATTTGTGCTTTTTTAGAATTTCTTGAACTCTAGTTTTTGGAATCCCTATGCTCTTTTCACTGGCGCTACAAGAGTTTGTAGAGTAAGCTTCTGCATTAGCCAAAACCGTAATTTTCTCAGCCTTTAGATTTTCTTTATTATATGTTTTCGTACAAGGTTTGATAAATGATCCGTGATTAAGTAAATTCTTTTTTATCCGATAAAAAGTGGATATATTAGGTTGCCTCCTTTCTGGATATCTAAATAAAAATTAAGCAATAGTATTTCAACATACCTAAAAATTGACTATTTACCTGTTAAAATACATCTCAGAAGACGCTTCAACATTTTCATTACTTAATATAAAACAAGCTAACATATCATACTTTTCATAATGTTCGAAAGTTTTCTTCCATAATAATACAAATATATTTTTACACAATAAATAAATACAAAAAACTAGCGCTATATTTTATATACGCGTACAAAATTGGGAAATGTCATTTGCTTCCAAAAAAGCAAAAGAAAACGGCATCGTTTTGCATGGCCTACTGCAAAATTTGGGATGATAATTATAAAAAATTAGGATTTTTGTTGTTGTTTATTAAAATAGATCCATACTATTATAAATTTTTGAGAAACTTTTAAAAGGACAAATCAATTTCTGGACAAATATACAGGGTGTTTCATTTAAAAAAACACAACTTTGGGTCATATCTAAAAAATAACAACTCAAATGAAAAATATGACTACACCACTGGATCCAGCGTAAAAAACTTCATAAGCAACAATTTTTTCCTTTGCGTTAAGTTAAAGGATAACCGAGATACGAGGGAGATCCCAAAATGCAATATTTTCTATTTTGCCCTGTATCTCATAAACGAAGAAGGCTATGAAAATTTTGTTTACGGCTTCATGAGTTTCACAAAAAATTAGCTCAGGTTCGTGAAAACCGCAAGGTTCTATCTTTAAAAATAAGCGAGATACCCTGCTTTTGCAACCAAATCCGGACACCCTGTACATAAATATATTTTTGTTGTTAGGTAATTAAGCATAAGCTTGGCGGCGACTTTACAAAGTAAAATTTTCCAGATGAAATGAAATATTATTTTTCAATTTTTAGTGCATTTTTTTGAAGCCGGTTTTATGACATGAGCCCTCTAAATGTTAATTTGCATATATAATATGAGGCAGATTAAGCTGGGATTAACGAACAGAAAAAATTGAACTGTGAATGGACTAATTGCAAATACTTTTTCATTTGCTACTTTTATTTTCATAATGTTTAATCCAACACACACATTTTTATCGTTCTAGAACGGTTATGGTTATATTTGCACGCACAGTTCCCTAAACGATAACAAATTTAAACCGGAGCTGGAACGATTTGTGAACGAAATTTAGAATCGATATAATAACTTTACTTGTATTTATTATTATTGTTATAGGTTAGATACAAATTTTTGTATTTAGTGGAGCAGAAACCAAGTAAAAAAAAACAACAAAAAAACATATATTAGGCTGTAAAGGTATTAGTTTAACGCTTGAACTATACAGTATACGTTCCTTAAATAAATTTCACCCGTATTTATTGTATGATAGAGGTAAATTTTTTTAATAAATTAGAATAATTTTAAATAAAATCTTATTATATCCTATAAACACTACCCAGATGACTGAAATTCTGAAACGTCTCTAAACGACAACATGTTACTAAGCCAAACAAGAAAAACAATAATCAGCTGACATACAATTGTCAATGCGCCGCGCCGATCAGCTCCCAGTTGGAACGCACTTAATAAAACATTTACATGTTAAATTCGAACCCTTCAATTTACAAAGACATTAAAAAATTCGCTTTAAGAATTACAATTTCGTTATTCTTCAAATAGAAGGCAAAGAAAAAGAAAGTTTTAAATAGTCGTGCAAACTGTTTAGTAAAGGTTTCTAATTGAGAAATCATATTCGCAAAACATTTTTATTCTGGGTAAGATTAGAAATATCTTTATTTTTTTACAACATATCTCAACTAAGTAAGGTATCTAGACGATTGTTTCATCAATGGGTTTCAAAAATATATATCTAAATTATCTGCTTCTAGATGGTTCGAAAATTTCCCCTTAAAAGGTGTAAAATGTATTTTTACCTTTTTTGCGAAATCTCTTTCACTAAATAATGTGTTAAGACGATTAATTCTTTTGTCAATGTATTTTAAAAATAATTATATAAAAACGTATTTCTATATTTTTAGAAAGAAATAATATATATCTTGATATACTAAGCTTTTTTAAATGAAATCCGTATTTACAAGGTTTTCGGTTATATTTTAAATGTTAAATTCGATTGTTGCTGAGTTCTATCTGAACCGCCAGAATTTGCTAGAAAGATAAACAAATGACAATTGCAAATTAAAAAATTGATTATCCACATTTTAAATAAGACACCCTGTATATTTTTAATTCGTTGGAAAGAACATTTTTTTCTGATTTCAAAAATATATACATTATCTATGTTCAGACTAACGGTTATCGCATAAATTTGATCTAAACCGTGGAAAAATCAATTACTCTGGCTCATAGTAAATTTAACATAGGCAGCTTTGATTTCAATTGTTTTTATTTTAAAATGGCCATTTTATCACTGGTTTTGGGTACCTGATTTACTTAATTTCTTAATTATGGGGTATTCTGACGAAAAAAAAAGTTCACGAAACTAATAAACAAAATACAGAGGGTTGCGTTTTGCCAGGAAATGTTGGCAAGGATGCAGGGAGATGAAAATTTCGCCAAGAAAATTCTTTTGGAGGGTGTTCAATAGGGACATAGACATAAACATAGATGGGGAGCCCGACAAGGGCAGCACTTAGGCTCACTGGGGCCCATTGTGCTATCCCCCCAAGTAGGCGTGTCAGGCCAAGAGCCCACTCCTTTTTAGAAAGGAAAGGACCCTTTCAGGTCGTGTACGTCCCACCAGCTCGGGTTCCACATAGGTGTCATCCAAGCAAAGCAGTCTGGCGTTGACTAAAGCATCACATCGACAGACTAGATGCTCGGTAGTTTCATCTACCTCAGCACAAAACCTGCAGTATGGATCGTTGTCGAGTCCAATCTTATGCAGGTAATATTTCACTAGCCAGTGTCCAGTTAGGACCCCGGTAATAGTTCTAAGTTGACTTCTGTTTAGGTTTAGAAGTCTATTAGACTCAGAACGGCTATAAGGACCTGATATGAAGACCTTAGACTGTCTGAGTCCTGCTAGATCGTGCCATTCAGCACGGAATTCCTCGACAGTGCGATTCTTAATTCTAGCCTTGACAACTGAAGGAGCAATTCCAAGAGCAGGTTCCGGCCCAGTGAAAGCAGTGTTGCTACCTTTCCGAGCCAGCTGATCCGCCCCTTCATTACCCCCAATGCCCTGATGGCCAGGCACCCAAATGAGGCTAACCCTATTGGACTCACACAGCCTCTCTAGGGCTCTCCTGCATTCAAGCGTTAGCAGCGAATTGACTCTGTTCGAGGACAGAGCTTTAATCGCGGCTTGACTATCACAACATATATAGATATGCTTGTCGTGGTATCCTCTGGAGAGGTTTTCCTGTACGCAGTCCAAGATTGCTATAATCTCAGCCTGATATACAGTCGCATACCATCCAAGAGCAAGACTAATTCTTGCCCTGGGACTCTCCCCATAAATTCCCGCCCCAGAACCCTCCTTCATTAGAGAGCCATCTGTAAACCAGACAAGGCCCTCCGGTTTAAGGAAGGATGGAGAGGAATCCCTCCATTGTTCTCTCTCGGGAACAATTACACAAAACCTTTTAGAGGCAATTGAGATCGGAATAATGGCATCTCTCCTTGCTAGGAGAGGGTCTGATCTGATCAGTTCAGTCCAAACTCGCGTATGCCCAAAATCCCAGTCTCTGTGTATCCAACGACACCAGTCGTTTAAACGAACAGAAGCTTTCCGAGCCTCCTCCTCTACAAGCAAGTGCAGAGGACTTAGTCCCAGAATAGCCTCCATAGATCGGGTCGGTGTGGTTCTTATGGCTCCAGTTATGCCCAGACACGCCAGTCTCTGGAGCTTGTCAAGCATCCTTCTGTATGTGGTCTTGCGAGTGGCGGGCCACCACACAAGAGCGCCATAAGTGATCATTGGCCTTATCACTGACGTGTAAAGCCAATGCACAATACGAGGTTTTAAACCCCAAGTTGATCCGAAGGACCGTCTGCACGCCCATAGACACGCTGTGGCCCTTTTTGTGATCCTTTCAATATGATCCCTCCAGGTCAGTCGGGAGTCTATTAAGACGCCCAGATATTTTACCGACCCGGAAGGTCTCAGCTTTTTCCCAAAGAGGGTGAGCCTCTCAAGGTCCACTTTTCTCTTATGGGTAAATGGTACCATTTCGGTCTTATCCGGATTAACAGACAGACCGTGTTTTTGGCACCACTTTTCCACCATGGCCAAGGCCCTCTGCATGAGCCTTATAATGGTGTTTGGGAACTTGCCTATTACTATAATGGCAAGATCATCAGCGTAGCTTTGAGCATAAACTCCGCTCTCGTTGAGAGTATGAAGCAGCCCATCCACAACCAGACACCACAAGAGCGGAGAAAGAACTCCGCCCTGCGGACATCCTTTGACCACGGACGAGCATACTGTCACGCTCCCAAGAGAAAATGTTATGATTCTGCTTTCAAGCATGACGCGAACCCACCTAATTACAGCCCTATCCACGCCAAAACTCTCAGCAGCCTCACTAATGGAGTCAAAGGTGGTGTTGTTAAACGCCCCCTCGATATCCAAGAACACACCCAGAGCCATCTCCTTGGAGTAGACCCCCACCTCCAGTCTACTGACTAGACTATGAACAGTGCGCCGTTTCTTATATAAGCATCCACGATCTTCTCCATGGTTTTCAAAAGAAAAGAGGATAGACTGATGGGCCTAAAGTCCTTAGCAGTTTCGTAGCAATTACGACCCGGTTTAGGAATAAACGCTACCCGAACCATGCGCCAGCGTTCGGGAATATATCCCAAAGCCAGGCAGGCCCGAAAAAGGCGCAAAAGATGTGGGATCAGTAGTTCCTGACCCTTCTGAAGAAGCGCCGGGAATATTCCATCTGGTCCCGCACTCTTAAATGGGCAAAACGAAGATATTGCCCACTTAATAATGTCTACTGTAACGACCTTAGCGGCTGTTTTCCAGTCAACCGAGCCTGCCCCTACTTGGAGAGCCTGCCCAGTAACCTCATCATTAGATTCCGGACGAGAGCCAGTTCAATAGGGAAGATAAACTTTTGGGCAACTACCAATCCTCAGAAGAAACAAAGTGTAAAAATTGAGGACCGAAAGTCTATTTTGGTTTGGTGTGGCATTATAGAAAACAAAGTTTTGTGGTCTATAGTCATACATGTTTCTATAAATGGCCAAAGATATTTCAATTTATTACGAAATGAGAACATGCTCTGGAAGAGTTAGCCCTCCAGATTTATATTAATATTATTTTTCACCACGATGGGGCCGCTTGTCATAATATTATTGAAGTTACAGAATACCTTAAACATAAATATGATTTATGGATAAGGAGACACGGTGTCATAACTTGGCCTGCGAATAGCCCAGACCTTTCCCCTCTGGACTCCTTTCTTTGGGGATACCTTAAAAGTAAAGTTTACTATAATAGACCACCAATGATTCGTGAATTGACTTTAAAATTGCACGGCGAAATAAATAGTTTAAACGAAAATAATCCAGGCTTTAATTTTCAAGCCATAACTGGTTAGATTTAGAGACAACTTAGAAAAATGTCTCAGAAATATCGGGGGTTGGATAGACTAAATAAAATCCATTCCATAAATAATATTGTTTTTGTTTATTCATTGTTACTTCATATTTAATATCCTTGTTTCAAAATGTTTAAATAAAAATGACATGTAGCTTTATTTTCTTCCCGGTATCAATATTAAAACATTTATTATTATTCAGATAATTGTTTCATACAAATAACTCATTAAACTCTATTTCAATAATTTAATATTTGTCCCAGACAAAATAAACAGTAAATGTGTTAAATTATAAACATTCAGAAATTATTTTTAAATATTTTACTATTGTTATTCATTATTAAATAAATTAAAATTAAATTAAATTACGTCTATGCAGTAAAATAATTGCTTTTTCTTTGTCAGAATACATGTTAAAATAGAAACAATTGAAATCAAAGCCGCCTATGTTAAATTTCCTGTGAGCCAGAGCACTTGGTTTTTCCAGGTTTTAGAACAAATTTATGCCGTTAGTCTGAACATAGACAAGGTATATATTTTTGAAATAAAAAAAAAAATATTGTCTCCAATGAATTAAAAATATACAGGGTGTCTCATTTAAAATAACAAAGTCGATGCACAATTTTTTAATTTGCAATTATCATTTGTTAATCTTTTTAGCAAATTCTGGCGGTTCAAATAGAACCCAACAACTTTCGAATTTAACGTTTTTTTCTATCTCTAAAAATAAAGCATGTAGACCCCATTCGAAATATAACCGAAAGTACAAGTTTATTAAGCAAATTAAATGACAAACTACCGGTGTCAATTTTCAGTATAATCCCACTGCTTCTCAATACATCTTTACAATCGATTAAACAAAACGTCTATTCCCCTGGAGAAAAATTCTCTTATTTGCGAGCGAAAGCATTTATGCACCCCTTTTTTTACACTTTCATCGTCCACTAAATGCGGGCCACCTAAATGCAGATCCCTTTTAAGTTGTCCCAAAGATATGATAATCACTTGAGGCCAAATCTGGGGTGTAAGGTTCTGTGACTTCAAATTTTAATTTTTTGATGGCTCCAGTAATTTCTTTGGAGCAATGTAGCCGAGCGTTGTCATGGTGCAACAAAGCACCCCTTGCCAAGGATCCACGACGTTTTGTTCTTATTGCTGGCTTCAGTTTTTCTTTTAATACGTGGCAATATAAAGTGCTATTGACTAAGTTCTTGTTATCTTATAATGATCCATAAGTACTACTTTTCTTTAGTTTATCGTTAACATCACCTTACTAGCTGATGGAGCAGCTTTAAACTTTTTGGGATTAAGTGATCTGGAATGACGCCATTCTTTGGAGGATTTTTTACATTCTGGCTGAAAATGGTGAACCCAAGATTCGTCTCCAGTCACTATTTGATCCAAAATGCTAGGTTCTTCATTTTAAAAATGTCTGAGCAGCAGAGAGCATGTCTCGATGCGTTTTTGATTGAGTTCGGGCGTTAATTGTCTTAGGATCCATCTTGCACGCACTTTCCGATAGTGTAAAACAATTTTTTTTAAATCTTGTAGTGTCCTTTATATATCATATACGTATGAAGTATAGTGGGATTCAGGACAACGAAATCAAAACCAAAATTATATTCTTCCCAACGTTTCCTCTACTTTATTGAGACATTGTCAAGGGTCTGTAAAAAACAGAAAAGGCACAAATAGTCAACAGAGACCTTACAAATCTAAATGAAAATCTACTGGGGAGAATTATTACATACAATTTATACAAAATAACTCACCAATCTTGTGTATGGTTCCAAACACTCTAAAAAAAAAACTGAAAATCACTTACACCTAACTTAACAGTACCAAACCAGTTATTAAAAAATTCGCTTTAGTCCTTCAAAGGGAGCTAAAAAACTGTTTATCTGATTGACTTTAAGTTTTGGACAAAAATGAAGGGTCATATGGGGTCAGCCCATAACATTTTCACAAAAATCCAATATGGCGGAACAAGATGGCGGCCTAGTAAACAAAAATCAATATTATGTAAGAATCAATTGGTAAAATTTTGGTGAATCTAAGATGTAGAAACAAAATGGCTGTTTAAATAATCAGCCTGAAAAATCTAATTCTCGGATTGATTTCAAATTTTGTGCAATAATTAATTATTGTTGTGTACAGATGAACTGGTAACATTGTGGTACGAATTTAAAATGGCGGCCAAATAAAATGTTTGCATTATTTGAAAAAATTCACCCTCGCAGGTTTTGTAGATCTTTACGTTTAAGTGTCCTAGTTGCCAAAAAAAACATGTTTTCTGTCTGTTTGTTTGTTCGACAGTTCGCGGCATAGCTTAAAAATTACTTATCTGATTGACTTCAAAATTTGCTCAAATATTAAGAGTCAATATTTTGGTAAAAATCCAATATGGCAGGACAATATTGCGGCCTAGTAAAACGTTATACAAATTATAACTAAAAAACTAATTTTCCAATATGCCTCAAATTTTACACAAAAATCAAGTGTTATATACGAATAAACTGGTAATATTGTGGTATGAGACCAAAGCAAAATAAAATGGCGGCCTAATGAAATGTTTAAAAATCAGCATGAAAAACTACTATTAGATTAATTGCAAACTTTGTGCAAGCATTAAGTGTAATATAGAGATAAACTGGTAGTTTTGGTACGAATTCAAGGTGACGAAACAAAATGGCGGCAAAATAAAATGTTTAAAAAATCAACATACCAAAAAACTTTTTATTCAACTGACTTAAAAAAAATGTAATATGGGCATAAAGTGAAACGAATTTAATATGACAGAATAAAATGGCGGTCAAAAAAATCAGTACAACTACGTATTCAGTTTGATTAAATTATGCCAAAAAAGCAAGTGTGACATAGGTAGGAACTGGTTAAATATTGGCAATAGTCCAAAATCTGCTTATGTCCTAATTATTTATGTTCATAATCGCCTTTAACAACAACCAAAGTTTTGAGGATTTACATATTTTGGACTTGTCTCCTTAGTATGTAAGAAGCATTTTTTCACTGGTCTCCTTGCCACTAACATTTTTGTGATACCACCGTTTCAAGAAACGATCGTATGAAAACTCGTATTGTTGCTTTGATTTACCAGGCTTTATTGATAGTTTGTTTGATTTCCCCCGGGAGAAATTAATTTTCTTGATCACTTTCTATCGAGCAAGAATTCGTGATTACCATTGAATAAATAAACTCACAGGAAAGAGTCTAGCCGTGACCTTAACGAGACCGGAAAGGTCCCAAGATTCAAAGGGATTGCCCGTCAAATTGACAACACCTTGTTTCCGATGTGATTTTTACATTGAAATTTAAAAACTAATTTGGAAGCTTATACTTTTGAAAGAGAATTGTAATTAAGGTATTGACTAAATTAAACAAGCCAATTAGTGAAGAAATACAAAAATAAATTTTGGAAATGTGAATAAAATTATTAAATTAAATAACTGTTATTATACGGTACCGAGTACATTTTATTGGTTATAAAATGCTTTATTGTATTTTAGAATAATAATAATATTAGGTATCGAATATTTTAATAGTAATGCTACCTTTAAACATTCTGATTTATAAAATAGTGTCGTCTGCGTCTGTGAGATGAAGGTTATATAGAGCCTTAATTTTTAGTACTTCCTAGTTTGCATAAACTGTTATCAAACAGAAGCAAATATTCAACAAATACCTCTAGTTATGATTCTTATGTCGAGGTGCAACACTCGCATAAGATGTGAGTGTGGATTTTTTTTGTACAAAAGGCAATTGACTTAATATATTTTATACAACTGGTTTCAAAAATAAAGTTTATGGTTTAATTGAATTCTCAGTACTAGATATTTTTAAATACAAACGAAGCTCCATGTTTTGCTCAAATAGGTCAGCATTAGACCATAATTTACTTTGCTAACAGCAAAAGAAAAGATGAATTATTCTACAGCTTGATCTATTTAAATTAACAAAACACTGCTGTTTAATATTTACATATTTCATTCGTCTAATTCTGATTGTAGGAAAGGCACTGCTTTTTAATCGATTTTTTGAGGAATCCTTCCTATTAATACAATCATTTGAAAAATGCTGATTGCATAAAAGGCTATCTTTTTCCATTTTCTTCTTTCTTTCTTTTATTAATAAGCCCAGTTAGCTTATTAATAAAAGACATCCAATATTTTTTCCTCTTTTCGTTGTTAGGAAAGTTACAGAAGTACTATATACTATAATAATTATTTTTTTATGAATATGCTAAAATGGAAGAGGCAGGGGCTCCTTAACTTCTTTTGCAATTGTTTAGTTAAGGCTGAAGAAGGATAGGTAGAGTCAGGTTAGGTCTGGTTAAATTAGTTTACCCTTACAGAATCCAATTTTTTTATTGTGAGTATTATTGGGATATCTTCAACTATGTAAGGTTTTCGGGTTGGATAAATTATATATATATATATATATATATATATATATATATATATATATATATAATAGCACTAAAAATAGTTCAAGAATAGTTGAGTAACTTAGGGTTAGTTTTTGGCTACCTGCAATAAATTAATTAATTAATAAGTAAAAGAAAAATATTGTATTTTTGCAGAAAACTTAATGTCTTAAGTATTTATAATAAATGTATGTACCTATTTTTCCTATAAAAAGTCTAAAAAATGAGTTAAATTAATTTTTCTCCAAAAAAGGATTTCATATTTTTTGTTTGCATTCACTAATTGTTAATCAAACAACAGTTGTTGAGAAATATAATCAACTGTTTCTCCTTCAGCTCAGATCGGACCAAAAAGAATATATATATATATATATATATATATATATATATATATATATATATATATATATATATATATATATATATATATATATATATATATATATATATATATATATATATATATATATATATATATATATATATAAATATAGAGAATATTTTGTCCCATTTTTCGTTTTAAAACATTCTTAAGGTAATTTAAATGTTTTGATCTAACAAAATTTTACATGAAATGTTACGCTACTTTGTTTTTTATATACCACTTGGTTCCTGTCTGTCTATAAAAACAATTATTTTTGCCTTTAAATCGAATTTAAAAGTGTGTAGTTAATTTCTTTACTTACTAAAATATAAGTCCACTTTCCGGTGGAACGAAATTCCTTTTTTCATGTTTTCTTTTTTAAATCGGGAACGATCGCATGCCACACAACTGATCATTTTTTGTAGTCACGACAACAAAACCTATCAAAAATGTGTTTGTTACGTTTTTGAACACAAAACACAACTTATCAAGCAACTTTTATATTAATACGATGTAAATATTATTTATAAACTGCTAAAACTTAAATTTAAAGCGAAGGTTTGAGAATACACCTCAACAAACCAAAATGTAAATATGAGAAAATAAGGTCGAATAAAATGACGTAGTTCCGTCAAAAGCCTGCTAATTTACAATAACGCATGGGGCTCTTTCCTGTTGTCGAAGGTGATTACTTATTGGGTGTTACTTGTCAACAAAAACAAATAAACAAATTCGTCTTTTTACCTTATCAACGTATTTCATGGATAAATTAGATGAAATTAGATTTAAAAATGATAATCTTGAGGATATTTTGTCAAATTATTAACGTAAAAATACGTTCCTTCGGGCTCTAAATGGTGTTTGATATACGTTCTAAAAACGATTTTATTTTGTTCGAAAGGATGGGTTTCCTCCTCACAAAATAAAAAGTTACTTTTAGCACTTATATCATAAATAACTATTTTTATTAGAACATTTAAATTTACAACAAAAACATTCCTTTTTAAAAATTATAATCATCCTTCAAAGGGAGTGCTAAGAAAAGAAAGTTTCAAACAGTTGTGCAAACTGTTTCTCATACGTTTCCAACTGAGAAATCATATTTACCAAACGCACGAATTTGTATTCTTGGTAAAAACAAACGCCAATCTGCGATCCAAGGCCGGCCGAAAGAGGCGTAAGAGAGAAAACATCGGTACATTTTGGAGGCATGTTGAATGTAAAATGAACTCGGATGTAAAACTGGGTGCAGTTATTTGAGTCAGACGTTTTCTTTTTGTAATATTGATTTGCCTGCTTTTACAGCAGTAGCAAAATAAGGTTGGATTCCACAAAAGGTCAATTTTTATTATTTTTTTATTCCAACAGAAAATCTATTTGTATCATCCAATGAAGCCAAAATATTAGCGAAACATGTCATTAGTTTGTTTTCTTTAATATTGTGGAAGTTTAGGTTAATTTTTTTCAATATTGTGGAAGTTTAAGTTTTACTTAGTGGTGGAGATCTTAAAATGTTTTTTTAATATTGGTTCTTTTCTTTCACCAGCCGCGTGTTATCCTCGTTTCCGATAGGTGGCAGTTAAGAACCTTAAACCACACAGGGTAGTTACATTGGAGATTTATTTTCGTCAGTTTAGCGGGAGCGAGCCTTGTTGCAGTGCCTTTTATGACCGGATGCCTCAAATCGTTACATAGAAATAAGCACTTTTCCGTAATTTAGGTACCCAAATGTATTAAATTAAAAAGCAAGTAGGTAAAGTGACTCTCAATTAGGAAAGTAAAAAACGATTTTTTAATAATTTTTACTATTGTCATACATATTTTTTTCAAAATTAAAAAATCATTTGTTCTAGAGATTACAAGAAATATCTTAATATAATCACTTTTACAATGAAAATGGAAACAAAAAAAACAATAACTACAGAGGCTTTTGATTCCTAAGTATAAACAACTTTTGGATTAATTAACAAGGTTGAGATTTGCATTAATACTAAGAAAGCAGCAATCCAGAGCAAAAATTAAAATTAAAAGTACCTGCTATATGTTAAAAGAAAACACAACTTACCTGAAAAATTAATACAAAAATAATAAAGAATCCAAATATCTATAGCTAACATTTTTCTACCGCATGTACACACTGTTTCTTCATAATAATTAATTTTGGAAACCTATGAAAAGTTACACCTGGCAAGTGATTTTTGTAACTATTTTTATAGAGAGCACACATATTCCCAGATATTGCTTTTTGTCATGTAGACTTCTGCAGAAGTAAATATATCAGTTATAAAAGAAGTTTTAATTCTTTTCTTAGCTAATTACGTTTACACGAACAACACTTTTTCAAACATGTGTGACCTATTACCACTTGTAAAAACTAAACAATAATGAGAAAACAACGCTTAAAAGGCAAATTTCTATTACAGAGCAATGTAACTAATACTAGATCTTAAGACTGACAGGACCGGAGTACGTCACTCACTCGGCCATTGACCTTTGCGGTCGGCAAGCAACGGCAAACGTCACGCTTACGAGAAGTAACTATCCTGTGTGGTTTATGATTCTTGGGTGGCAGTCACATAGGATCGTCTTCAATCGCGATCGGTCGCGTACAACCAAGTGCTGTCGACTAAAAATACTTGCTAAAATGCGTGGACACACATCATTGAGTGCCTTTAGTCGTTTAATACTTTGTTATTAAAACTAACATTCAGTTTAAAGTGGAAATTACGACTAATCCCCAGTTTAAAGTGGAAGTTAAGTCTAATTAACTTAAAAATAACCATAATTCACAGTTTAAACTAAGAATTAAGCCCAGTTTTTTTCTAAACAGGGAATTAGTCTTAATTCCCACTTTAAATTGGAAATAAGTCTTAGTTCCCCCTTTAAACGGGAAATTATAAAAAATAAATAGTGTGGCTACAATACGCGTTCTTACAATATCACAAAATTCCTACTGATTTTTTTGACCACTTAGTTTGGGATAAAAATTCAACAACGATCGCCATATCTCTGAAAGCCTTAAAGACAAAACGTTTACATTTGCATGGATCTTCTCTCAATGTAGTAGCTGCGAAGTAAGAGAGGATTTATTAAAACTCGCCACCAAGAGGGTTTTGCCTTTACAATCACAAATAATTTCGATTGTGTTCGTCCGTACGTAAAATTTGTATATTACTGAAAATAAAGGGTTCAGTCAGTATGGGTTTTTTATTACAAATTCTAAAAGAAGGTATTGAATTTAGTATATATTCAAAATTTCAGATGTTTCCAAATTTGTTTTCATATTTAAATAAATTAACCCCGAGCCACTGGGAATGGTGTGACGTCATAGAATCCGGGCAATCGGACTCGGCTGGCTGTTGCTTCTTTGCTATTCGCGTGGTTTATCATAGCTCTGATTTTTTTTGTGGCGAATCGAATATATATTTAATTGTTTTTTGGTATTTTTAAAGTAGAATTAGTGTCGTTATGGAAATTAAACAAAGTAAGAAGGATAATTATAAATACGGCATAGTTCCGAATTGTAAAAACACGACTGCTACTAACCCTAATAAACTTTTCATTACTTGGCAAAGTAAAGTCAAGAAAGCTGTGAGGATCATTTAAATGATATTTTACACGCTTTAAATATTTACTTGACTCTAGAACGTCTTGAATATTCGGTTAGGCAAGAAAGGTAATTGGCTGAAATTTTTAGGGAATACAATACTATTTTTCAGTGACAATCCATTTAAGAATAAAAGCTACCATTAGCTTGTTTTTTTTGGAATATTTTTTTTAATGTTGTTTTTATCTATACTAATATTCACTCACTCATTCATCACGATCTTCCTCAAACCGCTTGATGTAGAAAGCTGAGTTTTGGCATGTAAGTTAATTATAGGGTATAGAGGTTCGATAAGAAGAGATTCTTAAAAATTTTAATTCTAATTCCAACCCAGCCTTTAAATATTACAATATTTTTTTATTTAAAACACTGTCAGTTTTTTGGAAAAACGCTTGAAGAAGTGTGTTTTATTTAATTTTTTTACATATTTTAAGATTTTTAAAAATGTATACAGGGTATCATAAAAATCTTAATATAGAAAAAGAAAAGTCCTGACTCACTGACTCATTAACGCCCATCCCAAACCCCTAGACCCAGAAAGCGGAAATTTTGCATAGAGGTTCTCTTTCTGATGTAGACAATAATGCCGGATTTTTCAAAGTTCCCACGGGATAGGGAATATTTATACTTGTTCTTCTTCATTCTTTCATTACTTACGTAGGTATATTTGATTTTAGCTTGAAGAAGATTTCGATAATTAGATGCAGTATAAGGTGATGAAAAATGTGAACATTAAAATAAAGCTGGAAGTGATTCCGTAAATTTTTGATTGCCAGAAACGACCGAACACCGAGATTTGGTACCTCATACCAGCACAAAAAAATCTCGAACATCATCATAGGGAGCTTGAATATACCAGAAGAACTAGAGGCTCCTAAAGGTACTGGAATTCAGAGGATGGATAAGTATATTCAAGTTAGCCTAAAGCCAAAAATGAAAGTGGAGTGCAAAATTTTACGGGTATCAAAGAAAGAAAAGCAAAAACCTTCGAAAAATATACTAAGAACTGATTCCTCGAACAGTAGTATGAGTTCTGATTTATATATCTTTCTAAAAGACAACCCATTTCTCTATTTTTCACGGCTAGCTGTCGTATGCGAGACACAAAACTGCCTTCCCAATCTTCTTGTAGACACACCAACATGTTCTTTTGCATTTCTTTTAAGCCTTTCCCCGCTTGCCTCCGACAATTTTCACGGCCTACCACATTTTGGTAAATTTAAGCAAGGAATTCCTTCCTTACATTCAATTATTGTCCGATAAATTGTACTGCGGGAAATATTTGCACCTCGAAACATGTTAATAATAGCCGCTTTTGGCATTCGGCCAACTAAATTATAAATACTCTTTCGGAGTTCAATTTTGTAAGCCATGTTGCAAAATTATTTTGACAACAAACTGTCAACGCTCAAGTTAGCAAGGCCCCCATGACGCAATCACCAGCAACGGTAACTAGATTAAACCGCGCTTATCTCCAAAACATTACACGAAATTTGTCCCAAAACTTTTGTCACATGTGTTATTATGGTTATTACAATATTTACTGCTGCATTTTTACACCCCTCATTTCGACACTAATAAAATCTCGATTCGCATTAAAATACTCCACTACAATTATGGCATCTACTTTCAACATATTAGAGAAATCGGCCCTAACATAGTCTGAATCACACATTATTTATAATCAGTTAAATCAAACAACATGTAAAAACGCTCTATCAAACACAAAAATACTGATTTATTATCCACTACACCAAGTTATTTAACACGCATACTGTCAACCTTTCGGATGCAATGACGTCACATATTAAATTTCCGCCGCTGAATATATTTTTAACTTTGAAGAAGCATAACTTTTTTAATATTTATTTGAATAAGTACTTTTATATAGTTTTTTGGTATGTGATACTACATGAAACTGTGAGAAAATATGGTTTTTGGAATTTTATTGAACGAGCCAATTGTATTACGCGTAGATATTCAAATAAGTATTTACTCTTTAATATTTGACCATTCGAGATGTAACTTTCAAAGAAGTTACTGTGTAGCGAAACATGCCACGTTGATTTAAACGAATATGTACTGGAAGTGCTTGTAAAGAAAAAATAATTCTTATTTTTTTATATTTTGGGTAATATTTAAATAAACACAATCTTTTATTAGAACCATTAAATTTAGAAAGTTATTAAATCATTTCTTTAAAATATTGCTATTTCTTTATTCCCCAAAGGGAAAGCAAAGAAAAAGAAAGTTTCAAACAGTTGTGCAAACTGTGTCTCATACGTTTCCAACTGAGAAATCATATTTACCAAGCGCACGAATTTGTATTCTGGGTAAAAACAAACGCCAATCTGCGATCCAAGGCCGGTCGAGAGAGGCGTAAGAGAGAAAACATCGGTACATTTTGGAAGCATGTTGAATGTAAAATGAACTCGAATGAAAAACTGGGTGCAGTTAGTTGAGTCAGACGGTTTCTTTTTGTAATATTGATTTGCCTGCTCATACAGCCTTCGCAAGCAAAATAAATCTGGATTCCACGGAAGGTCAATTTTTACTATTTTTACTATTTATGTTTTTATTTCATTTTTCGTAACCAATTATAAAAATTACAGTGCCTTCCTAATATTTTTTCTACGATAAGTATATAAATAACATAGAGGAAAGTAGCCAAATATCGGATAGGCTCTTAATATCGCACACTACCTTATTTCATTATTCTAAGCCTTGCCATCTGTCCGCGGTGGCAGGCTAGTAGCTTTTGACATCTACGAAATATCTCGTAGAGAGACGCGAGTGTCGTTTCTACTGGACATTTTTCCTTGTCTGTGGTTAGTTTAGTCGAACAGCAAGTTTTTAACCGTCACTTCAAATTGCTGTTTTTTTTTTGCGAAAGTGTGCAGTTATCAGAGACTCTCTGAGTGCGATTATATCAATAAGGTATGTAGGATCTTTGTGGTATATAAATATTTTTAGAAAAATATCCTTTGGTTGTCGAAACTTCGTGATACATTTTTGAGGTTAAGTTGCCTATTACCGCACAGTTAGATATCCCCAATATTGCATATATCCGATATTAGGAGACCATTTTTAAGTTAAAATATTTATTTTTTCAGATGGCCCAAAGAAAAAAATGGGATGCCGATTCCATGAAAGCAGCTATCGGAGCTGTAAGGAATAAACAGATGGGTTACTTAAAAGCATCGAAGTCGTTTGGCGTACCTCGAAGTACTTTAGTCGACTACGTCATGGTCGTCAAGTCCGGGAAGAGTGCGGATGAAATAGCCACAACATTAGGCCGAAACCCCACGTTAACAAAAGAAATTGAAGATTTATTGGTTGAGTACTGTTTTGATATGGAAAAAAGGTTCTATGGTCTGGCTGCACTTGATATTAAAAGACTGGCTTTTCAGCTAGCGTTAAAGAATGGACTGCCACATCCATTTTCACAAAATAGGGGATCTGCTGGTAAAAAGTGGCTTAAATTGTTTTTAATCCGACATCCGGAGCTACGATTTAGAAAACCACAAGGTGTATCTGCAGCAAGGGTGAAAGGGTTTACAAAAGAAAACTGCGATTCATTTTTTAAGCTATTAGAATCTGCCCTTGAAAAAATTAAAATGGATGCGTCTAGGATTTTCAATGTTGATGAAACAGGTGTGACCACCGTGCAGCATAAACATACGAAAGTATTAAGCCTACGAGGAAAAAAGCAAGTGGGTGCCCTTACAACATCAGAAAGGGGGGCACTTGTGACAGTAGTGACCTGCATGAATGCGACAGGTGTGTACGTTCCCCCGATGCTTATTTACCCTAGGAAAAACATGAAACCGGAATTGCTTAATGGAGCTCCACCAGGAACGGTTGCAAAATGTCATCCATCTGGATGGATGCAACAAGATATTTTATTATATGATATGTAAAACCGTCTGAGGAAGATCCAATCGTTTTAATTCTTGATGGCCACTACTCGCATACTAGAAACATTGACGTGATTAACCTAGCCAGAGACAGCTATATTCACATAGTTTGTTTGCCTCCACACAGCACTCACAAATTACAACATCTGGATGTAGCCTTTATGTCTCCATTCAAGACATATTATGCGGTGGAAATAGAAACCTGGCTAAAGCATAATCCGGGCAGAGTAGTAACTGCATATCAAGTGGCAGAGTTGATGGGAAGAGCCTACTTACGGGCCGCTAGTGTGGAGGTTGCAGTGAACGGATTCCGAAAATGTGGTATCTTTCCATTAAATAAAAACGTTTTTAGAGATGACGATTTTGCCATACATTTATGAACTGAAAGAGATGCTTTTCCTGAAACTGAAGACACTGGTGGCGACGTTAGCACTGATGACGATGTTCCGTTATCTACGCTAGCTAAAAAGCTTCGTCCGGAAAATAACATCGGAAGACTATCCTTACCAAGTTGCTCATCGACTCCAACATCTAATAGAGTGCTTGTTAAACCAGCTGAAATAAGTCCTTTGCCCACATGCTCTTTTCAAACTTCCAATAAAGGAAGAAAACGTGGTTCGGCCGCGATCATAACTGAGTCTCCATATAAAAAGCAGCTGGAAGAGGATATAGCCAGAAGGATTTCAAAGACTAAGGTTGTCACTAAAAAAATTTCAGTTCAGTTTACCAAAAAAGATATAGATAGAAAGAAAAAAACAAAACGAATTGATAAGAATATTAGCTCATCAAGTGAAGATGACGATGCGGAAATAGAATTCATAGACACTAGTGACGATAATGATGTGGATAACGAAGATGCCGAATGCTTTTATTGTTTAAACTTGTATTCTCAAGACACTAGGGGAGAATCATGGATTCGATGCACTATGTGCTTTCGTTGGAGCCATGAGGTGTGTGCCGGGATTGGAAAACATAAAACATTTGTTTGTGAATTTTGTTTTGATCAATAAGTTGTACTGTTCTTTAAAATCCAACAATATTTTTTTCTACTAAATATGTGCCATTTCAATAATAAAAGTGTTTTAAAAATATTGAGTCGCGTTGTTTGGTTTGGATGTTACTAATAACGGACAGTGCGATATTGAGAACCCCTACTATCCGATATTAGGATACCTGTTTTAAAATTATGTGTTTTACACTATTATAGTACTTTGTACTTTTTTTCAAAATTTTTGAAAATTCGGTTATAAAGCTCTATCGAATCAAAAAAGGGAGGCTTTCTACATAAATTTTATAAAAGAAAACTCTGCTGTAGGTAACCGATCGGATTTTACAAGTTAAAAGGAAAAAGTATCCGATATTTGGCTACGTTCCTCTACAAGTATTTCTATACTATTTTAGATTTTGTACTAAAAATTGCACAATACCTTAAAATTCATACTGTTAGTTACTCTTAATAACTCACCATCGATATTTACCAGTCTATTTTCCGTAGTCAAAGACTAATGGCCGGTTGCACAAAGCCCAATTAAAGTTTAGAATGTTCAACTGGGTGTCAAATTTGACATCGGGTTCCTAGATTTCTTTAAGCAGCTTGTCAAATCCGAAAGCTCGGTTAAATATTCTAAACAGCAATTAAGTTTTGTGCAACCGGGAATCTGTGAAGTAAGAGAGGATTTTTTAAAATTCGCCACCAGGGGGAATGCGATTTTATTTATTTATAATATTTTCAGATAAATGGGATTGAATGGCTTTAAAGAATAATGAACTAAAACTGATTTTGGGATTTTTCGAAATTTTACTTTTAAGGTGAAAAATGAAAGAAATGAAATTTTATGTTTTACAATACTTGTTCTTTTAACTAAATAAGTTCTTAAAAGGGCTGCGTCAATGACTTTCAAAAATAGTTACCGTCAATGACTTTCAAAATAGTTCCAGTTATAAAATATGTTAAATTATTTTAGGTGCATACTATATAAATATCCCGCCCAATTTTGGTGGCGCTCCTCCACATGGTGGCTTCTTAATCGACATTTTTTTACAAACTGTTTTTTATGACCGTCTGCGGTGAAAAATGTAAATGGTAGGGGAAGTAAATATAAATTAGAGAAGCGTTTTTGATTTGCCCCCTCCGTAAGCTGATGATATATGTATTGAGTAAAGGTATAATTAACATTAACATATGATGATATTCTTTCAGATATTTCATTGTTTTGGGGCTCTGAACTCCCCTCGTCGCCCGCATAGTGTGTTAAATCGGCCGTCTAGAACGACATAAGTCCGAAATGTAATTTTGCAATATTCTCATTATATTATGGCAATCTATATTTAAGATCGTGTTACTGATAGAAAAATGCAATTGAGAAATAAAAATGTACAGTTCTCCGAGAGGAGGCCTTAAGGTTTTTAAATATTTTAAATCTGAAATTAACGCATTTCTATACATCATTTTCAAAACAGAAAATATGATACTAAACAGAGCAAATGTTTTTCTGATTTCTTACATAAATGAGGAGCTCCAAATCAAAACGCAGTATTCGACAAAAATTGGGCTTCTGACTTATAGATGGCACTCGATACTTAAAAGTGCATGTAAAAATTTGGTTTTAACGTTTTAAATCAAAACGCATCATTTCCATTTTAAAAGTTTAGTCGTTTTTGGCCGTTCGGATCAAAACGCGGTTTTTGACTCATTTCATTTGTTTCAAAACGCATTATTTTTTCCGTTTGAAACAAAATGCAGTTTTTGTAGAACTTTAATTTACGGGCATAAAATTGTCGCGTCAAAGTGCAGTTTTTGAATATTTTTAGTGGGAATACAAATAGTCAACAGGTGTTTTTACAGACTCTGCATGTTACAGTTTTGTTTTAGTGTTAATTGTGTAAAATTTATAATAGGAATGATGGAAACAGATGGACTGGTGGCCGAGGCAAGTACTGGGAGCAAAAGGAGAATTAAAAGAGAAACCAGGCGACAAAAACAAAAGGATTTGAGGTAAATGTAGTTAAGTAAGGTTATGTATGTATAAAAATTGGCGTTTTTCTTTCTTGTTATTATAGATACAAAAATCACTTCCCTGATTTGGTAGACTTTGAAAGACCCTGGGAGCATGATCATTGTATGAAGGTTTCAAGATATGATATTTTATTTACAAGAAAGCAGATATATATGTAAATAAAAAGGATCAAGACTGAGCCAAAAGAAGTGTAATAACAATTGCAAAACAAAGTAAAAGTGGCACAGGTATCGTAGAAAATTGTGGATCGAAAATCTAACTTGTTTAGTACAAAAGGGCAGCTGGTATGAAATTTATTGGAAGCCTAAGAGGAACTGAATCGCATTATAATCGCAACAAATCTCAGCGCATTTACTTGTCATCGGAATTAAGTATTTCAAAACTGTTTGCCATGTATAACAACCAAGCCGTAGGTAGCTTCAGAGTGAAGCGTTCCTTTTTTTACGACATTTTCAATAGAAAATTTAATCTGGGCTTTGGATCTCCAGCGACGGATGTATGCACTTTTTGCTACAGGCTCAAAAATTTAATCCGGTTAAAACCGGAAAATAATATCTCTAGAAATGCATTAATTGCTCAACTGATACTTCATAAAATGTCCGCTAAACAATTCAATATAGCATTGAAAGATTCACTTGATAATAGTGTCTGGTTTTGTTTTTGTCTGCAGCAAATACAGATGTTACCAAAACTTCCTATCCAAGAAGCTTTTTATACTAGTCAGCTATCCTTGTATAATTTTTACATTACGGCTCTACAAGCTCAAGTTCTAGCCTTCTATTCATGGATAGAATGCCAAGCTAACAGAGGATCAAATTGGTTCGGCACTTTACGATTTTTTGAGTAAAATCGATTTTGCTGCAGATATCCAGGTTATTCGATTATATTGTGATGGTTGCTCTGGGCAAAACAAAAATTCTTTCATCATCCATCTTTTGCAATATTGGTTACTCAAAAAAGCTCCTCTTGGAATCAGAACAATTATTTTGATTTTTTCTGTAAGGGGGCATTCTTTCTTACCTGCAGACCGCGTTTTTGAAGGATTGAAAAACTAACAAAAAAGAAAACGAAATAGTTACTAAAGAAGAATACTGGGAGATTTTTGGAGAAATTGGCAAAGTTAATATTTTGGGGATGGACTGGGACTTGTATAACATCAAGGAAGATATAAGTGGATCGCTCAAAAAAGTTGATAATATCCGTGAAGCAAAAAGGAAACAAACTTTAATTACAACAAGATCCGAACCATTTTATAGAAATGATATGAATACTGAGGGCAAAAACTTACTCAAAAGTAGAAAGAGTATTGGAAAAATAAATTTAAGAAAACTTCGACTTGAAAAACCAGTAAAAAAGAAGAAATTAAAGGACGTTAAATCGCTTCTGAAAAATTCCTATGGAGAAGAATGGGAAACAATGAGCGATCTTCGTTGGTGCAAAGACTTGTTTGTAAAATATCAAGACGGTATGGAGTCAAAAGGGGATGACGGGAAAATGGAGGGTGAACAATGCGATTGTATGGAGGAAGACGACAGATTAAAAATTTAGAAGTTTTTTGCGGGACCCGAAAATACGTACGACCGACCGTTAACGTTGCGGATACGGTGGTGCGTTAAAAAAATTACCGGGTTTTAAGTGTTTTATTTTTTTTGTTATTATTTTTAATGTTAAAGTTTATACCTAATTTGATTTTCTAAGAGTATGTTAAGTTTTCTTTTACCAATACACTTTTATCTGCAAATATATTCATCAGATTTGGGTCAAAATGCATTTTTTTCTTACCGTTTGGAACAAAAAGAATTTTTTCTAATTTGACATGTAATTTTTTTAGGTGAAAATGTGTTCAATATTTTAAATCTTGACGTAGGCTTAATCTTTACCATTATAAGAATGTAAATTTACCAAATAACAGTTTTGAAATCTCTTAATGCTACAGGAAAGAATGCTCGTTTTCTCTAAATTTTAATTTTATTGAATACTGCGTTTTGATTTGGAACTCCTCAAATGCTGTTTATAATCAAACGTTTTTACGGTATCAAAACTTTTTAAATATTAATGCCAATATCTCAGAATTTTGGGGTCTATATAGTTATTACTATATTTAAGTATAGCATGCAAAAAAAGTTTGTCGAAGTTTGGTTTAATTTTTATATAAAAAATATAAAAAAGAATCCCTTTTAACCAAAAACCAAAAAAGTAGCTGCTCATAGGTGCCTATTCGAGATTTATATGGCTTTAAGTATGGTTTCTTAATTACTATTGACTGCACCAAAAAAGCTGCATGATTTTTATATGACCAGAACTTAATAAAAAATCGTCCGAGAATAATAACGGTAAACATTTTACAAAGAATAAGGTACAAAATTTCTGAATTTTGTATTACAGCTGTTAATTTTTTAAAATTCAAGATGGCGAACCCATTTTAAAAATATGATCCCTCTGAAGTTTTACGTGCAAAATCGCGATAAAACTAAATTAACAGTTATAATGCCACATTATTTCCAAGCATAACTTTTTTAAAATTCGGTGAATAACTAAGATATAATTTCATAAAACCACACTCTCTTTAATTCCTTTAATATTGGAAAAGAAAATTTAAAATAAAAAACTAATCAATTAAGTAAATTTTAACGACTTTTCTATATTTACAAAAAAAAAAACTTAAACGAAGATATCTCCGAAGCTACCAGTGCAGTGTCAGTAATTGGCATTTTTGTATAGATAATTTCATAAAAATATATAAAGTGCACTATATAAAATATAAAATAAATATAAAAATATATTAAGTGCCACGCAAGGGGTGCTTGGGTGCAGTTGCATACGTAGTTGGCTTTTATAATCTGGTACATAATGTTTAGTTTAAAAGTTCTTTGATCGTTTATGTAATGCGTTTATGTAATGACTAGAATAGAAACTGAATGATATTTTATACTTAGAATTCTACATAACTTAAACAAAACAATATTTGACAAAACACCCTGTATAACTCACCTATCAGTATTGTAATGTCTAAATGAACCTAAAAAATGTATATCTTAATTTTTTATGCTTCATATAGCTATTAGTTAATAATAAGTTTAAAGCAATGATTCATGCATTCTGACGTCAATTGTGTTTTTAACTTACAAAAAAACGTTACATTTTTAGTAAAAACTGAAGCCATTTTAATGACCAGCATCTTGTTTACATTTTTTTTTTGAAAAAAATCTTGTTACCTATCCTAAAAAAGTATTATATGAAATTTAAAAAACGTTAAAACAATGCTCGAATAATTATGTCGTACTACATGGTCGATTTAGCACACTGTGCGCTGATAGTATGAAAGAGAGGCTTTTTTTAGTCAACAACAAAAATTATGAGTTCGGGCCTCTCCCCCTTCTGAACCAACATCCTAAATACGCCCACAATAGTCCTTTTTTTATGACCACCCCGATCCTCTGATTTAACTGTACTCGATTTTTAATTGGGGTATACACTATACAGTGGTGATAACCATGACAGACTGCATGCAGCGAGTTAGAGACAAGTACAGGCTTGATAAAATTCAGAATCAATAGGAAAAGCAACCCACGAAAAACTCCTGCTTCCATGAGAAAAATGTCTGGAAGTTCAAGGACGTCAGTTTTAATGTTTAATAAAAGATAGTTTCTTTTTTAAATTTAGTTTTGTTTAATCTTAATGTCTTTTAATAATAAGTCTACTTCTAACGTGATGTGATGTTTTTGTGGATATCGAATAACAAATGTATATATTCTCCATAAATAATAAACAAATTTAAATAATCCTTGTGGGTATAATTTAAGCGTCCTGGCATGATTATTCATGAGTTTCAAATGATAAATAACAATGACACTACTGTAGTACTTGTTTTGTTCTAACACCGTCATGGCCAACTCACATAAACTGAACGTATAAGGCGTAGGGAAATAGCATATTATTGGCAAAAGAAAAATGTTTAATTGACAATTATTTCGGAAACTAAAAATATTCGAGATAGACAACCGTATACAAAATTACCTTAATTTTTAATGCTTAATAAGACGACATTATAAAAATTGGTGGTTTCCATTCTGATTTAATTTTTATTCTTACACTCTGTGCTAATAACTATCAAAATGGCACACAAAATCTGCTAATACGTCTTTGTCTATAAAGAAACTTACCCAAGTGATATAATAAAAAAATTCCGTATAGAAAAAATTGGCAGATATTTTTCGGCCTGCAAACGTCAATTTTGCCGTAAAAAGTCAAAAATGTCAAAAACGGCGAGACTTAGGTATTACATATTATATACAAAATATGCCTAGATTTTTACGTAGAATTCAAAAGTAACATAATATATAGGGTGTTCCTTTCAAAATAAGCAAATTGACATCTACTTCCTGTATATCATCTTGAAAATATTTAAGTTGGATGGCCCCCCATTGTCAGTAAAACAATTTTCAGATTTTTGCTAATTTTAATTTTTTCATAATCGATCGATGTACTTCCCGGTGAAACATCCAGTATATTCTATGCTTGAGAATCAGTTCGCAATATTTCCGATTTATTCAATATATTTTTATCATTTTACAATACATTCTTTAACTAAATTAGATTTTAAACGGATGTTACGCAATTACTTTCAAAAATTATTTTCTGAAAACACAGATCTGGATTTTCCAAAATTCCTTCCTGAAGGGGGAGAATTATTTATTTAATATTTACTATTTTTTATTATTTTTTAAGTATTAACTTTTTACTTTAAGTATTGTAATAGTAAAAAAATCACCCGAGATGTTTTTACAATGTCTCTTTAATTAAATAAAATCTTAAGACCTTTCTTTGGTCAATGACTTTCAAAAATAATTATCTAAAAATCTAGTTTCTAGACGTTTCCATTGTTTTACGATATATTTTCCACTAAATAATGTTTATGACGATTCTTTCATCAATGGCTTTGAAAAATAATTGTCTAGATTTCATATTTCATTGGTATGCTGGGTAAAACATAGACCGATCTGCGATCCATGGCCTGCCGAGAGGCGAAATAGAGAAAACATCGATACATTTCGAAAGCATGTTGAATGTGAAATGAGCTCGGACGTAAAACTGGGTGCAGTTAGTTGAGCCAGACGTTTTCCTTTTGTAATATTGATTGGCTTGCTTTAAGAGTCGTAACAAAATAAATCTGGATTCAACGAAAGATCTATATTTACACTTACACTTAATTCCTGCTTAATCTTTTTGTGTGTATTAAAGAATTTACGAATGTTAGATTTCCGAATATTCTGCAATTTTCCATGGTAAACCCTAGATGGTTAAGCATCTAATACTGGTTGAGGTCTGAGATGACATAGTACTTAATTAAATGCCCGATATGCAGGGTAACAGGTAAATATAGTCAATATGTTAAGTCTAATCTTTTAACAAAAACATTTCGTAGAAAGGCTTTAATATTTCACATTTGATCTCGGTGAAATTTTACTCAATTTTGATATTGAATTCCTTTCAATAAATGCGGCTATTGTCGATTCATTTTTTCTAATTTCTTACATATTCAAACTTGGATCGGGTCCTAATTGAATTCTTAAGAAAATTTCATAGAGCCATTTTGTAACCAATCGGATATTGTTATTCTAACTCGTTACCATAACAACCAACAAAATTTCCGGAAATGTTCGTCGACCTGACTGAAATTAATAAGTAAAAATTTTTTTTACATATAAAGAAATGTCAACGCCTTGCGACTTTTTTTAGCAATAATAATTGTGAGAATATGTCACATACCTATAATAAATTAATACATTTATCGTCTATTTATTTATTTTATGCAGATTTTCAAAATAACAAAAGGGTATACTTATCTAAATAGACTTGAATTTTATTTAAGTAGATACTTACGAAATTATACTTTGTACAAGCGAATACTCGACTTCCTCTCTTTGTAATGGTGAATAATTAAGACTTGCAGTGGTTGAAGAACTGGCCCTCGATAGGTGTCGGTGTTTTATGAAGTAGATATAATATTTTCCCACCAAGTAATTTACTTTTCACTTAGACATCCTGGAGAACTTCGGCGAATTCATCAGCAACACGTTCTGTATTCTTCGAAACAAATTGTCTTTCATGATTTGAATGTGACAATTTTAAATTAGATATTTCAGATAACGATGGTACATTTTAATATGGCCCACATCTTTGCAATATGCACATAAACCATAATTTTCAAATTTTTCCATTTTAAATAACTTATAAGTATATTTTTGCTATTTCTAACTCGGAGCTTTATTGATTGGTTTGATCTGAAAGATTAGTTTATAGTCATTTGACTGTTTTAAGTTACATTCTTTCATTTACCGAGATATATAATTAAAATTAAGAATATATCAATTCCATTAATCTTAGTAATTTCGAATGAATCAAAAATAAAAGAAAACTGCTCCTTCTATACATTTTTGACTAAATTATTATACTAAAATCGGAATTTTATCTCTTCTTTGGGGAAAAACCAACTTTTACCGGTAGGTATAAGTGTTCTAAAAATGAGTTTTACATAATTTTCCATTACTTTTAGTGATTTGAAATCCACTGTATATAGTTTAATACATTTTTTTCATCCTGTATGAAATTTTCACTTATAATCTCCCTAGTGCTTGAATTATTACCGATAATTTTTCGAAATCACGAATCTTTTTTAAATTATCCCGAGTCGAAGACGAGGGATAATTTTCAGCAAAAATTCATGAACGAGAAAAAATTTCGGTTATTAATTCGAGTAAATGAGAGTTTCGGTAAGAAAATTTCATACAAGATGAAAGAAAAGCATTAAAAGTGACGTTTTGGTAGTACATCAATCAATCAAGTACTGAGTTAAGTACAATTAAATAGTAGTACATGTGTACAATAAAATTTATTTCATCATTACAAGCTAATTCTAAGCCACTAAAAATGATAGATCGTCCCATTAGGTCCTAATCTTTCCAAACATGTAAATTATAAAGTGCCAAATGACTATAATTGACTATTATTATTAAAAGTTACAACTACCAACTTAAGTACAATAATATAATATTACATATTTGAAGGAAGCTATATTTGTTTATATATAGTATATTTCAAATCACCAAAAGTAGTAAAATTAAGTAAAACTCATTTTCTAGAACATTTATACCTACCGGTAAAAGTTGGTTTTCGCCAAAGAAGAGATAACATTCCGGTTAAGTATAATGATTTAGTCAGAAATGTACAGAAGAACCTCTTTTCGTTTATTTTTCATTCATTCGAAATTACTAATTATATCTATATACATGAAAGTATGTAACTTAAAACAAGAGGATAATTAAATCTAGAAGGCTATGGAATTTTTATTTAAAAAGATTTAAAGTTTTTATGTGCATATGGCAAAGAAGTGATCATATTAAAATGTGTTATCGTTATCTGAAATATCTTACTGATCTAACTAAAGAATTTTTAGAAGAATACAGAATGTGTTGCTGATGATTTCGCAGATGTTCTCCAGGATGTCTAAGCGGAAAGTACATCACTTGGTGGCAAAATATTATATCTACTTCATAAAACACCGACACATATTAAGAGCCAGTTCTTCAACCACGGCAACTCTTAATTATTCACCATTACAAAAAGAAGTCGAGAAGTTCATGGAATATATCAATTCGCTTGTACAAAGTATTATTTCTTAAGGACCTACTTAAATAAAATTCAAGTCTGTTAATTAATTATATTTCTTTTATTATAAAAATCTGCTTATAATAAATATATAGGACATAAATGTAATAATTTATTATAGGGTATGTGACATATTCTCACAATTATCATTACTAAAAAAAGTCGTGTCGCGAGGCGTTGACATTTCATTATTTGTCGAAAAATTTCCACTTATTGATTTAAGTCAGGTCGACTAAAATTTCTGGAAATTTTGTGGGTTGCTATAGTAACGAGTTAGAATAACAATATCCAATTGGTTACAAAATGGCGGTATGAATTTTTCTTACCGAATCTCCCATGTACTCGAATTAATAGCCAAAAATTTTTTCTCGCTCACGAATTTTTACTTAAAATTATCTATTTCGAAAAAAATTCATGACCTCGAAAAAATGTTCGGTATTAATTCAAGCACTAGGGAGATTATAAGTGAGAATCTTTATGGTCCACACATTTCGCTTTTCAAAGGCCTTTTTTATGGGCCAACCTCGGGATCTTCCCTATCTCCTGTGGTAGAAAACATCTTTATGGAAGCTTTCGAGGAAATCACTTTAAACACTGGTCCTTTACAACTTTCTAATACAACATTAACTATGGAAATCGAATCAGGTGGTGCCATTTCCTTCCTTGATTTGTTTGTATAAAAAAAAGAGAACGGCGTCTTAGGTTAATCCGTTTACAGGAAATCGACACATATGCATAGATATTAAAATGTATGTTCTCACTACCATCCATCTTAGAAGCAATCACATATAAGTTCATTCGTTTTAGGGCTTTGTCAGTATTGATGCTTATTCAGTTGCGAGTTACACAGAAAAACTGACAAGCTTTAAAATCAAGCGGTTATTGCATTGAAGATATTAGACGTTTTTTTACGTTAATTCCAGACCTCTACCAGTATTGGATATTACCTTCTTTACAGGATACTGCAGATAAAATTGCAAGAATGTTGCGGATATCTGTCATTCGCATTATCTTCAATAAACACAAACAGATTGGGCAATGCTTAAAGTACTAAAAGTTGTTATTCCTTTGCTATTAAGAGTTTATAACATTCCTTGTTCCTGCGGTAAAGTGTATACAGATGAAACTAGAGGATGTGTGGTTAAAAGACCTAAGGAACATGAACGATGTATAAAAAAAACGAATTGTTCAATCCGCTATTGATGAACAACACTAGCATATGATAGGACACAATATTAAGGTAAAAGACACCAAGAGTCTTATTAGACCGATTTCAAATTGTGTGCAAGAATTAAGTGTGATATAGAGATGAACTGATACATTTCTGATACGAATTCAAGATGGCGTAATAAAATGGCGGCCGAATAAAATGTTCGCAATCGAGAAAAAAATCACTCGTCCAGGAGTGATTTTACAGATCTTCACGTTTTAGGTTCCCTAGATGCCAAAAAAATATGTTTTATCAATTCCGGCGGTCTGTACGTCCGTCTATCTGACTGTTACTACACGGCATAGCTAAAAAAAACCTACCCTGTTGACTTTAAATTTTATTCGAAAATCAGGGGTCATATGAGAATGACCTAGTAAAAAAATCCAGCCGCTATTCACAAAATCAAATATTATATTAGAATTAACATTTTGGAACGAATTTAAGATCACGAAACAAAATTGCGGCCTAATAAAATGAAAAAAACTATTCAATAGATTGATCTCAAATTTTGTGCAAGAAGTAAGTGTGATGCAGAGATCAACTGCTAAAAATTGTGGTACGATTTTAAGATAGTCGAATAAAATGGTGGTCAAATAAACTGATTAAAAGATAAGTAAGTAAAAAATCTCTTATTTAACTGACTTCAGTAGGTATGATAAATGGATACACTGGTAAAATTTTGGCACGAATTCAACGAACCACACCTTAAATATTCTAGTCCCCTAAATTCGTGGTTTCGCCTTAAATTACCATAGATCAGTAATGTTCTTTATATTTATTAAATAGCTTATAAGTAGAAAAACAGCAAACATCGATATGGTCATTACTTTGCTTGTTATCTTCATAGAATCGAAGAACCTTTTTCAAATGCATCTCCTTGACTGAACTGAAATTGTGGACACAAGATTAAAGAGTTCGATTAGGTTTTTTGTACATTTTTTGTTTGAAGTAATAAATACAAAAGCTTGACTATAAAATCGAGTAAAAACGGTAGAATTCGTAAAGCTTTAAGATTATGTTAGATCGTGGTTATATTAATTTTATGATTTTTTTTTAACTTTTTCTACAAATGTAATATTAAAAAATTAAAACTCTCCATGTTTTAAAAATCTCTTTCTTTTTGCTATGTGGCCGCCCATAGACACCTAAAAAAGTAATAAAGAGAAGTCCAACATAATTTTTTCTTTTTCTTATAACCTGTCAGATCATGTTTTGCGAATTTGCATTAAAATAACCTTTAAGTTGGTTTCAATATAATCTAGAACACCCTGAAATATTATGTCACCCCATGATATAATAAAAGGTAGGTATGATATCTAGACAGTCTCAATTGCGTCCGGTTCGCGCAGTGACGTCATTGCGTGCCTAAATTTTGAAATTGCTTATGAAAATGCATGTCGTTTCTGGCGTTTAGACATTATATTACCATTTTTCTCAATTAAAACTGTTTTTCTAATGAAACATTGACATATAACTCGTTAAAATAAGAAGACTTATGACATGGTAGTTATATATTTATTTAATAGAAATACAAAAAACACACTAAAGAAAGAGGTAAGGTTGTATAAAATCCGACAGTTTTTAATTTTATACTGTTATTTTGTTATACATGTTTATATTTATTTCAATTTAAAACCAAAAAATGCTGTAATATTTTTGTTTTTTAAAACTACAGGGGCGTCACTAAGTTTCATTTGAGGGGAGAGGTCTAACTAAAAAATGCAGGTATGAGAGGGAATAAAACAACACGCACTAAACAAGTTTAACCTTTATGTGCACACGCTGCCGTTTGTTCCTATATTTAAATGTAATTATATTAACAAATAAAATTCTAGTTAAAAAACTATTTTTTTATTAAAAATTAGTGAACTGGTCTTGGCCAATTTTAATCTCAACTGATTTAATATGTTTCTCATAACGGACGTAATATTATGAGTAGAAATATCAAAGTGCATAAAAATTTCTGAAAATTTGTAAAAACTTTTTTGGCAACCAATTTTTTAATAAAAACATGAGTGCTTACCAACTGAAAAAACCACGAACGAGCGCCCGTAGGGCGAGGTATTTTTTCTGGTGATATGCGCGAATGCTTTTATTCATTAAATGTTGTTGCACGAGTGATATTTTGATAAAGAATATCGCAAGTGGAAATTAAATTTTAAACTAATTTGGATTATTGTATTTACGCCATAATATAACAAAACCAACAAAATAATTTGACAGCTAAATTATAGCAGCAATTTTTTTCACAGTTATATTTTCACTTATTTATTTGATCAGTTGCCATGGTCAATTATTGGTGTAATTTGCAGAAGTTATATTCTCGCTGAAATAATTTAAAAAGATTAGAAAATGTGGCCTAAGATTTTTTTATGTATCGTTCCAGAGAGAGTTCGGTTTTATCTGAGGTATCGTGTAAACACAAAATATCGCAAAATTCTGCTATTTCTGTTTTTCTTAATTTTATATTTGAATGTTTTACAAAAAAAGGACGCAGACATCCGCAAACACTTTTAAACATCAACTGAAAATGCACTGAAATCATACGTTCAAAAGTCAATGACAGCCGGCGTTAATCACGCGATGACGTAGCAGGGCCAGGCGGGAATGTGCGATATCTTACGTTCGGTTTATTATATCATGATGTCATCCGATCAAACCAATTTTTTTTCTGGGATATTTACATTCAATGATCCGAGTTGTGTTTGGAAAATTGTTAGATGATTTTATTTGGTCCCTCATTGTTTAGCCATTTTTGATTAAGTCCTTGGTTTTGTGTATTTTAACAAATAATCTGTAATTTTAAATGCAAACATTTGAACAGTGGGTGTCGGCATTTTGAACAGGAACGAGATAACGGAGGCCCTCTTTCGTCTTTAAATGCCGTTAGAGAAGTTTTTCATAATAATTTTGATTATCACTATATAATAGCCTTTCAACTGCGCTAAATATAATTATTAGTGCCATTAGTAGAATTTTCAAAAAAAGTGAAGAATAATGCAGTTCTAACATCACCCATCACAGAAAAAAGCCCATAATCGCAGAACTGTTTATAAATCACAACCTTCCATTTAAATATACAGTGTTAAAAAGTGAATTACTTCAAATAGTTATTCGGTAAACAGGATTGAAAGAGATGTTTTCACATGGCTGATGAATATGACCAAGTGTTGCGTCCTATAGAAATGGTATGGGGGTGGTCAAAAACTATTATAATCTTCACATAAACGGGGATGGAAAAACGATTAACAATTGCTTGGACTGTGCAAAGAAGCTATCTCCTCAATTACACCACAATCAGATATACAGAAGAAGAAATTTAGTGATCAAGGTATCGTGAAAAAGTGTTTGACAGTTTGGAGATTAACAATTTAATAATTGATTTGAACAGTGCTTCAGATAGTAAAATTTCATCTCGTGATAGTGACAATAAGCTGCTAAGCTTCAGTCCCAGGGGGTGGTTTTAAGTCGGTATGCATATTGTCTGGATTCCGACACTGCCACCAGTTAATTTTGTTGCAATTTTTAAATAATTATAACTTTTGAATAAAACAGTGTACTGTAATTTAGTTTTTTGCATTAAATACGCAATTTTTTTAAGAAAAAAGATATTGTTTTCTTCACTAAAAAAATCCTAAAATTGGTTTTACAGGGTGTGCAATAAAACTATGGTATTTACCTAAAAGTATAGTTTGTTACACAGCCTGTACATGTAACATTGAATAAATAAGATAACACATTCTTTTCTTAAAGCAAAAGCCTATCTAATACAAAAAATTGCTTTTTACAATAATTTTATTTTTTCATTTAAACATAAGAAATAGCACAACATGAATAACATACATATACTTCTTATGTGTGGGGAAGATTTAAATACATTTTTTGCAAATATTGCTGTATTTGTTCTTCGAAACCTTCTCATTTAATCGACTGTTTGAAGTTTTTTGCACTGACACCTTAAGCCCCTTTTTACACAACACTTTAAAAACAAGTTTCGGTTTATAATGACTTCGGTTTCAGGATTTCAATCAAACTTCTTACTTTTCAGATGATTAGGAGCATGAATCAATGGTTTTGGCGTTATTTGTTTGATATCTTCATATAATTGAAGAACATTTTTCAAATGCATCGCCTTGACTTAACTGAAATTGTGGACACAAGATTCAAGAGTTCGATTCTCACCTTAGGTTTTTTTGTACACTTTTTATTTGAAGTTAACTTTTTCTAAAAATGTAATATTCAGTATTTTAATCAAACCTATTACTTTCCAGATAATTAGAAACAAGACGAATGGTTTTAGCATTATATTTTTGTATTTTATTAAAAAATTCATTTGTTTTATTTAAAGTGTTTGATACTTAGAAAACAATTTCTGAGACTAATGTGAATTCCATTTGTCATAGTGGGACATCAAATTCGTAGAGAATTATTTGTGGTATTGCAAGTTTTGTTGATTTCTCTATAGTTTCTGTATAAATAAATCACATCAAAAACATAATATAAAAAATTACGTTTCCGTATTTTTCTCTGATACCCGTTTTTACTGATATGTCAGATTGAAATAAATTGAACTACGCAATTTTTTGCCTGTGAAACTTTCTCCCAGTGATAAAGTGCGGGACACGAAAGAAAGCCGGGTGGAGTCAATCGGTTTAGGAAAGTCGGCCAAGAAATCTCTTTAAACCAGTGTTGTCTCGTCGTTCTTTAAATAATATGGCACTCCTTTTTGACTATACGCACTTTAGATAATTAAAAAATGTAACTATGCTTAATGAACCTTTATCTATATTTGTCTGTTTTCTTTCGTGTACCGCACTTCTATATCTCTTTTGTGCTGCAAAAACGGCGAACTTTCGAATTTTAAAATGATTTAAATTTGATTTTTCTTGATCGATTTACCTATAAATATATTTTTTCTTGAGTTCTATCATTAACGGTTCCCGGGCTACTGCCTACGTTCACTATTATTGGAACACCCAGTATAGTGATACACGATTTACAAGTCCATATTTTACAAGGGCAGCCAGCATCAGATCCATTGAACGAGATTTATCAAAAGTTTAATTTATGCAGTTCGACTTTGGGCTACTCGGGTATGCCAAAAGTGGCCGTCTGTTTCCGTTTGTCATATTACTTTATACAGGGGCCGTCATTGTGAAGTACTATACAGACCGTTTTCTAATTGCGTGCTGATGTCAAAGGGGGTGTTTTTAAGTCCTAAAAATCTTAACTTTTGAGATTCAGGATGGTAAAGTTTAAAATGAAAACATTTTTTTTTCATCCCAATTCTGATGCTATTGTAGATAACTGCATGAAATTTGATACACGACTTCTATGCATTAAAATATATGCACGCCGCCGGTAGAAATTTCAAAAATTGATTGTTAATAAAATATGTCCTTTTATGCATAAAAGACGTGTATCAAATTTTATACAGTTATTTATCTATAATAGAATCAGAATTAGGATTAAAAAAAAATGTCTTTTAAAAACCCTGTATCTTCAAAGTTAAGACTTTTAGGTTCATATTAAACTTTTTTCTTAAAAAGATCCAAGAATCACCCCCCTTATAGGTATAGCATTTCACAGTGACGCTCCCTGTACAAAGTAATATGACAGACGGAGACAAACGGTCACTTTTGGCATACCCGAATAGCCCAAAATCAAACTACATAAGTTAAAAATTTTGATAAATCTTGTTCACTGGAATTAGTGCTGGCTCCCCTACTATAACTACATTGATGTGTTAATTTTGGAAAATATGAGTTCTGTAGTTTTTCAAATATTAATTGCAATATTAGATATTTTTTGACACACGGTATTGAACAGAACATTAATTATTTTGAAGCAGTTTATTGACAGCTACTTTATGAACAATTTTACAAAATATATGAAAAAAAAACTAAGTCATTTTTGACGTTGACGGCTGTGATTTTAATGGTTCGATTCCTTCTAAATCGTTGTCTTCCTCTGAAAGTGATGAGGTTTCGTCGTCACTACTTGAAGATCCCAGTGTTATAACTAAATCATGAATAACCGTTTCAATTTTGTCATCTACTTCCCAGTATTTATCTTCAATAGAACGAACATGTTTAATATACAATTTCCAATCTTCAGCCGATATTGAGTCAATCGCTTCTAATGTTATTTTATTTAAATCTTTAATTGAAAGTTCACCGGTGTTGCGCTCTCGAATATATTTTTTTACTCCTGCCCATGCAAGTTCAATAGGGTTGCGGTCGCACATGTATGGAGGCAGCCGTAAAGGTGTATGACCGAGGTTACGTAAAAGACCGTCAATTTTGTACTTTTTTTCTCTAGGCTTGTTGGCTGATATTACTTCGTATACTTGATATTGTCTCCATGTTGGATCACATAGAAGATTGTTCGATTTAAGCCACGATATCATATGAGCTTTTGTAGAGTATTTAGTTGCCATTTTATCTTCTACTTGAGAATGATAAGATGCATTATCCATAACCACGACTGATTTGGGAATAATGTTAGCTAGAAGCTTCTGGAGCAACCACTTTTCAAAATTATCTCTATTCATCTGTCCATGATAGTCTCCAGTTGTTAGTCCCGAGCGAAAAACTAAAGCAGCACCTGGAACAAATCCGGCTTCTGAACCAGCATGAACTATAATAAAGCTACTACTAGTGCGGATTCCCTGAACAACACCTGTAACACTTTCACTTTGCCAGCATTTGTTCACTCTCATATCATTATCTACCCAGGTTTCGTCTAGATACACAATAGTGAGTCCTTCTTGCGTATATTGCCTTACAGTTGATAGATATTTCACCCGCCAGTGAAAAATATTTGGTCTCTCAATGAGCAATTTTTATTTTGGCACTTGCGCCAAACAAAACCATTTGATCGTAAAAGCCGATTTAAGGTTTTATACCAGTACGGAAAATCTATTTTCTTCTTTACAGCACGAAGTAGGGGTTTGCAGGTCGGAACCTTCTTCAAGTTTATATAAAAATCCTCTATTGTTCGTCGAATTACTTGAAAATCACCATCGTCAATTTTATCTTCATATGAAAATCGGGGTCTTTTTTTACCAGGAAATTTTAAAGGTGAAGTAGAACATGAGCGATCATTATGTTCTCTTTGAATTTTTCTTATACTACTTTCCGAAACACCAGTGTAAAATGCAGCGCGTTCTGTTTGATTTTGAATTGGAATAGTCAAACTATTATTTTCACCTTCTCTAGGACAGGCCTCTATAACGCTCGCGATAACTTCACGTGCACCGCTTTGAATTGTTTTTCCGCTTTGGCTCGCCATCATTACTTCGAAATAATAATTCAAATTCAACGCAACGCATTTATATAGAAATGAAAACAAATGCTCGAAATGTATAGGCGCCACTGGAAATAGCTAGAACCTTCTAGCGGCAAGTGCATGGAGACTCTAGGCACATCCCAATTACAAGTAGACCATTGCGAAATTTAGTAAATCCTTGATTAATTTTCCGTACCGCTTAGCTGGCGCACTTTATAGGTGAAGCGGCAAACTATTACAACAAATAAAATAACATAAAATTTATTTGCGTACACAAATTTTACATTTCCCCTTGCTTAAGACTATGAACCTTTATTTTAAGGACCGCCCGGTTTTCTTTCGTGCCCCGCACTTTAATATAATTTACTTTGCATACAAGTTTATCCAGTTGAAGCAGATGAAATTACTTTTTATATCCCGAGAAGATAATTACTGTATTTTACCAAAATATAGAAATATTTAAAAGACATTTTTTTCTTTTCGCGTTATCAACTCGACGTCTGGGATTCCTAAGAGAATAATAACTATTTTTCTCCTACATAATATCTCTGTAAGCCGAACAAAGGCAAAAGGTAAAATGTATCAAAATATTTTAATGGAATTAAAACGTGTACAGAATTTAAAATCAGCTTAACTACCTTTACTTTGGTTGAAGGCGTAGCTACGAGACAGCTAAAAACATACTTATAAATAATAAAATACCTTTGCGGCATATTAATTTAAAAACGATCGGTAAACATGGCAATTTTAGAAAATTCCTATTAACCTAAATTTATGTAGCTGCAATTAATTTCTTTTTGTTAACATAAAAAATTTAGCTCAATATTTTTCTGTCACAACTATTTCAGCAAGAATAATAATATAATTCTAGTAATAATGTTATATAGCACATATCCCACTAAACAATTTTCAGAAATGTTCCAGACACATACATTTATATCGTGAAACGTCTCACTACACTGCAGATATATGAATATTTATGAAACTGAAAATGTCCGAAAAGGTTTCAAAACTTAAAAAAAATTATTTACCTGAACAGGGATTCGAACCTATATGCACAGCATTCAAAGCCCAGTCTTTTACCACCAAACTAGGGAGCTTAAGCTAAACATTTAGCAAAACTCCGTAGAGAGAAACGACAATCTAATAGGAAACACGGTAAACAATTTGTGTTGTGACTGGCGGATGCCAAGGTCTATTTGGCGTTTTGTAAAAGTTTATAAGGGGAAAAGTGAGCACCATTAGCGTCTTTTCATTTTCATTTTGAATATCATACTGTTTTTAATTTCAACAATCCAAAATCATTGTTTTTCACTTCTTATAGTTAGGACCTATATATTGGAACGTTTTTGCAAAATTTTTTTAAAAGTATTTGTGGAATGTTATAATTTTTGCAATATGTCTGCGGATTTGAAAGGTTTATGGAATGTTTCAGGAAATAATATATTACAAAAGCCTAGAAACTTGCGATTTTGCTATACGAGTGTGGCTATTTTATATAATTACACGAGAGTAACGAAATCATTTTTCTAACGTAGTGCATATATTATTTTTTCGCATTTCGTAAAGGAAATAAAAAAATCGGTAAATTTCCTTTACCCGGGAACTTCCCTCGTTATAAATCTTTGCTTTTATTACAAATAGTGAAGTGTGACCCAATTTAGTTCAGTATATAGTTATTTAGTTACACATATATACATTTCAGTACATAGTCATTACTGTCTTTTCAAACATTTTTATTTGGCGCAATTTTGTTCAATTATATTGGATTCTTATCAGTATTTTACCACTTCCTACCCATACCACATTTGATTTTTGGGCATAATTTAAAACAAATTCAATAAACTGTTTATACAATAACATCCACCGTCATTTTGTTCCGTCATGTTGAATTCGTACCAGTTTATCCCTATATCATTTAATTTTTCTGCAAAATTTAAAGTCAATTGAATAAGATTTTTTTACGTTGATTTTTTAATACATTTATATGGCCGCCATTTTGAATTTGTATCACAACTTTACCAGTTTATCTCTATATCATACTTACCCCCGGTTGCACAAAACTTAATTGAGGTTTAGAATATTTAATCAAGCTTTCGGATTTGACAAGCTGCTTACAGAAATCTAGGAACTCGCTGTCAAATTTGACATTCCGTTAAACATTCTAAACTTTAATTGAGCTTTCTGCAACCGGTCGTATATGTTGTATTTTCAGGCTGTTTATTAAATATTTTATCAGGGCGCAATTTTGTTTTGCTATCTTATATTCTTACTAAAATGTTATCAGTTCATTCCTATATAACACATGATTTCTGTGCAAAATTAGTTTTTCAATAATAATTTTTTTAACGTTTCACTAGGCCGCCATCTTATTCCGACATTGGATTTTTAGCAAAATATTACCAGATCATTCCCATGACTCCTAATTTTTGACCAAAATTTGATGTCAATCTGATAGTTTTTAAGCTATGCCGTGAACTGACAGATAGGCAAACAAACTGACAGACGGACCGGCGGAATTGATAAAACATATTTTTTGGCATCTAGGGACGCTAAAACGTGAAGATATGGAAAACCTGAAAAGATGATTTTTTCACAAATATAAATAATCTAGCCGTCATTTTATTCCTCCATCTTGAATTGAATACCACAATTATTTATAGCACACGTTTTGAAATCGGTCCATTAGGTAGTTTTACAAACTGAATTTTAAAATAACTTACTATGCCGCCATCTTGGATTCGTACTGAAAGTTAATTGCTTTTTGTGCAAAATTTGAGATATTATGTGAGCAGTTTTTAATAATCAAAAAAAGTAATACTTTTTTAAATATTTCACTAGACCGTCATTTTTTTGCCATATTGGAGTTTTGCCAAAATTTGACCAGGTTATCATCATATGACCCTTAATGTTTGAGCAAAATTTAAAGTCAATCGGGTAAGTAGTTTTTTAGCTATGCCGCGAACAGACAGACCGACGGAATTGAAAAAATATGTTTTTCGGCATCTATGGACCCTGAAACGCAAAGATCTGAAAAAATCTCGTAGAGTGATTTTTTCACGATTATATCCTTTCCCCTTACGAGGGAAGTAAAAATGATAATGTTTTCGAAGTTTTTCAACGTGTGAACAGCACCTAAGACGACTAAACTGACGTATAAAAAGTAGCAGGTAAGGTAGCAAAAACAATCAACTTTGAATGTGTATTTCGGGCAACGAATTCAAATCTATATGAAGAAAATGCAGTTTAAAACATTGCGGAAGGTATTTTGTGTGCTCAAATGAAGCATCTTTCACAGAAAACAAAAAAAAAGTTTAAGCGATTCGATTGTAATTGCGATTGCAATTGGAAATCATTAAAAAATGTAAAAGGAATAGACGAAATAACGATGCTGGTTTTCTTTTTTTTAAAAGCTATTTGATAGGGTACTAATATTATAGGATTCCTACTAAGTTTGTAGGCGCGCAGAATTATGCAATTTAAAAGTTGATATCCAAAATACTGGATCAATCTTGGTTCTAAATTGCACGATACGAAAACCAAGAAAAAACGTATATTACTTTGACTTTAGATTGCAATGGTTATGAGTTATATCATAGGTCTGCTTGTTTAAGGGCAGGTAATATCACAGCACCAACTATGGTATAGGGATCAACTAGTAAAATTGCGTTACTAATTCAAGATGATGGTCAAATAAAATGTTGGTAATCGTGACAAAAACCACCGTGTCAGGTTTTTCATATCCTCTCGTGTTGGCGTCTTTAGATGCCAAAAAATATGTTTTATCAATTCCTTCTGTCCGTCTGTCGGTCTGTCTGTCAGTTAGCGGCAAATAAAATTAAAAAAATTCACGTAAAAAAATCATATTTAATTGACTTTAAATTTTGCAATAAAATTAAACGTAATACAGGGATAAACTGATACGAATTCAACACGACGTAACAAAATGGCGGTGTGTGTCAATGTAAAAACTATTTATAGAATTATTTTTAAATTATGCCCAAGAATTAAGTGTGGTATAGATAGAAACTGATAAAATATTGGTAGAAACCCAGTATGATGCACCAAAATGGCGCTCAATAAAAAAGTTTGGAAAGACATTAATGGCTATGTACGGAACTAAATTGGGCCACTCTTCACTATTCCAAATAAAAGGAAATATTAATAACGTGGGAGTTCTAGATAAAGGAAATTTACCGACTTTTATTTATTTATTTGCCTTATTCTTTTATAATTTAAAGGAACATTTTAAATCGTTTGTTTAAAACTCACTTGTCGGCTTTCAGATCTGGTTTTTGGTAAAAATTATCATAATGACGGTTTTGCAAACCAGTATCGTTTATATTTCATTTATGAACCAAATTATCTGTAATTATTACCATACCAAAATCCTATTACTCGTTCCTATAGTAACTATGTATAGCGAACTGTCAATTTGTCGTAACTGACTTGGTAATATTCTCGATTAGTGGTCTGCGGAAACCCGTAAGTCAGAATATCAGCATGAAAATTAAAAGCCTAATTAATTCGTGCTAACTACCAAAGCGTCCCCGACTATTAAGGAGTTTTGGAATCAAACGCAGTTCTATTAATATTCCCAATATTGCCGAGGTATAAAGTGAAATTCTCTTTGTTTAAATTAAAAATCCAGTAAAAGAGTTACCGGAATTTACATATAATGTGACGCAAAATATAGGAACATGCAAATAGATATAGTCAAAAGCAGTGTTATCGTGTGGGTCATACGATTTATCAACGACAAACTTTTCAAGTTTGTTTTTCGATTATTACGTGTAATCTTATCCTCCGCATAAAATTCGGAAGATGAATTAGATAGACCTATGATATTTTCATATGAAAAAAGAGGATAAACATATAAATACCAGCAGTTGCAAAAATCTTTGAGCAATGTCACTTCAAAGTCAGTAACAAAATGAGTAATAGAAAACAATTTTCGGTTTTTTTGCATCTACAAGCGAAAAAAATGGTATTAAATCTAATTAGCAGTAGCAAAAGCTCTGTGAATCGGTTTAAGGACTGTGCAGAAAATTGTGCACGAAAAAAAGCGTAATTTACTACCGAAGAAGATTAAGATTAAAAAAGCCAAAGACAGAAGACTTAAGTGACAATTTAAAAATGGATGTTCGTAATGCAATTTACAATTTATACACATTAAAAACTAATATAACCCTTTAAGTTTTAAAAGAAGCTTTAAAAATCGAGGCATATTGGAAATTGGACTAAAATCGTTGTCAAAATTAATAAAAATGTTGGGTTTTCGATATAAAAAGGACTGTAATCGAAAATTTTTATGCGAGTTGCCACATATAGCAAGTCAGCGTATCCAAATTTTAAAGAAATACACGGAAAATGTTAATTCAAAATTTAGTAAAGGGGTATTTTTAGACGAGACTTGGATATTTTCTAATGGAAGTGGTTCGAAATCTTGGCAGGACGAGTCTGTAAAAAGCGTCAAGAGAAAAAAGAGATGTGGGACGGGAAAACGGTTCATCATTATGCATGCAGGTTCTTCAACAGAATTTCTCCCAGGTGCAAGTTTACTGTTTTCTTCAGCATCCAAAAGTATGGACTACCATGATAATATGAACTGTGAACTGTTTGAAAAGTGGTTAAAAGAACAACTGATTCCAAATTTAGATGCTCCATCTTTAATCATTCTGGACAATGCATCTTATCATTCAAGAATCTTAAATAAACAACCTACTTCATCCTGGAAGAAAAGTGATATTTATGACTGGCTAATAAAACAAAAACAAAATCCTTTACCCAATATGCGGAAACTAGAACTTCTTTTAATGGCAAAATCTATTAAAAAACCAACAATATATGCCGTAGATGAAATATTACGGGAAAATGGACATTAGGTTTTACGACTGCCGCCATACCATTGCCAGTTTAACGCAATAGAATTAATATGGGCTGGCGTAAAATCATATTACGAAAAACACGTGAACGATGGTCTTACATCAGATGAAATGCAAATTGTTTGGCAAGATTCATTAAATCATATTACGCCGGGGTACTGGAAGAAATCTGTGGAACATACGGAGAAATTAATATGGGATATAGAGAACGAGTTCTAGACGTCGAAATAACACCAATGATCATTGCGCCATTTGAGGACGACTCAGAAGATGAGGACGTTTTAAGTGATGATGATATTTGTTACTCTATAATCTTAAAAAGTTTCTGATTATATTAGACTTTGACGTGTATAAATCATAAATTGCATTATGAATATCCATTTTTGCAATGTAACTTAAGTCTTTTGTCTTTGGATTTTCTTCGTATACATTTCTTAATCTTCTTCAGAAATAAATTATGTTTTTTTTTCATGCACAAGTTTCTGTACATATATATATATATATATATATATATATATATATATATATATATATATATATATATATATATATATATATATATATATAGCCTGTATTTTTCGCATGCGTTAATTTTAGACTGAAATTTGAAGAAATCGGATAAGTAGTTTTTTAGCTATGCCTCGAACAGACAGACTGACGGACAGACATACCTACAGACAGACGGAATTGAGAAAACATGTTTTCCGGCACCTAGGTACTCTTAAACGTAAAGATCTGCAAAAATCTCACGAGGGAAGTAATAACTAATATCTTGTGTTTTTAACAAAAGTGTATAATATTTTTGCAAAATAAATTTTTTTTGTTATCACTATACAAAAAAAAACAAGTTTTCTTTGCACAGGGGTGACCCTCTGTATTTAAATAAATGACACTGTATAAGTGGTTAGATTTTTAGATCAAGCGGGGCTCATAATTTTTGGTGATTGATAAAAAAATCTCACTTTCATTAAGTGGCTGTATAAACAGCACATATCCTGATTGTTCCACTGATTCGAATCGCCTTCCAACTTTATTAAGGCGCTTGCCATTTTGTGTATTTTTGTTTTTGCCAGCCAAAACATTTTAACCAAACACATATTTAGCGAATTTTCTTGTTTAGTCCCTCGGCATTTAATATATAAAATAATATTAAGTGGCTATGTTAATAATATTGCGTAATATAATAAAAAAAACTGTTTTCTTTCTCCCTGTATATTTGTAAATAGCCCATCGAGATTTAATAGCTCGATAAAAGAATCACACAACATTTTGGTATTGACTGTGTTTTCTGATTTGATTCATAATGTTGGTGACCTTTGAACCCGCACGATAAGACCGCATTCGACTATACACTTTGCTATTTTTCGATAACGGAATGTTCTAATAACTTACATTTCCTTTAAATTCTCAATAATATTAAAAAATGCATTTTTCCTGCATTGTGCTAGTATACGACGATCTCATGAGCTCTAAAAAGAGTTGTGATCTTCGTTAAAACTTCGTGGAACACTGCATTTCCGGCATTATAAGATATGTTTCAAACAGGGGTTATAAATGCAGGGTGTCCCACTGAAAATTAACATTGTTCGCTATACAAAACGAAAAGTGATATCGAGGTGCGGCTTTCACCAAATGGCTTAGATTTGCCCAACGTTTTCTCCTAACAATGTTGCAAATTTTCTCATTTTTCTTAGAACCATGAAAAAGACTAAATTTACGATATATATTATTTTGCCCTTCGATAGCCCGATACTTCAAAAATACATAGTTTAAATATATTAATTTGAACTTGAACTTGATCTTGATAATATTTTTAAATAGATCTCATCTCATAAAAATTTGCAAAAAAGTGAACGAGCAAAAGAGAAAATTTCCTCTTAACTAGGTATGCAAAGGTTATATCTTGATCTACCATATAATTAAAAAAAAATGTATTTCTAATTTTTGCCAAATATAAGTCAATTGTGTTACAAATATGTGTAAAGACATTTTCATATACCTTGTATATTGCCATTTGTTCAATCTAAGGCTCTTGTAAACGATTACCATAAAAGACAAAGAAACGATATTTTCATTTTCGATTACAGATTAAAAAAGTTGTGTTTTATGAAAGATACAAGACACTGAATTCTTGGGTACGTTAAAAATATACTTAATTTTTTTAGATCAGTTTACAAAACCAATCCTGATTTTCTGTTTTTCAATAGTTTGTCATATTTAACATTAAACATATAAAAAATATAGATTTTGTTTGCTTGAGAGACACGAGAGAGGTCGTCTCCTTTCGTGCTACGAGAGAAAATTACCCTCTCGTCTCGTCCGGATGAGATGAGACGAGAGGCGAGAATTTCTCGTCTCGGCGGCATCACTAAAGATAACTAAACTTAAAGCGTTCAAAATAAAACATTTCAACGAATTGTATCCCACGCTAACGAACAAAGATACCATACGTGTGAAACAATAGATATAACGACACAGTTTCCTAATGCTCAAATAATGTCAGACGAGGCAAAATTTCATATGAACGGAAATATTAAATTGCCGCATATGGGGGTTACGAGGAATTGTTGACTTTGAAAGAGGTTCGCCAAAAGTAAATTTTTGTTGTGAGGTGTCTTTCATCAAGGTGTACGGTTCATTTTTCTGTCATGTCCTCGGAGCTAACTACACCGATATGTTAGAATTTTTTTTTATCTGCAACTTGAAGAGAATGGAATAATTGAAGTCATATAATTCCCGTTGGCACACCAGCACATTATTAATCAAACATTACAAGAAATTTATTAGATCGAGTTTTCCCAAACGATGGGTTTTTTGTGGGGTTACGAGAAGGAAAGGTCTTATAACCCTCTACCACGAAATGTGGAAGAACTTAAATTTCACTAAGTTAATGTGATGGGCATATAGATTATAGATATACTGAATAACAACACCTAAATAAATAATCTCCATATATCGAAATTTATTCGATATCTCGATAGTGATCTGATACCTATCGATAGGGTTACATATTTTTTAAAAGCGAGGACTTTTTTTTCTCGCTGATTTATTTGTAAGGGCTTTACCGCCCTTGGTCGATATCTATGGATATGTGTCAACAACTTCGTTATATTATCAAAAGCTTCAATTGGCATTTATAACTATCGATAAGTATTAATACATAAAGGCTATCAAAGAGCATAACAATATATAGGGTGTTCCAGTTAATATAAAATACAAAATTTATTTTAGAAAAAAAATGAGAAAATTTGATAATAATGGCAGTAAGAAACTTTGATATTTGTTGAAAAGAGCATTACATTCCGATTTTTCTTTTTCAGGTTATTATGTTGCGAAATCTGTTACATTTCGGTGAAACACCCTGTATAAAGACATCAACAGCATTGCTCCCTACAAAAGCTAGGCGTCAACAACAATGTAATTCGATGCATAACAAACAATAGTTGTGGTATTAACCATAACTATAACTTATATATCGAACTTATATTTTTCTATATTGTTGACTTTTTGACAACTTTGCGACTAGTTCGTATCTCTAATAGATATCAAGAGCAAATCTAAATCTTATCTTAAGTAATGCATGAAGCCCCACTCTAGTCACGCAGCTTGAGAGAGTCAGCACAACACAGTAAAGGACGCCAAATTTTAAGTATTTCAATACACGGCTTTCTGAAAATGCTGTTGTTGTATTCAATAAATGCTGGTCTTTTGAATTTCAGATTTCTTTCTGCGTATGTTTTTGGTGTTCTGAAATTCCGACATTAAAAGATCCCTTTATGTTACCTATGTAAGATTTACAATACAACTACAGAATTTTTAGTAAGCCGAGTTTTGAAATACCCATTGTTTGGCGTCTTAATTTCCTGGACTAGTGAGCGGACTTTAAATGTCAATACACGCAACTGGTATATAAGAGAATAGTCTTAAGATTAGCATTTAATTTGTGCTTCATACCAAGTGAATATACTAACTGGTCGAAACGTTGTCAAGAAATGAACAATCAAGATAATGCAAATCCGACAAGTAAGTTCTTTTCATAATGACATATTTAAAGAAGCGTTAGTGTTTAAGTGATTCCAAAATTTGTATTTATCATGCCCGTGATATGCTAGTCTAACGAGCTCTCAAAAGAGCGAAATCGCGATTGTCGTTTGACATTATGAATTCCCGCGCTTGCAGTATTGCGTGACATGTAGTGATATTGTCGCGGTCTTCTTTGGTTTGAGATCTTTGGAGTACGTGTTACAGCTGTCTATTGCTTAACTGCTTGTTACACTTGGCTGTAGGGATTTAGGCTTTGCACCACTTCTTGCTCTGGATCATTAGATAAACAATAGCTTAAGGGGATTTTTAAGCATAACTATAAGAATAGCAAATGCTTACCCAGGTTTAAAAAATAGTAGATCCTTGTGCAACTTAACGACTTAATTATTTCTTTAGGTAACGGATTTAGGATAGGATGTATGGAAATTGGTACTAGTTATCTGAGTTGGCTTCACACTTACAGCTAACACCGTAAATAACTAGGAGGTGGTTATTTTAAAACTCAAGTCAAGTCTGAAGCTACTGGAAAATGCTCCGCTATTTATAATCGAAAATATGCTTAGGTTTGCAAGTTCAAGGTTAACGAGTTTAAATTATGTTTAAATAATTAATTAACTTAATAGCCTGGTCAAAATCTATTCCACAACTGAAAATTAATTGGCAACACAAACTAAGAGATCTCCACATAATTGATTCCAACGAAAGCTAGGAGGCAACAATGTTATTCAGTGCCCATATTGGTATTACCCAACAAAGTAGTTAATCCTGCAACTTTATTTTTGTATTTGCCCCGCACAGGGCTCATCACGGACATCATAATTTACTGTGCCTGCCGCATGGTAGGACGAGTTTAAGACAGGGAAAATAATGTCATTGAATTGGTATTGGTTTAACGTAAAACACAGATATAACAAAATCTTTGCTTTCAACGAGAGCATGGGGTTAGCCCGGCGGAGTAGTTGTTTCTGTGACTTTAAATTTTGCATTGTCCTGCACCGCACTTGCTAGTCTATGGTGATTTGATGAGCTCTAGAAAGATTAAAATAACGATCGTCGTTTGCCATTCTGGACACTGCTCATGCGGTATTTCGGGACATGTTGCAAAAAGGGATAAAAATATCCATGTATGTAGTAATTTCATCTATAATACCACAAAACTGGCAGAATAAGTAGTTAATGTACCCAAACTTATGGTAATTTACCAGTCAGTGTACATACAATCGGGATTCAGGTGATAGTTTTAAGTTTTTGTTTCGGTTTAATAAGCCTGTTAGTTTCAAAGAGGCTGAAATCCATTTTCTATTTGGAATTTGAAAATGGATCATACAACGCAGTGTAAAAGTATGATCTAATTCCTAATACTGGTGTGGCACTAACTAAAGCAGTTTTAAAAGCACGTCTTTCGAGCTTATTCCCCTATAATTGTAAGTATCCCAGGCTGACCTCCATGTCTTGGAAAGCTTTGGTTCCTTATGCTTTGATAAGCCAGCAGCTTATGAGTTCATGTTGTGTGCTGCCTTGGGAATCGTAACGCCTTGTACAAAAAAAAAATTGTATCAAAACCCGCAGATATTTTGCTAATTCACTTTTTAATTTACTATCCATAAAGCTGTTCAGGTAAAACCTGCATAACCAACTGATATAATAGTATTTTTGATTTATTATTAAAAGATTGGCAGAAAATCACTAAATGTATTTTTAATCCTTTGTTTAGTTTTAAGCGAACTTGAAGGCAACTAACCTGCTGGACACTCGAACTGCATAACGTAATTTTTTGGGGTATTTTTAACGATCGATATTTCAAAAACGGTAAGCTAAATTGAAATGCGGTTTTCGACGTCAGCTTACTCAAGGTGTGTAGATTACAAACTCGACTGGCGGATCGCCAGATATGATGGAAAAAGGTTTGTACAGGGTGTAAACTAAAACTCTGCATTTTTTTCCAAATTTTATTTAACGATATTTTTTACAAAACAATATTTTATTTATTGTCATATACACCAAAATAATCTATGATTAGATACAAAAAAACAATTTCTCCCGTTTTTTGAAATTGCCATTTTTTCGGAATATACAGGGGATTTTCAAAAATTTGTACATGGTTTTACAAAAAAAATCCTAACTCACCAGTGATAGCTCACATCAAACTGATTGTTGTATTATTCTCATTATTTACAATACTGCCATCAGGAAAAAATACAATTATAATATACAGGAGTCTAAAAAAGCTTACAGTTGATTTCATTCCTAAAATATCATGTTTTTGCATATTTTTATGCTTTGAACATTGAAAACTACAGAAAGTATAATAAAACGTAAAAATTTTCAATCTCGTTACTTGATTTACATAAATTAGAGTCTTTCACCGAAACGGTTTTTTATATTCCATCCTAACCTCACTTTGGGAGAAAGTAGCGGCACAAATGGACAGTGTTGCTTTTTGACAATATTGTAGAGTGTTTTTTAAATCCATTTGACTTTTTAGAACTGAATAATTATTATAACGAAATTCTAGCATTATTATACCTATAAAACAGGTACCAGTAGCGTTTTATAGGAATTTCGTAGTTTTACAGAGTGTCTCATGGTGATGGTTTCTGGCGAACTAAACAGCAGACCTTAGTCTTAGTAAGAATTTGGTTACTCACATAAGGAGACATGTTCTATCAGGTCCGCTTCAATTAAAAATTAGCGGTAAATTCTAGATTTTTTATGAAGCACCCTGTATATTAAATAATATTTTTATTCCTTCAACGATCGAAGAGAATTTATGAAAGGTGCTTACTTGAGGTATGTAGGACCGAGTTATAAATGAAAGCTGTTAGATACCTGTCTACGTTTCGCTTTATTTTAAGGGATCTTCAGGACATTCAAAGACGTTAATAATAATTAGTGTAGTAACCAAGGTAGAAATCGCACCTGGATTACTTTTAAATTAATTATATAAGGTTTTTAAAATGTTACAACAATTTTGAAGATCTTATAGTGGCTTGAAAATAAAACGAAACATCGACAGGACTATAGCTTGCATTTATAACTTGATCCATAACCCAACTAAGCATCTTTCAATACCCTGTATATTGTAACATATTGGATTCCACTCAATATTATAATACCCACAGGTATAGTATAGTATACCTGTATTCAACTCTAAAATTCTAAAATATAATAAACAATTATTTGTTAACCTAATTCAACTACAGCGAAGAAAAAGTTTAGAATAGGAAACAAAATCTGATGGTCATGAAAGTCGGTACCAATGGAGGTATTTGATACTCGTGATAACATTCTTGGTACCTCCTTGTACAGTACTATCAGATGTGAAAAACCCTGGATAGTTTGAGTGTACCTAACTACGATGGCACATTTTTAGACCCCTTAAAAAAACAAAAAATAACCCTTGTAGGATTGGGATAAGAGAAAGGAGAAGAAAGAAAAGAAACGTAACCATGTTAATATTTGGTTGGCCCTCCTCGCAGACGAATAACTTCACGGCATCTCCGAGACATGCTGTGCACTAAATTATTAATGAAATCTAGGGGGACGTTGTTCCATTCCTCTTGTATGGCTTCGGACAGCTCGTTCAAGGTTTCTGGGGCAACATCTCTTGATCTCACTAATAATTTTAAATGCGACCACACATTCTCTATAATATTCAAATCCGGAGACTTTGCAGGCCAATTCATACGATTTATATTATTGACCTGCAAAGCCTCCGTTACAATTTGCGCTCGATGAGGCCGTGCGTTATCGTCGACCAAAAGAAAATCGTGTCCATAATTTGCGGCAAATGGCACGACAATGGGAAGTATGATATCGTCCCTATAGACTACAGCATTAACTGTTTGTCTGGTAGTGAAAATATCAGACTTCCCATTGTATATTACCCCCGCCCAAACTGTAATGCCTCCGCCTCCAAAGGCTTCTTGAGGTGCCATGTTTTCCTCGTCATACCTTTCATTCGGCTCTCTCCAAACAAGAATTCTACCATCCGAATGAATGAGGTTGAACCTTGTTTCGTCGCAAAAAAAACAGTTTCTCCACTCATTGATGGTCCAATCTCGATGTTCTTGGGCCCATGCTAACCGTGCTGCACGATGAGGTGGTAGCAAACGAGGACACTTCGCTCTACGTCGTGCTCTAAAAAATTTGTTTGATTTTATTTTTTAGTTCGTACTTGTTGACCTCTACTTGTAATAATAAATTGCTTTCGATGTTACAGATATTTCCATATTACTCATGGTTTGGGAATTTCTTGAATAAGATTTTTTTAAATGTAGATAAAAATTGGACCTTGCAAATTTAATGCTTGCTATGATAAAGTTTTACCTCAAATTGTTTCTGTTTAATGTCCTCCTTACAGTACGATCAGAAACATGCACTTCAGCTGTACGACGCAGCTCATCGTTCAATTTCCTGGAACACTTCGTTCTTTGTTGGCGCGTATTACGTACTAAATTTATTTCTGCCCTTCCTCTAATTTTCCTCACCCAACCACCACCGTGCCGATATGCGTCGTTTCCCGTATTTTCAAATCTTGTTTTTAGCCGCGAAATTTGACTTTGGTTCACATTATATAAATTTGCGACTTCTTGCTGAGACATGCCTTGGTCCAAGAGCCTAAGGGCATTTTGCCTTTCGGCAGCAGTTAGTCTCCGCACATCGAGAAGATATGAATTAAATGCACAAAAAACAAACAAAATAAAAATCAATAAAAGGTAAAATCACGAAGTAAAATGTAAAAATATGAGTTTAAGAAACAGTACGTCAAAATGACAAACAAGGAAGAATATCCAATTAAGCATTTTGTCGTATCCATGGAATCCATGACATTTTTATCGCAACGCCAACTAAGATTAGACGGTGCACAGGCCATAAACCTTCCATCTTTCAATTTAGCGGAATTAATAAAAAATCCAGCGAAAATCGGCATTTCTATGTATTTTTCATTTGGTGTTACGCCCCCTAGCGGTCATCTTAGAAACTCAAAAATTTTTTCCAGCATTTATTTGGCCACTATAGTTAAAAAAAATTTTACAGCAAGTTTCTAAAATCAGTAGTTTCCGAGATACAGTACATTGTACGCTTATTTGGCCACCCGGTATAATTATGAAATTATTATAAAACGCTACTGGTACTTGCTTTCCAGGTATAATAATGCTACAATTTCGTTATAATAATCATTCAGTTCTAAAAAATCGAATATATTCAAAAAACACTTTACAATATTGTTGAAAAGTAGCGCTATACATTTGCACCGCTAATTTCTTTGGAAGTGAGGTTAGGATGGAATTTAAAAAACCGTTTCGGTAAAATACTCTAATTTATGTAAATCAACTAACGGGATTAAAAATTTTTACGTTTTATTATACTTTCTTTAGTTTTCAATGTTCAATGCATAAAAATGTGCAAAATCATGAAATTTTAATAATTAAATCAACTGTAAGCTTTTTTAGACCCCTGTATAATATTATTGTATTTTTTCCTAATAGCAGTGTCATAAATAATGAAAACAATACCACAGTGAGCTTGATTTGAGTTATCACTAGTGAGTTGGGATTTTGTTTGTGAACCCATGTACAAATTTTTGAAAATCCCCTGTATATTCCGAAAAAATGGCAATTTCAAAAAACGGGAGAAATTGTTTTTTTGTATCTAATCATAGATTATTTTGGTGTATATGACAATAAATAAAATATTGTTTTGTAAAAACGTAAACGTTAAAAATACCCCAAAAAATTACGTTATGCAGTTCGAGTGTCCAGCAGGTTATATGAAACTAATTTGTGTTAGAAGTATTATTTTAAAATGCAGCCATGAAAAAAGCCAAAGAGAGAATTGTTAAAAGTACTCTGAATTTACGTGGAAAGATTATTTTAAAAAGGGCGCGATTAAGCAAAATTAAGTTTTGAAAGATTAACAGTTTTACATTTAGCTGCGAAATTACAGCGTATTCATAATATCTTGTGTTATATATAATATGTCATCTTTCTTTTATTTTCCCTTGGTAACTATATCGACAATTTTTCTTATTTTGTATTTTTGGAAACTCACTCAAATTGTCTAGCGGCCTGCCCCGTTTTATGTCAGACTCTGCTAGTTTGATATTGTTTCTATTTATTTTGATTCTGATTGGTTTCCTATTTAGAGTTGAGTACAAAACGTGCTTAATATGTTGTTGGTAGAGTTTTAAATCGGCTGAGCTCTATTCTGACGGATGATCCCGGAAGTGAACTCATATTGAGATCATGAGGTAACTCTATAGCGAAAAAATGTTGTTTATTGGATATGCTGTCCTAGCTATATTAAAGAACATACATTTTACCACCTACCTAATCTTGAAAGGTGGAAGTTTGGCTAATCAGCTCGACTTGCTTTTACATGTCATTATTTGGATATTCTTCCCCTGTAGTCTAGATGCTATGCATACAGTAATCTTTCTGTATTCGTTGCCACTATCCTTCTAGTCATTACAAATATACTTTTGGATTCCATAAATAATTTGGTTTATCCAGATTAGCTAATTCTTCCCATTTGTCATTTTTAACCATACCTGAATGCCCTCTATAGAATCTATAGAGATAATAGCTTATTGGTTTTTGGGCGCAACTGTGTCCTGATAACTTAAGTCAGATCTTTTAAATAAATTTTGTTTTGAAGCTTTTAGAGCTACTTGGATTCCAGTGCGAGTTTTAATTTTATAGATTCTCATTTGATTTTGATCCTAATCGGTTTATGTATGTTTTACCTGGCAAAAACCCTATTTAATTTATTCTAGTTTTCCTTAATATAAATGAGCGAATTTTTTAATTAATTAATTGTGGTGGCTAAGACCACTGACTGCAGTTGATAAATTTATTATAGGAAGATAGTGGTCAAGATTACAACAGACAACTTGATGATTAATTTAAAACCCAAAGTTGGTGTAATATTGACCTAGTCTATAAGAGTATGCGTTGGTTTTTTATATACAGAGTGTCCTAAGGAATCATCTTCTTTCCATTGTTCAAGAACATCCAGAAAGGGAATCGTGCCTTCTGATTCAATTTACATTGTAAATTTTATATTAGCATGTTGTTGATTCAGATAAACAAGAAACCCAGGAAGGTTTTCTGGACCATGCGGCCATATTACAAAAGTGTCGTCTACATATCTCAACCATGATTTTGGCTTTAATGTGGACGACTCTAAGGCTTTATCCTCAAAAGCTTCCATGAAGATATTGGCTACCACTGGTGACAACGGAGATCCCATGCCTGCTCCTGAGGTTTATTCATAAAAAGTTCCTTTAAGTCAGATCTGAAAATAATTTGTCAATATTATTATGGTGAAATAAGTCTGATATTATGGAAATGGAATCATTTATAGGCACATTCGTATATAGCGATTCTACATCGAAACTGCCTAAGATATCTTTGGGATCTAATTGGATTGATTTTAGTTTTTCTACAAAATGCGTAGAGTTTCTAATATATGAATGTGCTTTTCCTGTAAAATTATTAAGAATATTTGAAAGATATTTACCAATTTTGTAAGTAGGAGGTCCTATTGCACTGACGTTAGCTGGTTGGCCTTAACATCTTCTCCTCTGCTGGTAGGTTATATGCGTTTATAAGATTCGGTATTCGTCTCTCAATTTTGTTAGTCGGATCTAATTAAATTACTCTGTAGGTGTTGTCGTTTAAAAGTAGATATATTTTCTTCACATAATCTGTTTTGTCCACGACGACAGTGGCATTTTCTTTGTCTGCTGGAAGGACCAAAATGTCTGTATTGTTGTTTAATGTTTTTATCGCCGTTCTTTCCGCAGCTGATAGATTCGACTTAGACAGGTTAGAATTTTTGATGATCTTCGCTGTTTCATACCTTATTACGTCAGCTTCTTCTGTACGTGGAAGTCTCCAAATTGTCGCTTCAACGGATGACAATATGTCTTCTACGGATATGTCTTTTGTTGTAATGGCAAAATTTTGGCCTTTAGAGAGGACGGATTCTTCTGCTTCCGTAAGGATTTTGGAAGCTACATTTATTACGGTATCCTGTGGCGGTTTATCGGTCTTTGGTTGCTCAGCAGTCTTTCGAACTTTTTCTGTTACTTAATAAAATATTTGATAGTTGAATATAAAAGTTAATTTAAATGAATATTTAATATCTTACGAGCGTTTATATCCAAATCACGTCGAGTAGCTTGTATCCTTTCTCTTACTATTGCCCTACTGGCTCGTTTGTATATGTTCCTTGCACTTTTTGATGTGGTGTTTCGTCTGTAAAATTTTGGTACTACGTCTTTATGTCGGTATCTAAGGAGAAAGACTAGTTGGCAAAGTAGCTTCTTCTTAGATCGTTCTTGATTTCCTCCCCATGATGATGCCAAAATGTCCATCATTTTGGCATCATAAAAAGTGTAAATAACAATATTTCTAAAGTATTGTTCAAAATTCATAAAGGTAACTAGTAAGAAAATAAATTTTATATGTAATTTATAGTTAGAATAACAAGAGTAAGAAAAAACTGCAAAACGTTTGTCGCTTAATAGGAATCCTACTTCAACTCTAACGGATGGTGCAAAAGATTAAGTCATCATAATAAGGTATGTTGGATTTAAGACCGGTGGCTATGGAATTAACAGGAATCCATCAGAACCGTAACAAGAATTCATTAGAAATGTAAATATAGTTAGTTGGATTAGCGATGCCATCTTTTCGCACAATATTTAATTCGTCCAATAATTGAAATGTTGGCCTAATTGCATATGTTCGGCTTGTTACAGAACACGATACCGCGAAACAGCTCATTGGTCGCATCGCAGTGACGCAACAAATAACAGTGACAAAAAAGAGATAAGATGATATCGGAATAGTTTTAAAAAGCATCGACTTTCAACATCTCATTAACCGTTGATGAAAAAAATATCCCGAGTATGTTATTTTTTCGTTAAGATTATCGAAAGTCGGAATTCTTTTCGTATTTAATTTTTTTGTTTCAAAAAGTTTTGCCGTTTGTTTATTGAAAAACTATGGATTTCCAGTTTGTTTAAACTTTTTTTCGCGATCACGGCTTTTTACTAAACGATGACGCATTTTTCAAGAGCTACAGCCACATGCTGTATTTGGCTGAACAACGAACTAGTTGGGTAGACTACTGAGGTTTCTGTCGGTGCCCCATATTAACTTATCACACTGCAGATATCATGTGATTTATGTGTAGCACCAGAATAAATAAAAAAATAATTTCGGTTACAATTCTAGAAGCAGTAAATTTTTCTGTTAAACGTTTTTTAACATTGGCTAAAAACTCCCGCATTTCAGATATTGTTCAAAGTATTTTATTGCTAAAATAAACTATATTCCTACCAAACAGAATATATCGTTAATAATGCATATTTTATTAATTTATGGAAACAAAATTACATAATCACGATTTCGTAATTTTCGTTTGTCAATTTGCAATATTCAATATTGTATTGTTACTGAAAATTAACCCATTTGTGGGGAAATATATTACCAAACAAAATCAGGCCTCTGTATAGTAAAATCACTAAATTTATTCTTTCTAAAGTGGTTAGTTAGACGTTTCTACCTGAGTCTGATTTAGCGTTTTATGACTAAAACTATAGTTGCACTTAATAACTAAACGTTGCCGTTTAAATTTTGTTAAGTTTCAACTACTTTTTTGGGTTCTAAAAGAATCTCATTATCATATTTCAATACGAAAATAAGGTTCTTCAGAAAAATTATCGGCATAAATAATTGCAGCTTTAAATCATGCTTCCCACTGAGATATAAGAAGTCGCTGTGGCAAAGGTGTGTTATAACAAACATTGAAAAAGACTCCAAGTCTCGGTCTCATTAAATTATAATTTTACAATTCACAACAAACATGACACGTGTTTCGCCCTTTCGAGCATCATTAGACCTACAAACAACAGAGAGAACCTTAGTAAATAATCACACTCACAAATCCTAAAAGAATAACTTACAAATAGAATAAAACATACTAAAGCACAACAAAACAAACAACTACTTATACATATTTCATGGACAAGTCTCACGTGAATGAACAAAATAAAATATTAAAAAAGTATTAAAAAAAGATTCATGTCTCTAGGCGGGATCGAACCCAGACCGCCCGAGTGAGACGCTGAAGCAACCACCCACACACCACTAGACTAGTTGAAGAAAAGAACCAAAAACTCTCTCTATGAATTAATGAATGAAATGAAGGTTGCCTACAATTATTATTACATCAAATTGTTAAATATTAGGGTTGGTTCAAAATTAAAAACTTCGTTAACGCAAATGAGAATGGGACTTTTTATAGCTTTGGTTATTTCCATTTTTTCTAGAAGGTCAAGCTTTTTCCTCTTCGGACATTCATGTAAAACATCAACATCAGAAATGGAAAATTCATGACCTGACTCCAACAAATGATTGGCAAAAGCCGAAACAGTCTCAGTTACATCCGTATTTCTGAATTTGTTGACAAGGCTTAAATGTTCTCTCACCCTTGTGGAAATTTTTCGACCTGTTTGTCCCACATAGGTCGTGGAACATTCGCTACAATTTAGTGCATAAACCCCAGATCTGGACAATTTATCGGTTGTGTCCTTTGTCCTTACTAAATGTCTCTTGAGAGTATTTACTGTTTTGAATGAAATATTGACATTGTTATAGCATGGGGAATCAATAAATGAAACCACTGGCCTCATGGGCGTGCCATCTTTATGAATCTTTGCCAAACCTTCAGCTTGGCTAAATAGAGTTCTTAGGGACGTAACAGGTTTTCATAGCACCATTTCTACCATTCTACCAGGAATTCCATCGACTTTGCCAATCATCTGAAAAACGTTGATATTCCGCACAATGCATTATTAGTTTCATTGGATGTCAAGAATTTGTTTCCTAGTATGCCTCCCGCAGACTGTATTCAGTTGGTAAGGGATTTGTTGGCGAGATCTTCTTTGCCACAGTTACTCGTTGATGGCCTCACTTCTCTTCTTACCTTAGTTTTAGACCAAATTTTTTTCAAATTTAATGGCCAGTTATATAGGCAAAGGTCTGGGCTGGCTATGGGTTCCTGTTTGTCGCCATTTCTGAGTGAGGTTTTCATGAACAATTTGGAAAACAAGATAATGAATAGTTATTTTGCCTCCTTCCTAACAGAATATAAAAGATACGTGGATGATATTTGCATTGTGTGGAATGGCAACAGAAATCAGTTGGAAGAGTTTTTACAATTCGTTAATTCGTTGCATCCTAAAATTGAGTTTACATTGGAAATGGAAGATGAAGAAAAACTACCGTTTCTTGACCTTTTACTATCGCGGAAACACAGTAGGATAGAGTTTGAGGTTTACCTGAAAACATCGTCTACAGATAATGTTATTCAGTATGCTTCAAACTCTAAATCTCAAACATATAAATTCGCCGCGTTCAACTCCTTTTTCTATCGGTTGTGTAATTTACCATTGTCAAGCGAAGCGTTTAATAAGGAGCGTGATATTATAATGCAGATTGCTATGAATAACGGTTTTCCTTTGGAGTCCATCACCAAATTATATTATAAATTTATAAACAATTACAAAATATCCTATACTGTCATACATTCAAAACCTAGCGATGAGACAAATTTTTTCAAGTGCATTACTTTTTTTGGAATTATATCTCTCCAATCGGCTAAATTTTTTAAAAATATTAAAAATATCAATATTTCATTCAAAACAGTAAATACTCTCAAGAGACATTTAGTAAGGACAAAGGACACAACCGATAAATTGTCCAGATCTGGGGTTTATGCACTAAATTGTAGCGAATGTTCCACGACCTATGTGGGACAAACAGGTCGAAAAATTTCCACAAGGGTGAGAGAACATTTAAGCCTTGTCAACAAATTCAGAAATACGGATGTAACTGAGACTGTTTCGGCTTTTGCCAATCATTTGTTGTAGTTAGGTCATGAATTTTCCGTTTCTGATGTTGATGTTTTACATGAATGTCCGAAGGGGAAAAAGCTTAACCTTCTAGAAAAAATAGAAATAACCAAAGCTATAAAAAGTCCCATTCTCAATTGCGTTAACGATGTTTTTTAATTTTGAACCAACCCTAATATTTAACAATTTGATGTAATAATAATTGTAGGCAACCTTCATTTCATTCATTAATTCATAGAGAGAGTTTTTAGTTATTGTCTTCGACTAGTCCAGTGGGCTGTGGGTGGTTGCTTCGGCGTCTCACTCGGGCGGCCTGGGTTCGATCACGCCTAAAGACATGAATCTTTTTTTAATACTTTTTTAATATTCTATTTTGTTTATTCAAGTGAGACTTAACCTCATTTTAATGTCCATCAAATATGTATAAGTAGTTGTTTGTTTTGTTGTGCTTTAGTGTGTTTTATTCTATTTGTAAGTTATTCTTTTAGGATTTGTGAGTGTGATTATTTACTAAGGTTCTCTCTGTTGGCGATTCGAAAGACTCGAGAATGGGTATTGTAGTACCACCCTGTATAACAAGTTGTTATTGTTAACATATTGGCAATTGCTTAATATGTATAAGCGGAATGAGCAAGCTGACGAGGCATCATGCTCAAGGAGTGGTATACTAGATTAGTCCGTAACAGATAGGTTTAACTAGGGATAGACGATAGACGTAATGAAGGCAAGGGCGGACCTTGTCATAGCAATAGTCAATAGAAGTGTTTAGTACCAACGACTTTCCTTACTTACCAATCTGGGTCTAAGAGTAAGATAAATCATCCTAATCAATTCATCAAACATTACATGGCGATCCTGCCAGGATTCCTTTAGGAATTTCCAATTATTATTGTTAATGTTATTTTATAGACGTAACTGCCGATATTTCTTGACCATCTGAAATAATCAGTTCTACTGCAACTAACAAATATTGCAATAAAAATACATAATAAGTAAATACTCCTCATTTTTAAACGCTCGTCTAAAAATGACTTGATAGTCCCATTTGAAGATTAAAATCCTGAATTGCTTCCCTCGTAAAAGGGAACTATTGTACTCGTGAAAAAACACCCCCGCAGGTTTTTACTGATCTTTACGTTTTAGGGATCCTAGATTCTAAAAACCATGTTTTTTTGTCTGTCTGTCCGTCTGTTCGCGGCATGCCTAAAAAACTACTTACCCGGTCACAAATTAAGGGTCATATGAGGATGATCTGGTAACATTTTATAAAAATCCAATAGAGCTGTTTAGTGAAATGTTAAAAACATTATTACAAAAAGAATTACTTACACAATTTACCTGAAATTCTGAACAAAAATCAGGTATTGCCTAAGAATCAACTGGTAAAATTTTGGTACGAATCCAAGATGACGAAACAAAATAGCAGCTTAATAAAATATTTAAAAAATCAAACTAGTAAAATTGTAGAACATTTCTTCACGTTTTAGAGTCCCTAGATGCCGAAAAATATGTTTTCTTAATTCTGTCGGTCTGTCAGCATAGTTAAAAACCACTTGTCCGATTGACTTCAAACTGGACAAAAATTAAGGGTCATATGGGGATAATTTGGTAAAAAAAATCAAGTGTTACATAGAAATCAACTGGTAACATTTTCCCAAGATGGCGCATGGCGGCCTGATAAAATAAAAAAAACAGCCTGTAAATACTACTTATTAGATTAATTTCAAATTTTGTGCAAGCATTAAATGTGATATAGAGATAAACTAGTAAACTTGTAAAATGTTAAAAAATCAAAGTAAAAAAAAACTTCTTATTCAACTGACTTCAAATTTTGCACAAAAATTAATTATGATGTAGGGATAAACTGATACGAATTCAACATGATCGAACAAAATGGCGGTCTTGAAAAAATTAGTGGTAAAATATCCGAAAAATGTACGAATCCAATATGGTGGAATAAAATGGCTCCCAATCAAAATATTTACAAAGACATTATAGCGCGAAACTAAATTGTGTCACACATCACTAATCCTAAAAAAACGAAACTTACCGATTTTTTTTATAGTTTATTAATTATTTTATATTAATTATAAACAAAATTTGCTGTAAATTAAAAAACTGCAAAACATATTAAGCATTCTGCATAAATACCTTGCTTTAGTAATAAAAAATTATTGGAATAATATGACCCTGCGGATCCATTATATCCGCCACAGAATTAGCATGTACAACTCTAATGAACGACATATTTGAACTAAACTGTAGTTGGACCAATGGTTTTCTTATATTAATATATTATGTAAATCAATTTTTTTACGTCTAGATTTGTTATGTCTATAAATAGTTATGTTTTTTTGGTTACTCGCCCTCTTAAATCTATTTAGGCGTTACATAGCTACCCGACTGGTGTATGTTAATAGAATAATTATTATTTTATACATTCCCCTGTGTTTGCATCTCGTTATCTCTGTTTGCCATACTACACAGTTTCCATTTGATTATGTACACCCTGGCTTGGGATCATTCAAAACAACACTAAGCAATATAAATGGTTAGAGAGGCCTGAAACTTAAAATGAAAATACACTCTAAACATTCCTCAAAGTATAGGCAATACAAACACATATTTAAACCAACTTCCATTCAAAATATTCTTGTTGACTACATATTTATATGAATAATTTCATATACAGGATGAGCCAACAAAAACTTTACATCCCGATTTTCCGGCTTTAAAATGAAAATCTGGAAAAACTCCCAGACCCGTCGATTTCTGATTTGAGGGGAAACTATTTTTCAGCTTTTTTCATCCCATTAGCTCTAAACACCTAGCTGTGGAGGGGAGAACAACCCCCGAAATTTAAATAGAGGAGAGAGGTCGTGACACACCTCTCTTTAAAGGCCTAATTATTTTTAACCACAACGAATTGACAGATTGTTATAATCTGTTCGAGATTTGAAGGTCTTGATACAAATTAGACTGCTTTTTCATCCCCGTAACTTCAACCTCCTGATTTTTAATAGAAGTGAGGTGTGTTGCTAAACTTCATTTTGAAGATCTCATTGAATACTATCTGACCCTAAAATTTCGCGTCCAAATTTTCGTCGATACCGAAATGAAAGCTAAAATATTGAGAGAGGCAAACAAACAAACATACAAAAGTATGCTTTATTGCCGCAGGAAAATTGGTACAATTGTATGGACAAAGCGAAATTTACCTTAAAACAAAAAAAAATAAAACAATGAAAAAACAAAATATTAATCTAAAAAAAAATTCGATAGGTCAATACAAATACATAAATTGCAAATATAACATTCGTTATATTCGTAGCATTGGCGTAAAGCGGTTAATGAATCCAAGTGACCTTAACAAAGGAAATAAACAATACAATATGCGAGGTGAATAACTTCGATGACATTGAAGTTAAAATTACGCGACCTATTTTGTTATCGTTATTCAAGCAAAATAAATAAAGTTAAACGAAAAGTGTTCTGAACTAATATAGTAATTTAAGCGTAATAGAAAAAAAAAAAGAAAATGTATAACTTTAATCTAATATGTCATAAAAATAACTACTGTTAACGGACTACCAAAGAGTTCATTCCTTATAAAAAATTTTCAAATGCTATGCTAGCAGCTGGAACATGACACCCAAAAAGATTTAAGTAGACAAGCAAATAAAAAACATTTAAATGAGACATATTCATTATAAAAATCATTAACGCAGCAACAAGGTCTTACAATGAGGTACGCTTTGATTTTTATTCGAAAGAGTGCAAACATAGGGATTGTTTTTAAATGTTCTGGAAGATGATTATAAAGTTTTATGGCGTTGTAAATAATTGATTTTTTTATTATAATTCTGTGGGAGGAATGGGAAGGTATATGTCATGCCTAGGGTTTCTAATAGGATATACGTAATGTGGTCTTTCCGGGAATGTGTTTATATGTTTTCTCATAAAATAGACGGTTTCTAAGGAAGTGTTAATATTGTTTTTTGAAATAGTATTGGCAGTGCGCTCTATTATTTACACCAAACAAGTAGCGAATTGCTCTCTTTTGAAGCCTAAAAATACTAAGAAATTGCTCGGTGGTACAGCAGCACCAAAAAGGAAGGCCATAGCGGAGATGGGATTCGAATAGAGAGAAATAAGTAGAAGACACGTCCAGTTCTTTTGAAACTGATCGAATGGCAAAGCAGGCGGTAGAAAGTTTTTTAGTTAGGGAGTCAATATGCTTAGACCATTTTAGGTTGTTATGAGGAAGGCAATGGGGAATTTCCTTCGACAGATTATTCTTATCAGACTTGCATTTAAGAAATATTTATTCATTTGTTACTTTTTTGTCAAACAAAAAGTTTGTAAACGCACCATGTGTTCGATTTATATTAGTTCATCGTGGATTTTTAAGAACGTTACAACCATATCAAATAATTTGTTAATTTTTAATAGAATTAAAATGGCTTGTTCCGTGGAGGAAAGGGTGGACATCATAACATTGTGTTTTTTTAAAATAACGACTCTGTGCGAGTAACACGTTTTTTTTTAATGAACAACTGGATGACTTCGATGGCCGACTCCAGTTCTGTGAAGTGTACAGGGAAATTATTTACAATAATCAAAACTACATGTTGGATATATGTTGTTCGGATGAGTGTTAATTTTACCTTAACGGCATGCTATTTATCCAGCCCACGCAAGTATTGGAGAATGAAGAGATCATCATAGGATAATTTTCCAACAAGATGGCGCAGAACCTCTTATTTCGTACAACCTGTGAGTCAATTTTTAAATGAAAATTTGCCTCAAAGCTGGATCGGAAGAAGGGGACATATTGAGCGGCCATCCAGGTCACTTGATCTGAATCCAATGGAGTTTTTTGAGGGGGAGAGGGAGGGCGAGAGGGAAATCAAATATCTTACATGAGACCGTCGGTCGTGATGCCTATGGTATTTCTTTTGGGTATTTTTCTACATACTTGATCTGAGGTGAAAATAAACGCCTGACCATAAAGTAACGGTGGGCGAGGCGAAAGTATTATTATAAATATTGAAAATAACAGCAAAAGTGTTAAAAATGAAATTTCCATCTATAATTTAAAAGACTTAAAAAGCACACTTTAACACACAAGACGTCCTGCGAATGACAAGTGTGGAAAAGTCATAAAAATCAAGTCGTAAAAGTGTAAAAGCTGAAATTTTAATAAAATATAGTTAAACATTTAAGGTGTAAGGATAAAAGAGTTTCATAAGTGCACGGGTGTAAAAGCCTCGTCAGGCGCTTTCAAAAATGCAGCAGGTGTGCGGGGGTAAGCATTTAAAAAATCATATACTTTTGACAAGTAAAAACTGTCGTCAGCTCACAGACTAGAAGCTGGTTTCCTTTTCCAATCCTCTAAATTTCTGAAATATTTGGGTTAAAATTGTAATTAGAGCAAACACCAAAATACTCTTCAAAACTAACATAGGCTTGAATATCCTGCTGACGCTTTTTTTAATTTAATTCAGCATATTATCCTTTTAATTCCGAAATTTTATGAATGAAGGTATAAAACACTACCGGTTGAAGAACTCTCTTGGCTGATTAATGTTTTCTCATCTTGTCACATAAAATTCATCTAAAGAAAAAATTAACTCCCAAGTTCATCTTTTGAATCTTTAGGCGAAAAGCTTTTATATAATAAATGTTTTCTCGAGTGTGAGGTAACTTTTAGGGGAACTGTTATTTTTCATTAGTAGATGGTAGATATATACAATTAACTTTTGACCTAGATGTCTCAAATGTTCTTACAGATGATTTATTAGATATTTAGTGGATTACGGGTGAACGTTAAAAGTATATTATATTAAATATAGATCAGGAAAATAGTTCAAAAATCATTTTTGACATGTTATAAGAAAAATGACTGGGTGAATTTATGTGTACCTAAATCTAAATAATGTTATTTTTCAGAAAATCAGGTAAAAATAATTGAATGAACATATAAACAAATGCCTAAGTATTTAAAATTGGTTTTTATTCCCCTCGTAAAATGGAAGTATTGTAATCGTGCAAAAATCCCCTTCCCAGTTTTTTACAGATCTTCCTTTTTTAGGGTCCCTAAATGCAAAAAAAAACATATTCTCTGAATTCCGTCGGTGTGTTGGTCTGTCTGTTCGCCGCTTAGTTTAAAACTACTTTCCTAATTGACTTCAAATTTTGGTCAAAAATTAAGGATCATGTGGGATTGATCTGGTAATATTTTGGTAAAAATTCATTATTGCGGAAAAAAAATGGCGGCCTAAAAATATTACTAAAAAGCTAATTATCCCATTTATTTCATATTTAGTCCAAAAATAAAATATCACGTGCCAAAAATTTGGGACGGATCCAAGATGGTGAGACAACATGGCGTCCTAATAAAATAAACCCCGTCAAAACTACTTATTAGATTGATTTCAAACGTTGTACAAAAATTAAGTGTGATATAAAGATGAGGTGTCAAAATTGTGACACGAAGTAAAGATGGCGGTGAAATAAAATGTTCCTAATTGTGAAAAATCACCTTCCCGAGTTTTAAATATCTTTACGTTTTAACTTAGATGCCAAAAAAACTTACTTATGTTTTTTTCACTTCAGTCTGTCAGTTCGTGGCATATCTAAAAAACTACTTACCCCATTGGCTTTGGTCAAAAATTAAGAGTCATATGGATATGACCTGGTAAGATTTTGTATCCAATTTACGGCAAATTTTGCACAAATATCTATTGTTACTTAAAAATGAACTGGCAAAATTTTGCTACAAATTCAAGATCACAAAATAATAAAGTGTTTATAAAATTAGCTTGAGAAACTTTTAATTAGGTTGATTGAAATTTTTATACAAGCATTAAATGGTAAAATTATGGTAACAATTCTAGATGGCAGAAAAAAATGGCAATCAAATAAAATATTTAAAAAAAATCAGTTGGTTTCAAATTTTGCACAGAAATTAAATATTCCTAAGCAATGGCGGATCTAGGATGATATCGAGGAAGGGGGGCGAAAATATTTACTATGTACAAATTGAGGACCTTTTTTTTTGTAGTTCAATTTTATTAAGAATAAATAAAGGGTGGATTGACAGTTTTCCTTATTTTCTACTAATATTGGAAATTATTAGATAATATGGACCGCCCCAATTCTAGAGCGAATCGAGTTTAAATGTTCGCTTTACCGTAGTAAAGGAAGAAAATGGGCGTTCCGTTATTCTCTTACTTTATAAGGCCAACCCGTTAGTTTTCAATATCCCATACTCTTTAGTTATCTTGAACCCACAGCACATTGCAAAAAGGCGAGATAGGTGACCTGTGACACACTGTAAAATAACAATAATACAATTTAAAAAGTCCGCTAAATCACCGATAAAGTAGAAATTAATATTTGATTATAATAACTGCTTAAATACTGGTAGACCAACCGACGTATGACGCTACTATCCATGCACTGTTTAGTGCTTACTTACATGGCACACATCATATTCTTGTTCAGGCTACGTTCGTTGGAGGGCAGCGGGTAGCATGCACAGCTAACTTATATGTCGCACCACGTAACTCGTTCTGCTCAGTCTACGTCCGCTGGAGTGCAGCACATGGAGTATGTTGTCATCGAAACGAGGAATATAAACAATAACCCGCCTGCTATTATTGTGAAATTTATGAATTTGAGTTATTCAAATTTAGGAATTGATTTAAGAATTTGTTTTATATTTGTTTCCTTCTTTTTAACTTTTAGATTATCGGTTTGATGCTGCCAGCGTATTTGTATGTAGTATGTTAACTATTGCAAAAAAAGTAGGTGATTTAATTTAAGAAAATTTATGTCAAGATAAAAACTAAAATCTGCTTGAAAGATTTGAAAATTTAGCTTTTTTATAATTAAAAATCCATATTTCAATTTATCTTTAGATTATTTAACTCATCAACTCCGTAGTAAAACCAAAATACGTACACATTTATGATGAGCTAAGCCTAGAAAAATGAGCACTAACGTACCCGCCCCAATAAAAAAAATTTAACAACAAAACAATGAGAAAGCCTAGCAAGCTTTCCTTTTTCTCGAATATTAAAGCTAACAAGTCAAACAGATTTTTATAGCTGTTTGTACTATCCTAAATAAATATTTTTGCTTTAGGGTTGCATACGCAATTTAAATACTTTGAAGTTTAAATTTATTTTTTTAAAAAACAATTTTATTTATAAAATATGTCTTAACAGTAAGAGCTTAAAGATGAGAATGAATTACATAAAAACGATTAAATGTATGTTAACTTCGGGTCTGGGAATCTGCATCAGCAAATCGTCATCCGTTCCTGAAATCGCTAGCGTGGGAATTACTTTTGTCAGCAGTTTCCATACATGTAACTCCTCCCTCGTTAAGCTGAGAAAATGACGGAGTCTATTTGCGAAGTATTGGCATTGGATTCTTCAATTCTTCGATCATTGGAATTTCTTCTTTGAAAATTAGTAACGATATAATTCTTCAGTGTTCTTCGTTTCCATATAATTAATCCCATTCAAATGGCGATTATTATTATTGTAGGGATGTTGATTATTGGAGAAGTATCGATTGATTTTCTTTCTCCGATTGGTGATATTCTATTTGCGATGTCCTTAAGACGGTAAATTTCTTCAAAGTTTATCTTCGTAAGGTTCGGAGTTTGAAAAGTGGTTTTTGTCTTTAATTTTGTGAATTTCAGGCAATAATAGTGGTTTTCCTTGGCGGATACTTCTGCTATTTACAAATGTTTTGGTCCTCACTTGAATTTGGCACGTTTTCGGAATTTTCAGTAGGATAGGATGGTTAACTTCGATGTATTGGTCGGTTTTGCATTTTGAAAATATTCTTTCTTCTTTCACAGGTAGAATAAGTACTTCGTCCTGGGTAATTTGCTCGGAAATTGGCTCTTCGATGTTTAGTCGGAAAATTTGACAGTCCTCCATTTTGGAACCTTGCATTAATTGGAGAGTGCAACTATCGTGGGGGTGGAAATCTTCGTAACATTAGTACGTTTCTTATAGCAAGGGGCATACAGCTTCTTAAAATTGAATTTTCTCTGTCGTTTGTGCTAGGTAAGGGTATTTTGGGACAAACATTTGTTGATTTTGGATAACGGGAAAGAGGTGATAGAAGGTAAAGCTTTCGGGTCTAATTATAGGGACATGAATAGCAAAAATTACCCTTCTATTTGAAAAATTGATTTGAGTGCTTAGAAACTGATAATACGAGAGTACATCTCGGAAATTTGGTATTTTTTTAATGTTATACATAACTTTTAATTCTTTTAATATTTGTTGTAATTCTGATACAGACATTATTGAATTATGTAACGTATTTAGTTTCGCAAACATAATAGCATCTTCTAGGTCTAATGTTTGAAACTGGGATTTAAAATTTTGGCAATTTTAGGGTAATGTTTTCCAAAGTAAAGATTTCGAACTGGTTATCTTGAAAAGAATCTACGGGAATGGGTTCTGTTAATGGCACAGAAATAGTTTTGTTGGAATTGTTTTGAATTTCTATTGGGGTAATTTCGTTTTTCGAGTGGGTCAAAATTTGGAGAATTAAAAGACCATTGATTGTGCCTGCTTTAGTTAAAATATCTCCTTCAAAAACGGTGACTGTGATATTTTTAATTATTTTTTCATTCGGATTTAATGAGAACGAAAAATTCACGTCTTCCGGTTGCCTATATTTAGATTGTATTTCAATGTTTTTGCCTACTAATTTTTTATTTACTAAATTTAAATTCATGTTTATGAGATCTTGTAAACCTATAATGCCGTCGAAATAATCATGAAAATCGAACAATTTGAAATCGATGACACATGTTTTAAATTCCGCAAAAGATTGTATCGAAGCCTGAAAACGTGTGATTTGGCTACCGATTGCTGTTTTTATTTTATTGTTACTTTGGTATATACAGTTTGGGTAAAATTTTTCCGCTATGGATGGTTTTAGAACAGAACGCGAGCTTCCTGTGTCAATTAATAATTTAATTTTTGGTTCATTAATTTGTACATAAGAAGTGCGTTGCTAGAGGAAATATTTATTTCTATCAAGTTTGGGAGTCGTGCGGACCTGTGTCCTGAAAATTTTGCAGGTCGTCTACCTTGGTTTCTTGGTAGGTCTGCTTTTGATTGTCATTTCTTTCGAAATGCTTGTCGTATGTTGGGGTTTCGGTATTATCATCATAATAGTTTTGTGTGTGTAATTCCTCGAAGACAAAATTTGGTTTTTGATTGTTAAAATTAGGCCCGAAAAAATTTTGGTTCGGTGGGTTTCGCCTGTTCATGACAGTTGGATTCCTAGATGTGGTTGACCTTGGTGTGGGTTTCGGAAATTGTTGAGCCTGATTTGGATTTGGCTTAAACACATTTTGAGGGGGTCCAAAAACTTCCCTGTTAGTTGGGTATCTTCTCGGAAGAATTTGACGTGGTTGTATATTTATAGGTTGGTTAGGCCAGACAGGTTTAGGTGTAAAATTCGTATTTTGGGTATTTGGCATATTTTGGGGAAGAAAATTAAGATTTGGGCTACTAAAACTTGTGCTGGGAAAATTATGAAAAATGTTTTGTTTATGATTGGGTATATTAATAGTTTGATTAATATTATTTCTTACATTTCTATCATTATTGGCTATACCACCGTAAAGTCTTTCAAAAATTTTAAATTTGCTAATATATGCCATTGCAACTTCTAAAGACGCAGGCTTTTTTAGATGCATATTGTTTTTTAATGTACCACTACAGCCTGCAATAAAAGTATTTAAAGCGGTTTTATCGTATTAGTTTATGTAGCGTAATTTTTCGTCTACGCTTAAATTTACGTCATTACTTATTCTTTGCACTACGTTACTTCTAATTCATTGTAACCTACTACCAAAATTAATTAAATGTTCACCCTTGTAGGGTCTTGTTCTTGTTAGTTCTTGAACTAAACCATCTAAGTCCCTGCGATCAGAAAAACATTGTACTAGAGCTAATTTTAATTTATCCCAAGAATCTAGTTCGACACGATTGCCGACCATGGCTTCTGCCCTGCCAACTAGCTTCTCTTGGATACATTCGAATGTGTATTCATCGTTAACTAAATCGTTATCAAAAGTGAAAAGCACATACAACGATGTATTTCTTCTCCCTTTCCGATCCTCTAATTTGCACTCACTCTAGGATCAATGTATAGCGCCAAAGGGTTGAAGCCATCAAGCAGAAATTCTTCCGGACCATTCGAAATTATTACCACCGAACTATCCTACCGACTGCGCCACTTAAATACTTTGAAGTTAAAAGTTATTTTTTTAAAAAACAATTTTATTTCTAAAATATGCCTTAACAGTAAGAGCTTAAAGATGAGAATGAATTACATAAAAATGATTAAATGAATGTTAACTTCGGGCCTGGGAATCTACATCAGCAAATCGTCATCCATTCTTGAAATTGCTATCGTGGGAATTACTTCTGTCAGTAGTTTCCATTTATGTAACTCGCATTTTACAATATTACAATTTATGTACCTTCTAAATCTTAAAATAAAAAATGGAACATAGATACATACATACTACCCGCATGAATTATTAAATTTTAAGAATTAAGAAAAAAATCCTGATCACTACATTTCCTACAGGGAGGCAAATACGAGAATGATCTTGTATATTAAATTGCCTATCTATATTATAAACAAACTGACCAATGCTTTATCTATGCCCGTTACCCATCTAAAAGCAGAGCTAATTAGTGATATCTGCGTGAGATGCTATTCCTTTGTTTGCATTCGCTAAGTGAATACGAGCTTTTTCATATTTTAGTAAGAATTTTGAAATAAAATATTTTATCTATATTTCCCGAGTATTCTTCATGGAATCCTAATACGTATTCTAGCACTGGTGAAACGTGGTATGCAAATTTAGCTTTACAAAATTCGCACATTTTCACATTTTACAATTTAAATTGTCAGGATGACTTCTAAAAAAAGGACGTTAAATATTCTATTAAAATTCAGTCCGAAAAAGTTACTTTCCGCGTCAGATATTTCACCCATTCGAACGTAAACATTGCCATCGAGAAGTTATGTGACCGGCAGCCTGATTATGCCGGACGTGCAGTCGTTACGAGATAACCGCCGAATTGCCGGGGGAAGTGAGTGCCGTGTTCGCGATTTGAATCCGGATTTGCAGAAATCCGCAGGATTTTCGGATTTGCCGCGCGAAACTACGTTACGATCCTGTAAAAATTGGACGATTTCGTCAATTTCTGCAGCGCCCAGGATTGGAAAGGATGCATCAGGTATGAGAAGGCGATACTGTGAAGCAATTTTATTAGGAGTATTCCGGAGAAGTGAGCGCACTTAATACTTTTCTGTTTACAAAATGCATAAAACAAATAAGAGAAATTTAAGCAAGGTACACAAACGAAAGTAAACTGTGTATTATTTGACAGCATATTACAAAAATACGTAACTAAAAGGAAAATTAGAGGTACACTTTTTTTCCAATCTTGTCAATTACATACCCTTACCCGAATGGTCCGATAATAGTACCCTATTGGCATTTACTGAGAATCAAACACATGAATCACAAACAAACGGTCGGATATTGTGATAACAAATGGTCAGAGAATTGTCATAGCCTATTTTAAGAACCATTGTTGTACCCTTCAATGTCTATGAAAAGTTCATATTTAAATGGTGAGTCATTCAATAATTCTGATTTCTGTGAACGTTAGCTTGTATCTCTTTTGATGATTTGAATCGGTTTTTGGGAGGATGTTAAGCAAAGAGAAACAAAAATTTGTTTCAAACTTTACTGGCTTTTTTGAGAAAATATTTTTTCCGAATTTGACAATTTCTCTAGGGCTAGATTTAGCAGAGTTTTTTGCAGAAACCAGGATGTTGTGTGAATCACTATACAGTTTCCAGATGATCCAGGTGTATCATGAGAAGTTTTGGTAGGTCGCGTCATTTCACAGAAGTTGATTTGAATGATCCGGATTCAGCAAAAGATTTTTTAAGGGACATAATTGCAGCATATTCTACTGGAATTGATTGAGATGGACCACGTTCAGCTGAAGTAGTCACAGGAACTGTGGTACATGCTTTTAGAGCATCATTTGAAATGATTCGTTGGCGAATTTTGATCAAGGGTTCTCCTTCATCGCTAGAGGTATTTTGGCTATCATTATGGAATCATGAGAATTTTTCTGGGTCTAAAGGAAAAATTTCGGTTTTTCAGAACTCATTTTCTGTAATTTTCAATAGTTGCAACGCTTGAATATGCACTGTTGAATATTTGGGCACAATACTTTCCGGGGTTATTAACTTTCCACTTGTCGGCTTCAGCGGCACAACCGTTGTGAATAGACCACAAAATGCCCAGTTACTGTAACATATGGTTCGTATGGAAGGGTGGGGGGGGGAGCAGAGAATGGAATGTAAAATTATGCTGCCTCTAGTATAATACTGCTGCTATGGACCAATGTGGACACGATTGTTAGTGGTGTGGGGGCTAACAGGAGAAGAATTAACAAAGTTTTGAAAACGTTGTGGTCAGTTTAAAAACAAATCGTTTTTTATATAACCAGAATCAGATATCATTTCTTTACGAAGAAAAATGATTGCTGATGGTACAAAAATACCAGTTGGAGATATGTAACACACAACGGTAACGTTATACCTTGTCATTGGACACTATCTTACATATAAGCGTTTTACCTTTTTGTGCGAAAACTTTTGGAATTTTGTTTGGCCAGATACGTCCTTGTTAACCATTCTGTTAAGGGCAAATGTAGTTCATTGTAAACTTTCCTGAGATTTGGGAAAAAAACATATTACACTGAACCCTATTGAACCCCATAGCCCTGCCAAGACTACATTTTTCAGCAGTTCGCAAGGAGGGAAACAATTTAAACCCAGTCCTTCCACATTATTTTTCCCCTTATTGAATCGATTGCTCAATTTATTCAACTCGGCATAATGAAAAGCTAAGGTACGAATCCTTGCATCGGTTAGCAAGTCCCTTTCCATTTCTGGTGTGAAAGTCTGCTTGAAACGTCTAAGATTTAGAGCTAATAAAGATACAAAACCTACCGCTTTTTTACTATTTTCTCAGTGTTGATTAATATCAAGATCTCCAGCTACAGGATAGTTCCTTTCACCAATTAATCTTCCTCTAGCTTTTTGCGCGAACATGTTCATTCATTAATTGTTTTTGACGTGTCTTTAATATTTTTCCATGTATCTATTTAAACGAGGCACAAAGTTAATTGTAACATTAGTAACTAACAAAATTATATGATGCGGCTAAGAGTACACGCTTACTCTTATCAGTTACTGTAATCGTGTGCACTTTGCCGACAGCCAGTATTCGTTTATAACTACAGCTTACTTTAAATTATAAGCACTACCATTTAGGTTTTCTTTTCTGTAATTGATATCGACAGAGTTGCAGTACCAGACTCCATCATTCAACCGAGACTATTATCCAACATATTTTGTAAAATAGATTATAACATTGCCTAGGCAAATTGCAAATTTTTGTAGTTCCTTTTCCCATTATAAACGTATGAGGTTTTGTCATTATACCATTTTGGAATGAAATAAGCATACATTTGCTTCAATATTCGTGATGTTTACATTTAGCGAGCGTAGGAGCGGGGTATGCATAAATATGTATACAATTGACAGAATGCAACGATTTTTCGGTTATTTAACTGACTTTGACATAACGTAATTATTTGTCAATAACTAACCACAGTACACGAAAATAATAAATAAAAAAAATAATTTTTTACAGAATCTTCCACCTTTCATTAAGAAATTGTCTTTATTCTTACATGCATATAAATTACAATAATGCTAAATTGGTACAAATTTAAATAAACATTAATCCACCAGTGAATTTACATGCAGGGTTCGGCAAATTATGAAATAATAATTGGTACAGTACCTGTATCTATAGTATAGTAAGTATTTTTTGCTGTTAGCTGGTGGCTTGGATTTTTTCTGCTATGGCAACCAACTTTTTTCAAATGAAAACGCATATTTTTTATACTTTTTACTGAAGCTGTTTACATACATTTCATTTGGGTGCTTAATGAAACGTTCTGATAGAATCCAATATTTATTTTTCAAAAATAACTTTGATTTTTTAACAAAATTCCGAAACAAAGATTTAATTACAACAAACAAAAGATAATGCAAGGGAAAATCCCTATTTACTTAATTAACTAAAATGTTCAAATCGATACTCATTGTTTTTAATACAAAATTCCAATCTCTCCGCAAAAGTTCACTTAACACTTCAGTTCCATTGCCATCAATTAGTGTTCTTAAGTCATCTACAAAGTGTTAACTCAGTGGACTGGGCCGGCCACTTAATGTTTCTCTGGGTCGGCCACTCTGTTGTTTCTCTTGGTCCTATCCATCTGTTTGCAACAATGGTGTTTAAGTATGTTCTGACCTCCAACCCAAAGTGAAAACTATATTTTGTCTTAATAAATTCAGATATTTGTCCACTGTTAGATTTCCATCTATAAAAAATGGTCCTCTAATATTATCACCGAGAATACGCAGCCAAACTGAGGCCGAGCTTCAGTCATCCAGTGGAAATTTTCCCTCGACCAATATCGGCAAAAATACCTAGTGATAAAAATATGTAACGTGAAAGTCGCTGCATCAGAAAACAATATTCTATTAGAAAAAATTGGATTTTCGATACAAATGGGGACATTTTCTCATAAAATTGCTTCTTCGTCGTCTTCCCACAGCTTTTGTATTATATGTAGCTTAGAAATTGCATGATTCCAACAGAACGTTTAGTGCAGAATCGTCACTAATACCACTTTTTACACGATCGGACTGTGATTTATCTTTCAGGCGTTCTGTTTCTACATATTTTTTTTTATTATTTTAGAGACATACGCCTAGATCTTTGAGGGACGACTTAAATAAACTTCATTGAATATTGTGCACACTTCTTGCTGCGTTTTTTTCTATCCCATCATAATTAGGACATAAATTCGTTCTGTCTCAGTCAGATGGTCCATTTTTATTTTGATAAAATTCAAATTTAATAGGAATACTGGATATCAAAACTCTGACAAATCAAAATGATACAAACTGAAAATTGTGACTGTGTTACTCGAAGTATAATTGATAAGCAGAGCTCACTTACGAATTTAATTAGATTTTAATTTATATGATTTTTATTAGAAAGTATTGTTATTATGTTACCTAATTAAATTTTTGAAGGTTCGTATACAGGAAACTACACAGCTTTAGAAAAAAGTTTGAAAAATATGGATTCCTATTTGAAAAAAAGTTGGTTGTCATGGCCACAACGACATCTAGAATACTTCCCTTTTACGGGGAAAGTAAAAAAATCAAAGACACCATTCCATATATTTGCCGGACACTGTATACCTTTAATAGTCTTGCTCGAACATGACATTATATAATGTTAGTGTAGGCTTGTCAGGCCACACTGTTGTGGAAAATATACATGACATATATGTATTACATATATAGAAAGCGAAATCCAGCTTATTAATTCCAAAATATTAAAACGTATCAAAAAGTAAAAAGGAAAGAATTGCTCATAGAAATATCTTAATTTCCGTATAATATCTAAATAAAATTCATTATTGCAACTACAACAATGCCGAGTCTTCCAACTGGATTTTATTCAAGCAAATCTCGGTTAAGCAAACCAGATCAGCTTCAGATAATTTCCAATGCAAACCTCGAAAACAGAACTCAATTATCTCGACAATCCAGCGATGGCCGGATAAAGACTTCATGTCCAGCATAGCTTGAGAGCTGGCAAAATAATTTTCCACTGGCTGACTCTGTGTTACAAAGCGAGATAGGAACACTTGGCAAAAAAGATAGTTGGGTTATAATACACTGAATAAATGGTATTATAACAATACTCAATTCTAAAAGTTAAAAAAATCTTCATTAGGGTGAAAGAAATCTTTTAATTTTAGAAATTAATTTGTCATAGAATATTGGAAAAGTCCCTCCAAAAGATAGAAGTCAATGAGCATTTTAGTAGAACTAGTCTCCTCCCGTTTAAAAACATAGGTTTTTTTTTTGTTAATTTTGTGACATTATTATTGGGGCTATTTGAAAACTTAAAACATTTGATTCAAGCAACTTTATCCCTTCTTTTAAAAACATCATTTATTTATTTATTTTTTTGTGGACTTTTTTTATTTAATTTTTTAATACAACTTGGTCAATATTCACTAGAAATATCCCTAGTGCTTAAACTAATACCGGGAATATTTATGCGCAAGACAATATTTTCGGTTATTAATTCAAGAACGTGGAATATTCGGTATATCTGCACATAAATGAATAAATTACACAGGGTAACAAAATGAAAACAAAAATTTGGTGCCGGAAATCTAACATCTGATTTTAGATGTTTTTAATGTGCTGATTCCAAAAATGCCACCAGAGTAGTTATAATAGGGGAGCGCCTCCTCCTCCTCCTCTTCCTCTCTCTCATGTCCCTCATTCTTAACTTCCTCCCCTTTTATTCTCATTCGCATCATATTTTTTAATTTTTTCTCTTTGTTCTCCCACATTTGATTTTGCATTCTTAAGTCTTATAAATAGGTGCATCATGATCATTTTAGTATGCCGAGACACATTTACTAAGCTGTGCTCGAGTTGCGTAAAAAGTTATTTTTGAATTTTTCCACCAATTTTGTATAAAACAAAAAGAAAAAATGTGTCAAGTAATAAGTGAATTATGTGTAATCGCGAAAAATTAACTACAACTATCAGACAGTTAAAAGTTAAATATCTCAATTTCTTTGAAGTGATTTCGAAAGATGAATACACCAAGCTGTTTTATCCACTGAAACGAGATTATTTGGAAGCAATTGACTGTTGTGATGATTATTTAGAAGGAATTATAAGCCTTACTACGTTTTTCAATACATTTGGGAAATCATACTTTGTAGGAGAATTAAGCCACCTAATAGAATTTATAGGAGAAGATTGCCAATTTATACCTGCTATTATTGCAACCCAAAAGAGGTTTCAATTATACGAAGATAAAAAACAGGTATTATCAAAGAAAGTTAATCCTATTCGCAAGAGACGTCCCCCTACATATTTAAAATATTATGTTAAATAAATGATATGGCTGAATTGCTGATTGCAGTTAAATTATTAGAGGAGAAATTTAGTAATCTTTCAAAAACCTATTTCTCATATTGTATGGCAAGTGGTCCGGAGTGGATAGACTTTTATTGTAATCAATCTGAGGAATTCGTAAAGGCTGCCCTCTGTTGCAACAAATACATTGAAACATTAAATTTTTTTCAACTTATTCAAGATCTAAAAGATATTGGCTTTGGTTACTATTTAAAAGACTTGAAGCAATTTATTGACGAGGATACTATTCTTCAAGAAATTGAAAAGGAAGAATAAATTTAATAATATTTACAATGGAGCAAATGGTTACTGAAATGTATGAAGAGTTTATTATATCTGCTGCATACTTCCAATATTTATCAATTGTAGGCGAAGAAGACGCAGAAGTACAAGATTTGTCAGCATATGTTAATAATATAGATCGAATGAAACAATGTGAATTAGCCGCTAAATTTTGTAATGATTATTTAAAATATAAAAATCAGTATGAACTTTTAAATGAATTTAGAAAATTAGATTTAAGGTATCATATTAATTGTATTCAATCATGGTTGGTTAATGCAAAATAAAAAGGTAATTAAGTTTTTTTTTTATATTTTTATTCATTCATAAAACAATTGTCATATAAAAATAACACATTTGTCAAAGCACACATACAAGGTGATTTTGAATGATAGAAGCATTTTGGTTCCATTAGCTTTAGCGCTGGTTGTTCATCTATTTCAATCACATGCTTTTTAGAATATTTCTGTATAAAATCCTTTTTTTCGCTTCCTTTTACAAAAACAAAATCTGCTTTCTTCGTAAGTGTTTCAATTATTTTTGGGAAATGATGTAATGGAGTAAATCCATTATTCCAATGTATACAATGATAATTTTTCGTTAACCATACCGCCTGCTTGTGACAATCAGGTGAAAGAAACTCCATTGGAAAAGGCTTTTTAAAAATGTAATGAGTCATTTCATAACCATCAAAAGCTGCAAGCTCTTTCGGTATAAATTTATTTTTTTCATCTTTGAATCCTTGAATATCTATAACCAATCTCATATTTTCAAAGCAGCAAATTTTTTAATGAGACTTTTTTTACTTGAATAATTTGCAATTTCTTCTTTCAGTTGATTAATTTTAAAAATAAATTTTTCAATTTGTAGTTGTAGTTTTGATGTCATGATTAAAACTAAAAGCTTTTGAAAATTTCTTTAAATTAAATCGAAATATGAAAATAGTGGGGATAAAGTTTATAATTGTTTCACAATTTTAGTAAGAGGGTTGTAGCTAAATAATTTGTCATGTAAAATAAGACAATAAGCAGAAGTATCTTTTTTAATTGCATTGTGTGTCTCAAATTCAATTCTCATTACTACGGATCCCGTTTGAATTGTTTCTTTTTGATGGGAGCAATCAATATGTGTAATAGGACTAATGTTTTTGAATTGTTCAGGATTAAAAATGGGTTCATTTGGAACACCATAATAAGACTGTCTAAAGTTGGCAAACATTTCGTATAAAGCAGAAAATTTGTTTTCTTCGAAATTTAAGTACAAATCGTGATAAGGATATCTTTCAGAATTTAAATATACTCTAATATTTGACAAGGTAATATTGTCAAATTTACTCATATCTTTAACAATTTTCCCTTTTCTGTTTTCTTGAAAGCCAATCACAACATGACGAGGAGCTTCTAGTTTACTAGTTGTTTTTACCGGCCATGTGTGACGGGTTGTTTCGGTTAGAGAAGAATATTCAACAAGTTCCCAACTCCTGAATCCTATCAATATATCTTTATTTGATTCTAATATTTTTGATAGAGCAAGTTGTTGTGGCATATCAACTAGAATGTGAGGAACTTTCCAATAAATTTTATCGAAAGTAACCAATGGAGTGTCAGGAGCAGTAACAAGGTGTGCCGGATCTTCTTTGAAAATAACACCATCTAAATCATCAGTTGATCTAATAAGAACCAATTCCTGTTTCATATTCATAATAATTTTTCTGTAATCTTCAAAAAATCCTAAAAGCATTTTTAGTGGTATGGATACGGAGAATTTTCCATCATTATCAACTAAAATTGTATCACCTTCTTTCCGATGTGGAAACCAACCTGCATTTTCCAGTTTTAAACTTTCGTTGGTATTGTGAGAAAGGTAGCTTTTTAAGGTTGATGCTAATCCAACATTTCTTATTGAATCTATAGTAATTCCGTTTAGTTCATAGAGGATTTCTCTGAACAAAAAGGCTATACCATTGTTAATAAATAGCAATTCTTTCTTATATTTACCTTCTGTATTAGTTAATTTTCCTTCGATATAAAGTAAACTATCTGATGGTAGAGTGTAAGCATCGAGTTCTTGAATTGGGATCCTTATTTCATCATTGTAATCGAATTTTGAAGAAATATATGGTTGATATGTGTGAAGCTCAGAACTGACGATGGAATTGTCTACATAAAGCTTTTCGTTTACGTTTAATATGTTCATTATTTTAAAACAGTGAAACCCAAGGATGTGAGAAATTTACGATTATCTCGTCTTAACTTGTTGGTGTTGGATTTGATACTGAACTGTTGTTTAGGCTTTTTCTTTTTATAAGTTTTTACTTTGTTGATAGTAGTAGGGGCAAGTCTCATCCCAAGGGCTCTATTATATCTAACTACCATTTTATATTTCACTTGTTTGTAAATGTAACCTTACTGTTATAGTTTCTCCTCTAAAACTGATAAGTTCTCCGTCTTGATCAACTATTTTAACTGTTATATTGTTAATTGCTTTGACGCTAACTGGAAAATACAAAATGGGCAAAGGAGATTCAACTATTTTATACCCTGGAGCTACAGTTGGATAAAACTGGTGAATAATATGAACAGGTTTACCATTATTGTAAGAACCGACACAAATATTACAGTCAATACAAATAGCATTCACCTTAGTTATTTTTGCAACATTATCTGATTCTTCCTCTTTCATAGCTTCTAGTATCCTGCTATTAAAACCCAACATTTTTCCTATCGAATCTTCCTTGGTAAAATCAATTATTCTACTACACATTAAAAAAGTTTTTAGAGTATTAACATTTGCTTTTAAAAGAAAAAAAATTTTTTCATTCGGAAATAAATCTTCTATACTTTCTCTTATGTATGTTTCTATATCTGTAATGTCATAAGTTCCGTCGGGAATAACAATTACTTTTTTATCTATATAAAATTTATTATATCCTTCTTTTATATTGGGGATAGTCATAAACGTTTCAAAATCAGCTAAACCCAGGTAATATTGTTTTTCATCCTCTAAATATATGGGCGGATTAAAATCAGCAGACAAAACAGAACTGTTTCCTGATATGGCAATTGTGGTAGACATTGCAGTTTATTTATGAATGAGATATTACAATAAATAATGAGTTTATATATTTTTTTGCAAAAATTTTAGGGATAGTTGACCACAGTTATATGAATTAAATTTTTGTTTATTTTCATAAGTATAAAATACATCCACTTTGCCATTCGAATTAAAATATTTGAGAAGTTCAAAAGGTGGTTTTAAATTTCCATAACTATCAAAATATATTACATTTTTGTTATTTTTAATATAAGCAGTCCAATGAGATCCTTTATTTTGTTTTTTATCCAAATTTACAATACCACATTCTTTCAGATTAATTTTTTTTGGAAGTTCATCGAGCATAAAAACACCTCTAAAGCCAGTTATTTTTAACAGCTTTACATATTTAATAATATCATTGTTCGTAAGTGCTCTTTTTGGAAAACTTATTTTGAGTTTTTTTTTGTCTGATTGCTTTCATTTTGACGGATCCTCCTTTATAAGGTCTAATAAATAGTCCCTTTCCTTTATATGGTCTAATATATAATCCTTTCCCTTCTTTAGAAGCATTTTCCATTGCAATATTATGTCTATGTATTTCTTCTAGTTGCTGTTTAGCTGCTTTAGCATCATTTACTGCCTTAGCAATTCCTGCCGCGCCTCCACCTAGTGCACCCAGGGCGCCAAGAATGGGAAACAAAAGAGGTAGAAATCCTCCAATTTTTTTGGGCGTTCGAATGATACGTTTTTTTCTCAATTTAAGTTTACCCCCTTTTGTATTTTTTAATCCCAAACCGAACTTTCTTTTACCCTTCATTATTCCTGCAACACTTAAAGCTGCAATTTTTTCACCAATAGAAGAATCTTTAGCTTTTACCCTATCCCAGGCTTTTTTTTCTAATATTTGGTCAGATATGTGTCTTTTTGATAAATCTTCAGTCTGAGAGTAAGATATATCATGTTCTTTGCAAGCGGAATCCAATGGATTTATACCAACGTCACCTCTAGTTAATCTTTTTTCCAAGTTGGTGCCGGGACCACAATAATTATATCCTGGTATATGAACTTCGAAAGGTAGTTTGCTAATTAATTTATTTACTAAACCAGAGCCTTTTCTATTACGTGTTTTAATAGTTTTTTTCAACTTATGGCGACCCACAGTCATTGAAGTTCTTTTTATACTAAAAGCACATTGACATTTTTCTGGTATAAATACTTTTACAGCTAAAAATATTTACTAGTGTGATTAAGAATGAGGATTGAAAAACAAAAATTCTCATTACCAGTAAATAATCATGATGAAAAAATTTTAAGTAAACAGTTGAGAAAGCATGGTGACTTATTTTGCGGTGGTTCAAAAAGAGGGCTTATAGTTGGTTGCAGTGGTAGCGGTAAAACCAACGTTATGCTTACACTGCTCGAGCATCCAAATGGAATTAGGTTTGAAAATGTCTATGTTTATTCAAAGTCATTAGATCAACCAAAATATGAATATTTAAGAAAGTTGTTAAAACCTATGAAAGAAATTGGATACTTTGAATATGATAGCGATGAGAACATTATTTCACCTCATGAGATAAAGCCAAATTCCGTTATCATTTTTGATGATATTCCTTGTCATAATCAATCTATTATTAGGGACTATTTCACGCATGGAAGGCATAGAAACACCGATTGTTTTTTTATTTTTCAAGGATATTCCTCAATCCTTAAACGTCTAATTCGAGAAAATGCAAACTTATTAATTTTATTTAAACAGGACTGTTTGAGTTTAAAACATATATATAATGACCACTGTATATTAGATATGACATTTGATCAGTTTAAAAATATTTGTGCTAACTGTTGGATGGATCCATATGGCTTTCTTGTAATTGACAAAGATTGTGAAGTAAATCACGGCAGATATAGGAGTAAATTCGATTCCTTTATATATTTATAAAAGTAAAAAATTTGCACTTTTATTTCATTTAAAACTTGTACAGCATGGATAAACGTTTAGCTCGAGAATTAATAAGATTCAGACAAGCCGTGAAGCAGAAATATCAAAGCTTGAAATTAGCTACTTCTTCTGCTCAGTCCGAATTAGAACAAACTTATAGACCAATAACACAACCACTTAAACAGCTAATTTCAAGTATTGGTAAATCCGAACCATTCGATTTAAAAGAAGAAAGAGTTTCAAAGTATGAAGATTTCAAAACACCTACAAAGCTTTATAAAACATCAACTCCGACGAAAAATATTCAGAAAACAGGAAAAACTCCGTCACTCCCTACAGAACTACCAACATTTTTAAATGACAGTAGTATCACTTCTTCCTCTCCTGTAGTACAACCATTGTCATCAACTGTTATAGCAGAAACTTCAGATCCTTCTAGTGACACAACAACAAATTTAAACTTGTCAGACATATTGGAACAAACTAGAAAAACAATTCAAACCTATGTTGGTACACCATCATATAAAGATTACTTAGCAGATTTTCATGAATTACCCAGAATATATATTGATGAGGGTGTGAAAGATACACAACATAAATTTGACCATTATTATGGAATAGTTCATGACCTCGAAACGGATAAGTTTTCTTTTGGTTTAACACAGATACCGGTAGAAATTATTGGAAAAGACATTAAAGTGGGAGGAATAACGTACACAGGCACGCCAGGTTTATACGAATTGCTTTTCAAAAAAGAACCGAAAGGTTATAAGAAGGAAGATTTAGATAATTACATGAACATTCTAGCTAAAACAAATGTATATCGTAGGAATTTTGATTCAAATGAACAAGTTCAAGGAAATACATCACACAAATATGTTACAATAATAGGACCATATTTACAAAGAAAGGGGATTACAAAGACAAAAACCTTGCCAAGATTAGTTACAGCATTTAACAAACCAAAACCTCCGTTTAGAACAACTAGAGCCAAATCTACAGGAAAGGGATTAATTTTGAAAACAAACAGATCAAATACAGACTATGTATACTGGAATAATGTTAACGAAATTGTTGATAGGCTACGTTTACTAATTTCATCAAGTGATGCGGGAAATAATGCTCATTGTAACGAGATTATCTCTATTATTGAAGAATTAAGAGAAGATAAAGTAATACTATAAATAACAGCTATCAAATATAATCATATTTATTGTTTAATGAAAGCTCAACATGACAGTTGATAAATTTGGACGCCATATTTCAAAACAAAATCAAGAGAGAATAAGTGACATTAATAATTTAAAAAGGAGATTAGGTGAAAATGAAACAAATAATGAAATCTTTGCTAAAAAGCTTAAGGTTTTTGATGAAAATGTTTTAAAGTATGAGAACCAGATTAAAGGATGCTATACCTCAATTGAAAACGTTAATAAACAGTTGCTAACGCTAAATCAAATAAGTAAAGATTTGCAATTTTTAAATGAACATGTTAAAAAGGAAGACAAAAAATTAAGTGATGATATCAACAAAATTAATAAAATAATGGAAACAAATATAAGAGAAGTAATAATTGAAAAACACAAGGAAAAAATTAAACAATTAAGAACTTTTATAAAAAGGTTAGATGATGAAAAAAAAAGAAATCAAAATAGCATTCTTAACAGTAGAACAATTGACCAACTCACTTTGGAAGAAAATCAACAATATATTTCCTTGGAAAATATAATGTCCAGTGTAATTAAGAAATTAGAACAAGAATTAAATAAAACAGAGGAGGAATTAAAAAATAGTGATAGTAGATCAACTACTTTCTTAACTGGAGAGATAAAAAAATCCTTTAATGCGTTAGAAAAGGAGATTACTAAAATTAGTAAAATTTTAAATGAAAAAAGTTATACAATACAAATTGATAAATTGAATGAATGGGAAAAAACATATAAAAGTTATATTTCGAATTATTACAAAACATAGAAAGTGAACTTCCTTAAAATTGAATAAACAAGTTTGTTGTCATGACAACCGTTAAACAGCAAGTCGTTAATGAATTACATAAACCTGCTAGAAAAAACTACAAACGCAGAAGGGTGGTAGTGAAAGGGTTAAATGATCTTTTTCAAGCTGATTTGGTTGAAATGTTACCCTATGCCAAATTTAATAAGGGATTTAAATATATCTTGATTACCATAAATGTATTTTCTAAGTATGTTTGGGCCGAACCGTTAAAATCTAAATCTGGAAAAGACGTAACAGCGGCAATGAAAAAAATATTAATCAGTGCAAAAACTCCACCAAAAAACTTGCAAACGGATAGAGGAAGAGAGTTTTTCAATGTAAATTTTCAAAATTTGATGCAACAATTTCGAATTAACCATTATAGCACGTTTTCCAATTTGAAAGCGAGTATAGTAGAAAGAGTGAACAGGACTTTAAAGAATAATATGTGGAAAATATTTAGCATTCAAGGAAATTACAAATGGTTTAATATATTAGCGGATATTGTAAAAGATTATAACAATACAAAACATTCTTCAATAGGAATGAAGCCAAAACAAGTAAATAAAACAAATGAAAATAGAATCTTGAAATCTGCATTTACTCATGCTAAAACGTTAGATATAAAATCTCCAAAGTTTAAAGTGGGTGATCACGTACGAATAAGCAAGCATCGAGAGGCATTTTCAAAAGGTTACACACCAAATTGGTCAAATGAGATATTCCACATTAAAGAAGTTAAGATGACAAACCCTTGGACATATTTAATTCAAGACGAAGATAATCAGGACATTCTGGGTGGTTTTTATGAGCAAGAATTACTAAAAGTAAAGCATACCGATGTGTATCTTATTGAGAAGATTTTGAGAAGGAAAGGAAACAAAGTTTATGTGAAATGGTTAGGACTTGATAAAAAATATAATACATGGATTGATAAAAAAAATATTGTTTAATTAAATTGAAATTAAATTTTAGTTAAATTTGTTTTATTTCTGTTCCTCACTTTATGCTTTAGCTGATACAAATTACAAAGTCTTAATGTGCTAATTAATTTCAAATAAAATTCACATTTACTAAACTAAAATTTTATTAAGTAAAACATCAAATACAATTTTTATTAAAACGTGTCAAATATATTTTATTTCTATGTTCCTCAGATAATATCGAATCTAGAATAAGTTTACAATCATTTATTCTTTTTTCAAAACGGAGTCTATCTAAGTACCACATCTGAAAGTTACTCCTACGGGCTTGTCTGTAAGCAAAGCTCCACTTCACTAACACATGCACCTTATTGTTCTCTTCCAGAAAAGATATTGTTTTCTTCGTAATATTTTCTTTTTGATCCATTTTCATTGTTTTCTTCGTAATATTTTCGTTTTGTTCCATTTTGCTTCAATTTGTTTTCCATTTGTTCAGGATATAAAGCAAGTAATTCCATCATAGTTGAAACATTTTCACTGTTAGGATTTTCTGTTGGACTTATTATATTATAAACATGCGTACACAAGTCGCCACAATCAGATGAAATATTATTTTGAAATATTTTGAAATATGTATTGAATTCTTGCCTTTTAAGTATAGATAATCTATAATCAATAATTTCCTTTAATCGCCACAAATTGTCCAAAGACTCTTGTCCTAAGTATATGAAGTGTGGGCCTTTTGTAATTTGTAGAACAGGGGTATCATTTATTTTCTGAACCTGCAGATGAATGTTGTTTATATTCACACTGGTTTGATCAACTTGAGGAAAGTAGAAATTGTTTACAATAATTCCTTGATGAACACAAATGTCTTTCCAATTTTCTTCGGTTAGTGCGATTGAAAATCCAGTTTTTCCACCAATTACAATTTTTGGAGAAAAATCATTTAAACTAATGCCAACAAGAACAAATTTTGACAAAGAATTATTTAAAAAATAAATTTTTGAATTAAGAAGCGTTTCCAAAGGTTTATGAACCACGGCGTTGTTCATAATGACTAAACGAGACTGAAACATATTGTGTTATTCTTGTACTTAAATATTCTCATCCCCACTTTCTTTAAAGTTTTGATTAAAATGGATTAATGAAAAAATAGATTTCCAGTTTGAAATTTGTAATAAAGATAAATAATTAAAATGGTAATGTATAAAAATAATGCAAAGTTTAATGTAACACTAATGATGGAAAAGTAATAATTTTTGAATCCGTCATAATAATTGGTACAGTTGGGGGTTAAAATTTGTAACTGATTATTTTTAAACTCTAACCTTTCTATCCAATTTGTATCAAAAATAGATCGATTTGGATAATGATACAAAATTTTAAAAAATTTACTTGCATTTTCATTTCCATTTATTCGTTCCATCCAACTAATTGTACTATTGTTAATTAATCCAATTTTCATAAATTTACAATATTTACTTAGAGTGACGTCTGTTTTATTAGAAAAACATATTTCACACTGTGTTACGCCAGGGGGATGATGAACATAAAAAACATTTTGGAAAATAAAATAAAGAAGAATAAATTGAGATCTACTGATAGTCATTAAAACAAATTAATAATTATATTCCAAATTTATTAACATTAAGCAGATACTTTCACCACGAAAGCAAAAGCAGTTGTAAAAAAATAACAATAAAATACTTAATTTAAATATATGTAAAAGTTCATAAATAAGGATATTAATAATACTATATAAAATGTGTAGCTTGAAGACTTATTTTGAATGGTTACAATTATTCGATTCCTATTTTTCCATAAACAGTTATTTAAATCACAATTCCTAGCAAATTTCTTATGCTCCACAATAGGATCATCATAACTTAACCAATCAAAAATTTCAATACCACAATAAAAACATTTACAAATATCATTGATTGAAGTATAGTAAAAGCCAGCTCCAGCTAACACTTCTGGTCTCAATTTTCCTTTCCATTTTTTAAAAGTGGAAAGTCGTTTTTCATATGTTTTAAAATAACTGTTATCAATTTCTTTGTCAAAAGTTTCTATGCACATTTTGTGAAAGACTTATGAAGACTAACTTTGGTTTCAAAAACAACAAATTTAAATACCTTATAATATCTACATAAATATATCTAAATCTTCATGTTCTGCATTCCATTGATACAAAGCAATATCTTGGTGTCCCCAAGCTAATGTATTAAAACTATAGGGAATTTTATACCGCTTATCATCTTTGGAACTCAAAGCCAATTTATTAATTAACTCTGTAAAAATTGTATGTTGTCTAGATCGAAAAACATACATTGAACAAAAGGTTTTAGAATGATTTTCAACAACATCTTTATAATGAATAAAATCCAACTGCTTTTTAATTGCACTTTTTTTAACACCTTTTGCTTTTTTTGTTAAACTGTTTTCCGTTTTAATACAATATGCTTTTGCTCCAGTACCAAAGAAAGCAGTAATGGGTTCACCAGCATATTCATCTTTGAATTTTCCTATAACTGACTTTGTAATAGGCATTTCATGAATATTATTAAATTCATAATTAGATGTGTCAAATTTGTGAATATTTTTTATCATGTCAGAATAAATATTTGGAGTTGTGACTTCTAAAATGAACGAATCGGTATCGGTGTATAAAAGTGAAATATTTTCCTGATAAAGAGGTTTTAAAAAATTATAAAAGAAATCATACATGACAGTTTTAGATATATCTAATATTGAGAAGCCTACATATATTGGTTTATTGTAAGTAACTTGAATCTTTTGCATTTGAATAGCTACCAAGTTTTCAGAAAATATTGTTAAGTCCTTGAAATATGGTTTTGCAATTAAATTCTCAGCACCATCTTTTCTTCTATTTTTTTCCCACTCTGTAACAAGTCTTACGTCAATTCTCCTATCAACATTTTCCATAGTCTTGCCATAAATACTATTATTTGCCAACTTGTAAGTATTACGATCAAATTCATTCTTTGAATCATTTCTTAATCTTGAATTCAAGTCTATATATTTTTTCAACCAATCAGATTGAGAAAACTGTAAAACTCTATGAACTTTAGTTAACTTGAGTCCATGTTCCAAACATTGTTTTAATAATTGATAGTGAATAACATATTTTGATTTATCATTTAAATTGGGTATTAATTTTATGCATTTAGAATTTGGCGGTTTAAAGTTTTCTGGACAAAACGGAAAATCGTTATGATAGGAATGTAGACTTGTAGGATATTCTAAATCAACTTCTAAAACATATCCCTTATTAGATTTTTTAGAAATATTCATAATATTTAAATCATTGATTTCTTTATCTGTTAACCAAACAAAATCTCCCGTTGGAATGTGCTGTGACATTGCATAACCATACAAATTTGTTGCATCATAATAAATTATGTATTTAGTTGGCTTTAAAGGATCAAAATTTAAAAGAAATGGGTTATTAGCTTCAGATTTTCTACAAATGCAAGAGCTCACACCACCGCGAACGCTTTTTTTGAAAAAGTGTATCATATCTGGATCAGTTAACAATTCTAACTCTATTCCAGTATAACGCAAACACGCCTCCCAGGATAAACCTGGAAAAGTGTAAAAATGAGCTGGATCGAGCTTATATGTGGATAAACAAGTGCTTCTAAAATTTTCAAAAATATCTGCCAAAAGTAAAGTATCAGAGAGTAAGTAAACGTCGGAGTATTGACCAAGAGATTCACATTTAAACAATTGCCAAACCTTTACAGCTCTTTGGTATTCTGCATCACTGATGTGCTCATCCGTTAAAGTATTATAAAATTGGTCTTTCTGAGGTAAAGTTGTTTCTTCTAATTTTAAATAATCATCAATATAACTGTAAGGAAATACACCTTTTTGCCGAATAAGTTTAAATCTTTCTTCATCATTGAAAATTTTTTTTATTTCCTTACATTGTTCATCTTTTAAGCTTTCAGAGAGTTTTGATAAAGAATGGGATAGAAATTGAAATGAATCAATAAACCTTAATGATATATTTTTTTTCTTAGCCTTTTGTGTCTTTTTATCAAAATAGTTATCCACATGAATAAGCTTTTCAAATGAAATATATTTTTCCTTGTTTTGTGCGATAACTGTTAGTTGTTCTTTGTTTAAGCATAATTTTTTAAGAAATAGATGAGAATCATAATTACGCAAATTATGCAATATAACTGGAATAAAGTTAGGTATTCTGTAATTTATGTTGCAGAGTGAATGAGCTGGACCTCTATAAAGACCGGTTATATGACAATGATCTGCAACCCTGTCATTTAAAAGAGGTTTATTACAAATATGACAAACTTTTTCATAGTTATGATAAATTTTGTCCAGTTCGTTCAAAGGGATCATTTTTTTAGGAGCCTTTAAATATTTATTGTATATGTTATACACATCTCTTTCTAAAGAATTTATAAATAATGTATCACAATTTTGACCTCTATATTTTTCAAATTTAGAATAATTATCGTCGAAGGAACATTTAATGTAATAGGCAAATGAATGTGGAATATGTTCATATTGTTTTAAGGTGTATGAAGTATTAGGATTTTTATCAACATTGTCATTATTTAAAGGCTTTAAAATGCATTCAAAATCTGCATACACCACGAAAGGAACTTTCATTTGTTTATGATAATTTACAAATTTCAAAATATTATCATATGAATAGTTTCCAAACTTATCTTTTATTAATTCTTTAGAAGGTAGGTTAATTCGTAAATGATCACAATCATAGCTATTGTGTTGTAATAAATTTTCTTCTGTAGGGAAATATTGTAAACAACCATCGCAAATATATTTTTTTCCGTGATGTTTAGAAATTTGTGCAGAAACTAGTTTTGATAAATCTTTAATATAGCAATAATGAAAAGTTTTTTCATCATCATCACTTATTAACAATAAATTGACATGTTGATTTTTTTTATTCGATGAATAATAAAGTGGACCAATTACTTCATACCCCTTTTTAGGATTTATAATTTCTAATCCATATACATTAATAGAAATGTTATTTTTTTCTTCAAAAATCTTAATGTTCTTTAGCAACATTGGAAATTCTATACCTGACATATCCAAAACAGAAGAGTAGTGTGGGTAGGATGAAGTTTCAAAATCTAATCCGCGTGGTTGGTGAAGAGCAGACACAACTGCCCAGGCGAAGCAAAAGTTGTCATCATTCCTAATGTTGATCACAGCTTGACGTCTCTTGATCTCTTGAGGAAGTTCGATAAAAGATGAGGCTCTCAGCGGATTGTGCTTGTTAACATTAATTTCCAAATGAAGTAAATTCATCAAAGCCCATCCTGCAACGTAAAAATTAAAAAATTACTTTTTTTGTTGCTGTTGTAAAATCGAAAATAAATTCTTTACCTGAATCTCTTTCTGCAAATTCGTCAGCTTTCTGGTCAATAATGGTGCAGATTTGCTCTAACAGTTCTTTTTTCTGATATCCCTGGCAAATGACTTGGAACGGCGCATTAAAAGATTTGACATCATAGCTGTCGCTGCTGGGGTTAAAATAGAAACCGAACAGTTCCATATTTAGCTTGATACATTTATGTTTCTGCAGTTCTTGATCTATTAGATGTGCAATTTTGTATTCCAAATGTTGAAAATATTCTTTCACATTTATGAAGTTTTGATGTGAGGAAATCCTATAAGATATTATTCGTTCCCTGAATGCTGACTTGATAATTTCAACACCTTCCTCCAAGCCTATTTTGGAATTGTTCTTGTGCACACTAGATCGAAGATGTCCACCCCATAGACTTTGGTTTATATTTTTCTTGCATTCTTTACAATATTTTACAATATTTGTAGAATCTATATAAATTAAGAAAAAAATATTTTACAAAATATGACATGAAAAATAAAATGTTCTTACCTTTAACAAGCTTTGGTTTTTTCAACCAACTGTTGAGTTTTGTGGAATTTCCGTTAACATGTTTTTTAATATGTCGCAGTAAATTATCCTTTCTAGTAAAGACTTTATTACATGTTACACACTTATGCATTTCTGAAGTTTTCTGCATAATAATAATAATAAAATTAATATTGTGCAATTCTATTTAGTTATAGTCAAATTTTGAAAAAAGCAATTGCATTTTTGAAGTTCTTTGTATAATAATAAAATTAATATTGTGCATTTTTATTTAGTTATAGTCAAATTTTGAAAAAAGCAATAGAAATTAATTGACTTTATGAATCCATTTCTTCAAATGAGTCAACTAATTTGTCAAAGGCCTGTTTAACATAATTCACCGTACTTTCGTCTCCCTTTTTAATTGTGATCAAATTAGTTAAATTTTGAATAGCGAAACCCAGACACTTAAGGTTTGCTATTTGTTTTTTATTTTTTTTATTAATTTTAAATTTTTTTTTAATGATAAATGATGGTTTCGAAATTGAATTTTGTTCAACTGGTGAATTATTAGGAGAAATATCCGAAGTCAAATTTGCATCAATTTGTTTTTCTTGCGGATCAGAATTTACAATAGCAAATGGTGAATTAATAGAAGATATAGCCGAACTTAAATTTTGATCAATTTGTTTTTCTTGCGAATCAGAATTTACAATATCATATGGTGAATTAGTAGGACAAATAGCCAAACTTAAATTTTGATCAATTTGTTCTTCTTCCGAATCAGAATTTTCACTAAACAAAAAGGGAGAGCAAATTGGTCTCGGAGAATTAATTGGCGATTTTAATGTTAAATAATTTGGATTAGATTTTTGAAAACAAACAATATCCTCATCGCTAGAATTTTGAGTTTCGTCAATGTCATTCAGTTCTTCAAGAGTTTGTTTAGTTTTTGTTGTAATTAAGTGCGTTTTGTTGTCAATAATGTCATTAAGATCGTCAAGAGTTTGTTGTTGAGTAGCTGTAAATAAATATTTTTCGTTGTTGTGTTTGTTGGCATTATTCTGAACTTGGCTATTATAAATAATTTCATTCAAGTCCTGAATAGTTTGTTGTTGACTAGTTGTAAATACGTCTGTTTCATTGTTTTGTTGGTTTGCAAAATTCTGCATTTGAGTACATGTGTATAAGTCAAAGTCATTGTCAATTATTTTGCTAGTCGATGTCAAAAAATTGTCCATTATGAAAAAAAATCGTAATAATAAATAAAAATGCCACAAATGTACATAAAAATGTCACCAATATATATAAGAATTAAATCTTGCCAAATAAAAATGTTAGAAATAAAAATAAAAATTTACCAAATAGACACAATGTAAACACCAGAAAACTCGCGAGCTCTACACAGTGTGAATGCAGAAATCAATTGCATTCGTCTCTTCGCTGAGGCGATTTTATATGCAAAAGTTAATCACATGTGTCCTACTTAAAGTTGAACGACAATCTCTAAAAACCACTTTCCCAAGCCGATCAACAACCTTTCCCCCGCCCCCCCCCCCCCCCCCCCCCCCCGGACCCCTGAATGGCCGAGACGCAACTCCCGGGTCCCCAATTTCGGGCTACCCTCTTCAGGTTAAGTTAGGTTAGGTTATGTTAGGTTAGGTTAGGTTAGGTTAGGTTAGGTTAGGTTAGGTTAGGTTAGGTTAGGTTAGGTTAGGTTAGGTTAGGTTAAAAAAAGAAGAAAAGAAAAAAGGAGAAGGAAAGAAAAAGAAGAAGGAAGGAAAAAGGAGAAGGAAGGAAAAAGGAGAAGGAAGGAAAACGGAGAAACATATAAAAAAGAGAAAGAAGGAAGGGAGAGAAAGAAGATAAGGTGAGGGTGAGGGGGGTTTAAGGGGGGCGAAGCCCCCCTTAGGGGGGTTGGCGGAGCGGGGAGGGGGGCGAAGCCCCCCTGGCCCCCCCCCCCCCCCCCCCCCGTGGAAACTGACAGGGAAAGGGACAGCAAAAAAAAAAAAAAAAAAAACTTAAGTATTGCAGGTAGTAAAAGTGGTGGTTGATGGGATATATACTTAAGAACATCCACTCGACGATCATACAGTATCATTCGCTGTAATATCAGTTGTCGATATTATTTTATAAGCTATAACCAAAATTGTTTTTTATCAAATATATCTATCTAAATCTAAAGCTCCTAACGATGGCAGAAAATATGATTGGAAACGCCGACCAAATTGAAGAAAATAATGTGGAGAACGCCGCTCAAATTGAGGAAAGAAAAGAAATTTTTATTAACTTGGAAGGCGATTCCATCACTTATAAACATTCATTTTTGGACAAATCATCTAGGCTTGTTAGAAGATCATTCTTATGTAACATAGACATTAATTATATTGAGGAGGAAGAAGAAGAGATGGAGGAAGATGATCAGGAAATTGACGAAGGAGTGGACATGGATGGACAATTACTAAATTTAGGAACCGAGGCTGACGTAAAAGTAAGCAAGTTTAGGGCTAGTGAATTATTTAATAATTTTGAAGAAAAAGATGTATGTGTTATACAAAGCTACTCTAAAATTGAAAGTCGAAGACTAGGAACATTTGCTATTTGCCTTCCTTGTAGTGCAATTCACATGAGATATTTACGGAGAGGGGAGTCCGATCATGTGAGCTGCCACTACAAAAGAGCCTATGTTGTTAGTGCTTCTGATTTACATTGTGCTATTTGTAGGATACATCTTTTTCTACTAATTCCTGAACATGCTTGCTTTTACTGCAACAAAAATGAAAAAAAAGAGATAGAAAATTATATTGTTAAATATTAATAATAAACATAGTTTGTAAAGGTGATGGGTAGATTATTTCAACAATATTAATTTTAAATATAGGTTATAAACGTAATGGGTAGATTATATCAAAAATATTAATTTTAAACATAAATTGTAAAGATAATAAGTAGAATACGTCAACAATATTAATTTTAAAAAATGTCAACTGTTACTATAAGCGGTTATATATTTTCATTGCTATATGCAAAATACTTCTTTTTATTCTAACATCTGACACTGTATTTGTAAATGAAATAGCTAATCATATGTAAAAAAAAAGTGTCGATTATGTCAACTGCCACTAGAAGCACTCATATATTAGCATAACATTTTGTTAACGCTTGTTTCTGTATTCAATTGAGTTTTCTCTTACTTGATGCAAATTATATTAATATTATTAGTATAATTAAAAAGTAGTAGATTAGGCTATGCCGGTCCGACAATCAAAACCGTCATTTTTACATGTAAATTCCCATAAGAAAATTTAAGCTTCCATTTGCAAAAGTGGTGCCATTTTAGGGCGTGGCACTTTTTGTGTAAACCCATAACAATTGTTTTGTTATGTAATGTGAAAATTAGTATGTATTAAAAAACTTGTTAGATCATTGTTGTCGTTTCAATATAGGAAAAGGAAAAAATGTGTGTCAATTATTATATATATTTACATTTACTTTTTTTTGCAAAATTATTTGTTAGCAGAGTTTTCACAAACACAAATTATAAAAAATATTATCCTCTTTTTAAAATTACAACAAAATGATGTCTAATTACATCTTTGAAGATTTGTACCAAATAGTAATATCTAGTGCGACATACAGGACAATTGTTTACCATTATAGAACAACCATTTTCATCATTCCATCTTAAAATACATTTTAAACAAAAAATGTGGGAACATGTATTTGGTCTACATGAATCATAATATTCGATTATTTCAAAACAAATAGCACAAAACACTTTTTTCTCTTCACTCTCAGTTTTATTCAAATTTTTTAAAACAATCCCATTATTTTCTACTCGAACTAATGGTATATTTTCTTCTTGAACTCCTGGTATAATTTCTTCGAGGCTAATTGTCTGAAGCGGAATGGATCGATTTCTTTCTCCAACTGATTCACTCATTTTATTTTAATATTATTATTAATAGATTTATTCAACAGATTTTTTTCTTTTAACAGTCACTCGTACCTTAACATACTAAAATGATCATGATGCACCTATTTATAAGACTTAAGAATGCAAAATCAAATGTGGGAGAACAAAGAGAAAAAATTAAAAAATATGATGCGAATGAGAATAAAAGGGGAGGAAGTTAAGAATGAGGGACATGAGAGAGAGGAAGAGGAGGAGGAGGAGGCGCTCCCCTATTATAACTACTCACCAGATTTTTTCTATCAGCTCTAGTTTTTGAGATACAGGTTATAGGTTAATTGATATTTTTTTCTGATAAAGGATAACAAATAAAGAGATAAATATGTACTTAATCGTCAAAATAGAAATTTCCCAGAAACTAATTAACCAAATGAATTGTCCCTGACCCAATGTTCCTATACTAGGAACTACTCAATACACTGCTCTTAATTACTTTTATACCTGTAATTGCCTATGACCCGATCCTTCTATACCTGCTTGGCTGTACTCGATTTAGTATATTACTGAGTTTTCCCAAGGGAAGTTGTGCTATAATTTTGTGTAAATTTTGGTCGTTTTGTAGTATCAAGACACTAAACTGAAACAATGGCATCCACACGCAGATGTACCTGTGTAAATTATCCCGATGTTTTTTGTTATGTGTGTGGTGAACACACTTTGAAAGAGAGCAGAAAAACGATTTCTGACTTTGTGAAAAGGGCTTATCTTGCCTATTTTGGCGTTCATTTAGGAGATCAAGATAAATCTTGTGCTCCACATTTCAGATGTAAAACATGTGTTGAACATTTGCGACAGTGGACAACTGGAAAGAGGAAGTGCCTAAAGTTTGGTGTACCAATGGTTTGGAGAGAACTGCGAAACCATCATGACGACTGCTATTTTTGTCTCGTTAATATTAAAGGCATACATAGAAACAATAGATACAAATGGACATATCATGATCTAGATTCTGCAAGAAGGCCTGTAGCGCATTCGGAAGAAATACCCGTTCCCTCATTCAGCAGTCTACTCGAACTGACAGAAGATGATACATCAACGTCTGACGAAGTTCAAAGAATTCAATCAGAAAACGACAGCGAATTTGCAGCAGATTTAGCAACTCCGCAGTGTTTCAATCAAGAAGAACTAAACGATCTTATAAGAGACCCGAATCTTTCAAAGGAATCCGCTGAATTACTTGCACCCAGATTAAAAGAAAAAAATCTAATTTGTCCAGGTACTAATATTAAATTTTACCGTAAAAGAGATAAGGATCTGCTGCCTTTTTTCGCTCAGGAAAATAACTTGGTATTCTGTAACAATATAAAAGGGCTCTTAGAAAAAATGGGTTTGCCTGAATACACTCCAGATGATTGGCGCCTTTTTACTGACAGTTCAAAACGTAGTTTAAAATTTAACTGGTAATAGTAATATTATGTATTATAACAGTTATAACGTAAAATATATACACAATTTTTTTTTTAAACTAGATCTGATAGACAAAATCTGAGAACTTTTTTACATTCTAAATCCAAAAATTACCCAGGAACAGTTAAAAAATCGCAGGCACCAAAATGTGTGTTGGCCTGTGTTATTAATAAAAATTTGTTGGTCTATTTTTTTTAGTGCAACGCACAATTGATATTGGATTTCTTAAACAAAATAAAATTCCTTCCTGGGATTTTAGTTTTATGAACTACCAATTAGCAAGTCAAAACTATTAGTACTACCTATATATTACCAATATGTGTTACCGAATGTAAGAAGAAGAAACTTTTTTTATTGTACTATACATTTCCGTTCATACTTAAAATAATTAAATATGAGTTAATAGTATTTTAAACTAAATATTCTTCTTGAATTGTTGTTACAAAAATATTTGTAGGAATATTTATTTCTTTATATAAATTGCTTGGAAGGACGAGTTTTTCCGGAGATAATCCCCGGTTGCCATAGTGACGTTTAGATAGGTCGAAATTTGATTGGTTATAGAATATAGAAATATAGGTGCGAAGCTTTCTTTAAAACCCTAGCTTATTTTTTATACTTTGCCTATTGAATACAATTTTGAATACTTAAAGAAAGTAACGTTTTTTCAGTATTTTAGTCTTAATAATATTTAAAAAATGAGGAGGTTATCAATTCCACTTGACGAATTTGGATAAAATTGGTAATTAGAGTACCAATTGAGTGATTCCATAGCAAGCAAGCAAAAAAAATAAACATGACGTAATGAAGTTATTTTGATTTTTGCGATAAATTTGAAATACTTTAATATATTGTCTTAAAATTTTGTATATAAAATAAAGTTAGCCATAAAAAGTTATTTTACCACACCCTGAGATATATATCTCCGAAAATATATACCTGCATAGAGGGGAGAATCTATTTTTTCTTCAGGTTATTTTGGTAATTTTAAACTCAGTGTATGTTGAAAATATCAAATATCTTTATTCTCGGCATAAAATATTTCTTGTGTAAATGAGTGAAATGTATAGAGGAGTGGAGGGAGCAAACAGTGGATATTATAAAAATATCTGGTTTCATACGGTTTTCGGTGTTTTTGATGGCATGAAGTTCGATTTTTCTAATTAATTTAATTTTTGACAATGTTTACTGATGATTTTCTATAAATATGTACAAATGGCCCTTTTTATATAATATTAGTACCGTGATTCTGAGAAAATTTCATGTGCAATTTACCTAGCAGCTACTTGTCTATTTAGGAACTTGAAAATTTTAACTTAGTTTTAGGACTTAAAAACTTCAGGTCAGCTTTGGACCTAATAAAACTTTGTATAAATTGAATTAGAAGAATGGAATAAAAATGTTTATAAAACAATAAAACCGACTTTCAAAAAAAGCACTAAAAAGTAAAACATATTATTTTATTCTACCTTGACAAATTGTTTTTATGATGTCGGCGTCAAACTAATAAAGAAAGTAAACATACATGATACTCACGATTAAGTAATTAAGAATAAGTTTGGCACCAACTTGATAACGCCAAATTTTCATTCATGTCATTCGTTGTTTGGATTTGAGTTCAATTGTTTTTTTTATACAAGAGATCGGTCGTGATGTAAACCTTCCTGTTCAGAGAAGATTATCAAGAGTTTCGTCGGTCAGATTACTGTTTATATTTTATTACTTTTTGATTTTAGTTTAATTGTATTGGATGAATTATTATAGGATTATTATTAGGAGTTGTTTTGTGTCTATCTATTTAAAGCTTTTGAAATATACCCCAATATATTGTTACTAAAAATATCTACAAAATTTGCAAAGAAGTTATTTATAAATAACACTGTAAAGTCTTGTGATATGGAGGCCACTTTTTATTTCACAGCTCTCAGGTGTAAGTTTTATTTAAACTAAAGTTGCCGTTGAATATCGACGCGGTCTTTTATATATTAATACTGCGGAATACAATACTCTGTATTATATTCCGTAGAGTTGGGATTTACCTGCAAATTTCCTCCTAGTACAATGCCAAGGGTTGCCAGTCCACGACGTACTGTATCCGAGGGGCTATTTAAGTTCGTTTATAGATAAATATACTTTTGGCATTGTAATCCTAAACAAGCAGAATTCTGGCAACAACGACCTAAATATTGCTACTTGAAATAATAATTAAACCACGAAACGAGCAGTTGATATAGTTTTTTTAATTGTAGGTTACGGACTATCTATTTGGAGTATACTTGATCTTTGTTAGCATAAAGCACAAGCATCCGAGCTGTAGGCCTTTAACGTAACGAAGTCTTTATTTGGTTCATTGCTTTTTTAATATGATGTTATTTCTGAATTCGAGTTTATTTTATATAAAAATTTTTACTTTTAATCAACTATTTATACTAACGGCGTTGATCCAAAACTACCAAACGAGGCAAAAGGCAATACTGTTTGTCCCGCCTTACTTCCTTTGATGTTAGTAATGGTTTTAAACTGAAACGCGATATTGTGATCGAAAATATGGCCAGATTAGAATTTCGAAATGATAACAATTCCCTTAAGAATCCTACTCCAGAAAACCGACAGCCTGCAATGGAGGTACCGTAATGACAGTAAAAGGCAAAGTAATTGTTTTTCTAAAATGGTAGCCAATCGTTTTGGTCACTAGCCAAAAACGTTAATAAAAACTTCTGGTGATTAAATCGTCTCCACATCTAAAGCAAAATCTGAGCTTTACTGCAAAACAATTTACCACAAATTCTACTTTAATCCCTCCTCCCAATTTCTCCCTCCCACCAGTACCATACAATATTACCTTCAATTACTCTCCATGTTCTTAAAACATTTAATGCCAAAAAGTCTCTAGTCGTATTCTTCCAAATATAGTCTAGTCTTTAAAAAGTGCGCCGTTGAACTGGTCCCTATCCTTACCAGGTTTTTCCAAATGTACTATGACAAAGGCATTTTTCTTAAAAGCTGGGAATTTACTCGTGTATAGTATGTTTCCATTTAACTACAGATCCATATCTAACTATGAGTAAGGAAATTAAAAAGTATATTATTACTAATATTTTAAATTACCTTGAAAGGTAAAAATGTATCTATGTCAAACAATATGGCTTCCACCACCAAATGTACACAGCAGATTTTTTTTCCTTCTTAACTCGCAACTGGAACAAGTTCATCGAATTCCACAATCTTTCTTCATATTCTTCTTCTGCAAAGCTTTGTACTTGAATTGACAGTTTTCTTTCCAACAAAAGAATGTCTGTAGTTGTTGATGGTCATTCATCTTTCACAAAATCGACTCAGGCGTTCTACAGGGTTCAGTGTTAGCACCTATCCCGTTCCTCCTGCACACCAATGATCTGCTTTTTTCCAACAACAATCTTATTTACAGTTATGCTGACAATGACGCACTTCGCTTCAATATACAATTTCCCAAACCTGTTTCCAAGACTGAAAGATCTTTATAGAATCGTAGAATAGGGAGTAAAGAACCTTGTCCAATTTAACGTCACTAAGACACAATCATGTTTAGTGTGTCACAAATTATCTCCCAGTACCTACAATATTCAAATCAATAATCAAATGCTTGAAGCCAAACGTTCGTTTAGCCTAGATGGAATCACTTTAAGTAGGATCTTCGGTGGCAAGATCACATCACATCAGTGGACGCGGCAGACGCGCAGAAATTGGGTTTCCTTTTCTACCGAAAATACTTTTCTTCTGCCAACTTGTATATTCTTTATACTTCGCAAATCAGACACAACTTTGAGTATTGCTCGCATATATAAGGAGCAGCATTTGCTTTAACTCTCAATGACCTTGACTCTGTCCAAAGAGTATCTGCGAATTGTTGACGATCTATCTCTTGTTTCTAAATACTACAACAGATCCTGTTCTGATGAAATATCATCTATTATATCTTCCTAATTTATTTTTGCCATTGGGACACGAGCATCGAGCCATATACATCCCATCACTGTCCAACTACAAAGACCAAGGGCCCCTAACTGTGTTTTGTGCCTTATTTCGAGAGTGTCCCGCTTATGGCTTATGTGTTACTGGCAAAGGGCTTTCCCTCCTCCCCTGATCAGCAAGTCTTTAAACCACGCATCAATAAACTGTCCCTTTCTTCACTTAAAGCAAACACGGTATCACCGAAACAAGACAAGAAGGAGCACTGGAAGTCTCCTCCCCTTGATATGCCTATCTCACTCGAATATCGGATGCTATGCTTTTTCGATCCCTTGAAGTCACTGCCGGGCGAGATGCATAAATCGGTTATCCGTTGTAGAATGAAGTATTGAAATATACCACCGGAATTTTTTATTGTTTAAAAATTAAAATAAGCAACTACCAATTTATTTAGTATTTTGTGCTTGGTATATGGCTGGAAAATTACGATTAACTCCGTTCTATCTTTATGAGAAAATTTAAAACGCAAAAATGATTAATTTTTTTTAACAAGAAACCTTAATCAGGATTGCCTCGAATTTTTTTTTGGCCTGATAAGAAATTGTGGCGGAAATTCGAGAAATACAACCAACAATACAATTTTGTAAGGCATTAAAAAAATTATTTACTTAAAAATATCTTAATGAGGTCGAAGGTGCAAATTGTATCCAAGATTATAATAAAGTTTTGCTTAATGTAACTCCTGATATATTCGAAGAATATAAAAATTTCGATGTAGCAATAATGACAAAAAATAGTTCTTTAAAAGTGTTTCCATGCCACTATATAAATCTTTCAAGTACGGACGGCAATACTGTAGTGTTTATAGTACTGGCTATGTATTAAAAAATCGGTAAATTTTCTTTAGCCGGAACTTCCCACATAATGAATCTTTTCTTTCATTAGGAATAGTGAAGAGTGCCCAATTTAGTATAATAGTCATTACTATCTTTTGAACATTTTTATTGGGTGCTTTTTTTTTTCATCATATTGGATTCCTACCAATATTTTACTAGTTTTTACCTAATCCACACTTGATGTTTGGGCATAATTAAAAATACAGTTAGTAATTTTTACATTGACAAACACTGGCATTTTGTTACGTCATGTTGAATTCTGCCAATTTATCCCCAGGTTTATCCTTATGTCACATTTAATTTTTCTGCAAAATTTAATGTCAATTGAATAATTAAGTTGATTTTTAAAAAAATTATTGTCCGCCATTTTGTTCCTCCATCTTGAATTCGTGCCAAGACTTTACCAATTCATCTCTATATCACACTTAATGCTTGCACAAAATTTGAAATTAATCTTATAAGTTGTTTTTTCAGTCCGATTTTTTAATTATTTTATCCCCACATGATCCTTAATTTTTAAATGTGTTCAGATTATTTGTTGCGTCGAGATTGACAAACAAAAATCTTTTTTGGCTTTTTCGCAACTGAATTAATTTAAAGTTGCGAAAAAGCCAAAAAAGATGATCCTTAATGTTTGCCTAAAATGAAAGTCAATCTGATGAGTACCTTTTAAAGCTAGGTCGCGAATTGACAGACAAACTGACAGACAGACCGACGGAATTGATGAAACATATTTTTTGGCATCTATAACGCTAAAATCTAAAAATATGTAAAAACTGAGAAGGTGATTGTTTTCCCGATTACAAATATTTTATTTGGCCGCCGACCATCTTGCATTAATAGTGGTTTACTAGTTTATCTCTATATTTAGCCACCATTTTGTTCCGCCATCTTGGATTAAAATTTTCAACAATTAATTTCCTATTTTACAAACAGTGCTTTTTATAATTATATTAAGATCTATCAATTAAACAACTTGACGTTTTCCCCTACATATAAAGCAAAATAGGTCACAATAACAATTATGGTTAGACATTTTTAAACTTTTTAAATCACCCTTGTAAGTGAACGTTTATTCTTTTTAATCGCTAGCGGTTTGCATCAACCTGGCAAAAGCACGGGTATTTGCGCAGCTGTAGGAATTTCTCGGATTCGTCGGCGCGTTATTGTAAGCACAACATAAGAGTACCGACGGACTGTGCTTCTTGTCTTGTTAATGTACGGTGACGGTATATAGTACATAGGCCTTTGGCCTTCATGGTCTGCTCATAGATAAAAAAATATGTTTCAAATCGATTAGGTAAGAATAAGTAGCTTAAAAACGGCTTACAAGATTTGACTCAAACCAACAAATAAAATTTAAAAAAATTTGCAAAATAGCTCAATTTAAAAAAGCTAGAACGAAGAAATAATAATGATGTTTGCCCAAAAGAACTATGATACATTTGTTGTTTGAGTGTCGCGCCCTGTCAATTTCCATTTGAATGACCCCACGACATAATGAAAATGAGACAGGTAGCTCAATCCCATAGCCGGGCTTCAAAATATCTGGAATGCAAATCTAGAACGGGGGATCCTATTAGCCGACAATTCGACGGCTGTCGAATAATGAGTTTAGTGTTTGACATAATTCGGCTGCAGGTCAAATAAATGTGCTTATATGGTCCAAAATCAAATGTCTTTGAGAGTACACAGTAGTAGCCCAGCCAAAATGTATTTAAATAATCTAATAAATAAATCTAATCTAATAATAAATTGAAATAAAACTAAACCATGTAGGATTCATAATCTAATTTTGAATATACTGTGTGCCTTAGTTTATTATTGTGCGGTTCTAATTTTAAGTATGTTATATTGTACAAAACCACAAATGTGTTGTGCAATGAACTGGTTTACTTTTAACTCGTATTGATAACATTAATAAGATCAATTTAAAGCGATTTATCACTCTTATATTTCTCTATTATAAATTCAGAAATGTTCTGAAGAAGGAAATAAGTATTCTCGAAAGCTAGACCATGCAATACAGATTTTCGTACATTAGACCTTCTCTTTTTTTGGCTGCATCACCACATAACTCAAAATACAGAAAATAAAATTGCTTCTGACCTTTTTTCGTCTGATTCAACCTAAATTTTTTACCTAGTCAGTCACAGCTAAGCTATTTTTTGTTACGGAAATCAGAAGTCAATAGTGTCAGTGCTTGTCGTGTTATTAGCTACATGAGTAGTTATTTCTGCTAATCCATTTTGTGCCTATGCCCTACATGGGGTAGCACATGTTTCAGACAGACGCTTGAGTAACAATTTCTCATATAACACCGAATTTAGACCAGAAATCCGTCCGTCCGAAACGAGAAATAAAAAGTAGATGACCAGCCCTCAGACTCAGGAGCGGAAGAAATTTATCTGACTCAATCGTTTGATTTTGCGGGATTTAGATTTTACGGCTTAAAATAAGCCACGCTTAGTCAAAGCACGTTTGAGATAAGTAAATACATTTAATTAATGTAATATATGTTTAAAATTATGCAATTTGAATCATGATTTTATTATGATTGAAAACTATTGCTTTAACATTGATCCTTATGATAAAACTGTTGTTGTAACACAAATCAGAATAGCATAATCTAATAGAATGGGTCTATCCAAATACGAAAATGACAAATAAAAAGTTATAGTTGTAGAACCATATCGAATGTTACGATACTTAATATTTATAGAAAAAAATGATTTCAGAAAATTCTTAACCCTGTTTATTGACTATGTTTACAGTTTTCGCCTATTAAACATACCATACATCTAAGAGAAAAGCAAACGAGAAAATATTAACTTAAAACACTAATTAAACTTTATTTTTTCCGTTTATAAGATGTCCTACCTTCTCTCTTCAAAAACCAACAGTAGTCACCCATCATGGCTGGATCCCATCGTCCATCGAATTTCTATTGTTCTGATATCTTAGTGAAACCTTTCACACTGCTCGTCACTAACAGCTCCCAAATTTTTAGGAAAAAATGACAGATGGGAATGGAGGAAGCGAACTTTTGATGACATTCTGGCACCAAGCGCTTTATAGGCATCTAAGAGTTCATTAACTAATTGTTCATAATTTTCATCCATATTGTTGCTTAAAAATCTTCTTACTACATTAACAAATGAATTCCATGCTCTGAATTCCTGCCTGGTAAGCTTTTCCGTAAAATTGGCATCGTCCTGCAATTTTCTGATTTGTGGCCCAATAAAAATGCATTCTTTTAATTTGGCATCACTTAACTGGGGAAAGACTTGTCTTAGCCTTCACAAAGTTTTTCATCAGCCCAAGTTTAATGTGAAGAGGAGGCAAGTCCCACTAAAATCGCTATAACTTTTAAGTCCCCACATATCTGCCATTTATACCTATTGTAGTTTATTTTATCCAAAATCGTGCGCATATTTTCATAATTTTCTTTCATTGCAACTGAATGAGCAACTGGTATAGAGGGTTTTAAATTTCTGTTATGCAATAACACAGCTTTTAAGCTATATTTAGATGAGTCTATGAATAAGCGCCACTCACGGAGAGGATGTGACTAGTATTATAGCTATTATTAGTTAAATTCTATTATTTGTTAAAAAATAGGTGAGCGCAGCAAACAAAAATATAATTAAAAAATATGTAACTATATAAAAATTAGTATGAATGAAGAGGTGCTTGCCAATAACTAATTAAATAAATAAGCAGTAATAGTATCCATAGAATGTAAAATTCATCGGTTCAAATTAAAATTAGGTTTGCGAATCAACAACATATTTTTTATATGTGTCTTAAAGCTGCGTAACGGAAGTTGTTTAATATTGTTTGATAAATTATTCCACATCTGAACTGCGACGAAGCTGAATGATTTTTAAAATGCTGCTAACCTATGCTGTGTGATAAAGAATCTAAATATCGAGTACCGTAGTTATACTTCTGCGTTGTGAATATAGACCTTAAATATGGAGGTTGATTAGTTGTTAATATGCTAAAAATAAATAAAAAACATATGATACTCGCGCCTTCTCGCCATTGACAGGATATAATATCTATTGAGATACGGTGTAATATGGTTCCTAAATGGTATAATATGTGCGAAACGTAGGTATGCATTTTGAATTTTTTGTATGGAAAGTTTAGTGTGCGCCCTTAGTGAGTTATGATAGACGATATCGCCATAGTCAAGTAATGATAACACTAGAGGATCCCATATTGAATATTTTGTACCACTAGGTAGATGGCGTTTAAGTTTATATAATTTCCCCAGACACATATATGCAATACTAAGTTTCTCTTTAATATGAGCCTCAAAATTTAGTTTGTTATCGATAAAAATACCCAAATTTTTAACTACAGTTACAACTGGTACGGACACATCATCTATTTTAACTTGGAAATTAGTTGACACATTTTTCAAAAGATTTTTTTAGATCAAAAAAATATGACTCAAGATGTGGAGGCATTTAACTTTAAGTAATGATTTTTAGTAAACTTATTTAATTTGCTAAGATCTTCATTGAAGTTTGTTTGTGAAGTAAGTAAAGTATCTATAGTAAAAGACTTGTAGAGTTGAGAATCGCCTGCGAATTGCTGAAGTTCTGAGTGTTTAATTATTCTTTCCATGTCCGCAACATACAAAGAGAACAGCAAGGTAAGCAAGTTTTTGTATATTTAAGTAGTCAGAAAAGTGTAATAGAGTTCAAAAAATATGAGTGAAGGCCATATTTTAACTTCCAGTGTCATGAATGGGGGTGTTATGCTATCCACGACCAAAAGTTATTTTTTTTTTAACTCAGACTTAGTTCTTTATGTGAGTCTTTACTTATAAAATCTGGGACTCTTAAACATAGAGAATTAAACAAAGTAATATAATAACCATTTTATTATTGCAAGAGATTGTTAGAAAATTAAACTTAAAAGGGAAACTTTTTATTAAAGTTGTGTCTATATGTTTTTAAATCCAAAGACTGGTTTAAAAAATGAATTCATCAGCACAGTCAATTAGTTGAGAGACGAGTACAACTAGCGCCAAAATTAATACACACAACCATACCACAGCGACCAACAGGAGCAAAACCCAAGATCCATTAACTCTATAGGTTGCCTCGAGCGATCTTGACCCTATCCCAACTCGGTGTGAGCGACATTGTCCATATCTCTTCTGTGTGCGTTTAATTACATATATTAATCTTCTTCTGTTCAAAATTGGATTTTTTTTGGTACAATAAAATGCAGTCTTCAAGATATAAGTTATTATAACTTTAAACTTATGTTTAGGGATGTTGGTTCAAATTTTAATCATGTTTTGTTGCTGAGTGCATTTCAAAAAGTTCGCATCTTATTTGAAAAAATATGATGTATTTTTAAAGCCTCAAAAAATATTCTCGTAAAAAGTTTTAGCGTGACAAATAGTTAAATAACTTTAAATAATGTACATTTTTTTATACCAGTAGTGTGTTCTCGGTTTTGGTAATAATGGTTAGAGATCGAGGAGAGGTTTAAATATTGGTATATAGGTTGACTGATATACCTACTTAATTAGTTTTTCATATATGAAACACCCTATATTTTATTACATATTTGAATTTTATCTAAAATCTACGTCTACTTCATAGATTGCCTAGAGTCCTAAGTTTAATTGTTTTCGAGATATTGATATTTAAAAACTGGAATTTTCAATTTTGAACAGCTGTAGAGTCTAAACTAAACGGTTCAAATTAGAACAAAACGGTTTGTACTTTCCTGATTTATTTTTCAATAGTCTGCCATACATTTCTTCTCTATTTCTGACCGGTACCAAGATATCAACCGAGAACATGGTATGTGAACAGCTTATGTATATTATAAGTATTTTTCATATTTTATTAACTATAGGCATACTATTTGCAGTAAACACAATTATATAACTATTCAAACATCTCAAAAAATACTCTGAAAAACACAACCTATAATGATCGCAGATTGGGTCGCCAGTCGACGTCACGACCTTTGACATTTGTGGTTACCAAGAGAACATCCGAAATTATCCCCTCGAATTTTTAACATGTTGATACCATCATAAACTAAGGAAATCCTGAATTATGTATTTTTTTGTTCTTCCGGGAATGTCACTGCCCCCTCCGGGAAAGAACTAACTCTTTTCTAAATTCCGTATTATATTTTTGCCACCACACAATAACACAAAAGGGATTCCTTTTTTTTAGTTTCCAGGGTAATTTGGCTTCGCTGTAATGTCTCATCAAGGCCAAAAAAAAAAACATCCTCTTAGTTATTAAATTTCCAATCATACTGCGCCAGATTTGCCTATCTCTGATTTTTCTTCTACGACTATCCGAAGAAAACACCATAAATGTCATGCAAACTATATCACACATTTTTGCTGAGGTAAATGGCCGTCATTTTGAAAAATTCGGCAACATTTTCTACTAATCATTATTGTCAGTTAAAATGTATAAGTTTTAAAATGCATATAATTTTATCTCAATGTTTATGTTTTTTATTTTTTTTTAAATAAAAGAAATATCGCATTTTGGATTGAGTTGGATTATTTGTCTTTTCGGCTAAAAAAATTACAGTAAAGCAAAGCAAACTTAAAATGCCTCTTTGCTGCGTAAACCTTTTGAGAAATTTAACCAACACATTTTCTAGTAATAACGAATTAAAAATGGATCAGAATACTGTGGGAGAGTATTCTTTTAGCTCTTGAAAGAGAACGGTATACAAAATTTTTACGACTATAAATCCCGCTCACATAAAATACTGAAATAAAACTTTGGGGTACTCCCCCGCAGTAAAACATGTACGCCCATTCTTTTAATATAACATAAGTCTTGTTAATCTCTTTAATACTTTTGAAATTATGTCTAGTGGGAAGCTGTGTAAAATTGTGGTTTTCCATTTCAAAGACAAAAACATCTATCTATTTAGGTATCCTTGGTTTTTTACCCCGTCTTCTGTGAAAACTGATATTTACCTTTTTCGTAGGTTTCTCCATGTGGGCAACAATGCTTACATGACAATCCAGCTAGGCCATGAAAAAAAGTAGATTGACGACGCCTCATTCCGTCTGACTTGCAACAGTTGCAAATTAATCACATTTTCAGTATGTGTCGGCTCCGTAAACTCGTTTGACATGGATTTAATCCAATTTTCCCGCGAAATACATGAAAGTTAATAAGTTAATTGTAGTTTAGTATGTGTAGTAATATTTTCTTCGTCTATGAAAATAATACATAAAATGTAAGTAAAAACGCAAGGTTTCGATCCAGATACTTTATAGCACAATAAATAATATATTATTCCTAAAATCTAGGGATTTTTGTTCGTTGCCTGCATATTTTGCACAATATATGTTTATAATCATAATATTATTAATATCATTTATAATTCTGGGGTCTCATTGACTTTATTATAAACCCAAACATTTTAGTTTTTTTTTCAATTTTAAACGATTGCATTTGCTGTATACAGTACATTAAAAGCAAAACTTCCTTGGAAAACTCTTTTTTTTTTCAAAAAAAAAAATCGTTAAATCTCACAATTTTTACACCTTTTCGATGCAAAAACTCGCTATTAAGAGGTTTTTGGACAGAATACAGGAACCAAGTTATTGCAGTGTTGCCACACTCACCTGATTTTCTTGTCCTTGTCCAGATTTTTATTATTTATTAATACTTTAATGAAGGTTTTTATTATGGCTTTATTGATGATTTTATTGATAAACTAGGTGTTAACCTAACGGGATGGATCCACCCAACAGTATAATTTTTGTAAAACAAAAATCCTTGTTTTAATATAGCCTTGAAATTTTGTTGGTGTGTTTTCTTTACAACAAAACTTAACCGACCTAGCCTAATCCGTATTTTTATTAATTGTTAGTTTTGTTAAAAAAAAAATAAAAAAGTATATTTTAGAAAATCAGTAACGGACCTGGCAAAGTTGGTACGGAGTGGGAGGTATACCGAATATTCATCTAATCATCAGCGCAATCGCATGTCATAATTTTTGAAAGACGTTTGGAAGACCTTCAGTAAAATAGAAAGAACAATGTTTGAGTTATTTATGTTTTCTGTATCTTCTACAAAAAATGACATTTTTTTTGAATAAATATTATTGAAATCCACATATTTTAGTTATTAATAATAGCATACTTGCGTAAAACTTCGTCAAATAACTGTAAAAATAGTACTTGAGGTAGAAGAATGAAACCAGTCTTTTAGTGATTTTTTTATTGAAAAAATTGAATCTTCCAAGGTTAGTTATGTTTAAAAATCTCTAATTTACGATTTAATTACTCCAAAACAGTATGAAAAAAGTGTAAAATTTCTGGGTTTATAATGTCAAGGATCATCTAATTCTACCTTCTTTGCTGCATACTTCGGTTCTTGTGAAGACTGTGTGCCTACGGATTTTTTGCGTTCTAATGGATTCGAGTGCATAAATCACGAGTCTGTAGTCAGATTTTTTCGGCTTCCTTTCGTTCTTGAGATCATAATAACCAAAGTCTAGGGACAAATGCGTTTCCACTACTTCTCTCTTGTTCCTACAATTATTTTGGGAAATTGCATAGGAAACTGATAGACAACACAATCAAAATATATAAGTTAGATACATTTTTTTTAATAATCGCTTTATATCGCATTAAAAACATACAACCACTTAAGACCTTCCATTTACAAAAGGTTCGATGTAATTACCTATGCCGTGATTTCCCAGTCTTCAGTTTAACCTCTTTTCCTAAAGTCGAATTGTATTTTGTTCAAATATTTTTTATATACAATAACGTAGCAAATTAACAAATATATGTAATTTCTGTATTTCTTGTATCTTCTACCGTTATTCGTTCAGAATTAAATTACATCAAAATTTTGATCAAGAAAAATCTGAGAACCAAACAATTTTTTCAAAAAAAAATTAGCATTTACCAATCACCAAAAAGCTCGTTATATTCTCTTCCTTTAGATACGATTTTTAAAAAGTTTTACCACCTTTTGAGGAAGTTTTACGCTTGCCCGTTTTTACAAATAAGTAAAATATGCAGTTTTTACTATTCCTTAATGTTAATAAATGTGATCTTTTTTTGTAAAACTTATACTGAAGACATAAATAACTTTCTTCTTTGCCTAATGTCTTTCTTTTAAAAACAGAAAGCAACTAACTGTCTGCTTGCGTTGGATGACATCGCCAATAGTCAATACCTCTAGTAAGTATTGGAAGAGTTTATTACCCTTATGAATTGAACTGAATTTTTTGGGAAGACTGATGTGTCTATTGATGGCGTCTATTGCGCTTTTATCCCCTAGGTCATTTCCTGTTATTCCAGTGTGGCTCGGGATCGGCTGGAGAGAGAATAATATCGATGTTTGGATAGTATCAAAAAACGATCTGTCTCACTTAAGTGTCAATGTGTGAAACCAAAATACTGACAGTTTTGCAGGTTGCAGTTACTGCTATGATGAACATTTTGTTACTTCCGTCGTAAAATAGAAGTATTGTAATCCTGAAAAAATCGCCCTTCAAGATTTTTTCAGATCTTTACCTTTCAGGATCAATTTCGTCGGTCGGTCTGTCTGTTTGCAGCATAGCTGAAAAACTACTTATCCGATTGACTTCAAATTTTGGTGAAAAATTAAGGTTCATATGGGGATTACCTGGTAACATTTTTGTAAAAATCCATTATAGCAAAATAAAATAGTGGCCTAGTGAAATATTGAAAAAAAAACTACTCAACCAATATATCTCAAATTTTGCAGGAAAAGCAAGTATTATGGGAATCAACTTGTAAAATTTTGGTATGACTTCAAGATGGCGGAATGAAACGATGAAATATTTAAAAATTCAGTATGAAAAAATTACTTAATGGACTGATTTCACATTTAGTGTTATAACTAACTGTGGTATAGAGATGAACTAGTAAAACTGTGGTACTAATTCAAGAAATAACATGTTTGTAATTGTGAAAAATCACCCTCTCAGGTTTTACATATCTTTACGTCTTAGCTCCCCTATATGCCAAAAAAATATGTTTTATCAATTCCGTCGGTTCGTCTGACGTTTTGTCAGTTCGCTGTATAGCTTAAAAACTACTTATCACATTGACTTCAGATTTTAGTCAAAAATTAAGGATCATATGGGGATGACCTGGTAATATTATGGTAAAAATCCAATAATCCGGAACAAGAGAAGAACTATAAAAACTAATTATCCAATTTACCTCAAATTTTGCACAAAAATCAAGTGTTACATAGGAATGAACTGGTAACATTTTGGTATGAATATAAGACATCAAAACAAAATGGCGGCCTATTAAAACATTTAAAAAATTACCCTGAAAAAACTATTTCCTTGTACTACCACTAATTTCAAATTTTGTGTAAGTGTGATATAGAGATAAACTGGTAAACTTGTGGTACCAATTCAAGATGGCGGATTAAAATGACGTCCAAACCGATTTTTAAAAAGTTAACGTAAAACAAATGTATTCATTTGACTTTAAATTGTGCAGAAAAAATAAATGTGATATAGGGATATACTGGTACCAATTCAACATGACGTAACAAAATGGCGGCGGGTCAATGTAAAAATTATTTAATGAATTTATTTTAAATTATGCCCAAAAATCAAGTGTGGCATAGGGAGAAATTGGTAAAATATTGCTGGGAATCCAATTTGATGGAACAAAATGGTGCCCAATAAAAATGTTTGAAAAGACAATAGTAAAAATTAAAGTTGACTTCGTTTAATAAAATAGTATAAATTTTATTTTATAATATGTCTATAATTAGTTATAAAATCGAAGAACAACAAAGTTAGAATAACAATCATACAAGATATAACAATCTGAACATCTCGTGCAATTCTAATCAGTTTACAGAAAATTGCTCTTGAAAGTAGTTTTTAATTATTGCGTGAGGATTGTCTTTAGTCCATACGTTATTATTGTGAAAGTTCATGATTATATTGCGTGGAAAACCCCTGGGAAGAGAATTCTGCGCTCATAATTATTACCTTTTTAGATCGACTGGTATCAGCAGCCAGCTTAGAGGGGGAGGCAGTAGGTGGATCGGTACTCGGTTAAAACCAGGTTAAACACTGGAGCTCGGAGGCGTCATCGATAAAGCCACGCAAATAATACGTAATTCGGTCCACTTTTTCTTCTTTTCCCTTCGGTAATAATTTTAGTGTTTTTTTTAATCTCATGTAGACCGTGACATATAATTCGAGATAATATGGCAACTGTACACATTAATTTGTTTCGGCATTCTGTTAAAAATCATATTAAAGAGTTAATGGAATTTTTTTATTTTTACTCTATACATTATATGCTGTCATTAAAAATTGTATGAACAACTACAAATACCAATCGTATCTAGAGCAAGGGAACATCGTAGAAATATCAAAAAGACTCTATTTAAAATACATAAAAAATAAAAATTTTCAAAAATTTTTTTTTGAAGTTGACGTTCAAATAAATTTAGTTTTTTTGGCATTTCCCTTTGAACTACATTAATATAACGAACAGAAATATAAATTGTTTTTTGTGAATTTTGGAAAAGTTGATACAAAAAATGCCTAAATAGTCTTTATACTTGAAATGATAAAATATAAAAAACTACTGACTTTCGGATAATTTAAAAAAAAGGTAGAATTTAATTAAATTATGTTAAAGAGTTATTTATAATGGGTGTTAAACAAATCTTTGCAAAATTTCCAATATTTTAATTGTTCGTATATGTATTTCAACATCCAGTAGCATAACAACAAATTTAAATTTAGAAGTTTTTATTTAAGTACTGAACCTTTCCTCTAAACGGGTTTTTTATTTTCTCTCTAACTTTATTATTTTTAAAAATATAGCTGTATTTTTTTTAATTTCAAAATATTAATTTGAAATTTGAGACATTGCAGCTAAAAGTTACTTTCGTTTTTACCGGAAGTGACCTCTACTTTTTATTTTAAATATGACCCTGTATATTTTTATTAACGACAGTTTTCAGCCTATAATTAGATTTTCGACGATATAATACAATTTGTAAAATATTTGTTTTAATTAGTCCAAAATAAACTTATACCTTCATTTTTAGCACACTTCGATTTAAAAATCATTTTGGGTACTAAGAGAATTTTTATTTTCAAAATGGCGATTTTGAAAATAAATTGATTTGATTTTTTACAAATATTGGAGTAAATTGCTCTTTCCTTAAAACTAGAAGCGGAAACAATAAAAAAAGTTATTATGCCCCAAAAGGATTTTTTAAACGAAGTGTTCTAAAAAAATAAAAACCAAGCTTATTTTGGGCTGCTTACAACAAGTTTTTTTGTAAAAAGTGGCAGCATTTTTCACGAAGGGGCAATGATGAATTTTCAAAAATGGCTGTCCGGCCGCCATTTTAAATACAAAAGTAATCGTTGGAAGGTTAATTTGAGACTGAATACGATAGTCAATAAATATGTACCGGGAAGTTTTTTTTAATTATATTTTTCATAGAAAATATACTTTTTATGGAGTTATAGAAATGTCTCAAATTGCAAATTGATATTTTAATAATTTTAAAATTAAAAAAATGGCAGTCTGTTACAGAACGCAGGTAGCGTCACCTGGTATTGGCAAATTTGGCTCTAAAATCAACACTTATATGTTTAAAAGTAATAAAGTTAGAAATAAAATAAAAAAATCCGTTTGGAGAAAATGATCAATACTCCTTAAAACCTATATAAATACTATTAAATTTAAATTTATTTTTATGCTACAGGGTGTTGAAATATATAAATATATACATACAATAGATTTTAACTAATCTTACTACATTTTTTGCATACACTGTATATTTTCTGCGTAGTGTAAATGCTATAGATTATAAGAAAATTAAGATTTAATGGCTCCCAGCAAGAAAATTTTACATCATACGGCTAATGAAATGTTACAGCTTAATATGTAAGAAAAATCTAAATTTTTCAAAAAAAATCATATCCGAAAAATTAGAATAGAATTAAATATCGTTTTTGTAAATATTCGGAAAAATGAAATATTGGTAAATTTGCAGTCTTTTTTAATATCTTGTAAAATAACCTTTTAGCATAACATCAGTAATACTCAATAACATTCGTAAGATGTAGCTGAAGACTGCATCTCAGTATCTCGTCTCGTTTTAAAAATATTGGAATTAAATTTTAGGAGTGTATCTAGAACCGATTTTGGGCTCTCAATCAGTTTTGGCCCGGAGTTTGTGGAGTCTTAATTCACCAGATTTATAAATTACTTTAGGTTAGGTTTACGAGTTATTTATTTTATTTACATGCTGTACATCTGAAATCGTTTTTCAATTGTTTTCAAGGTTAGAGCACAAATTATCAGCAGTAATGTAAAGTATATGTAATTTTATTTAACAGTTAATTATTAAACCTTAAACCATTAATGAGAATGGATAGCTATTTTTTGAAAATTCAACATTGCCGCTTTATACAAATATAAACACTACGATTTAAAAATCATTTTGGGAACTAAGAGAATTTTTATTTTGAAAATGATGATATGCCAGCCATTTTTGACAAATCGGGATAGTTTTTATTTAAAATAAACCGCTATTTTATAATCATTTTGGTAATAAAGGTTAATATGTGATACATCTTTAAAAATGTAATTTTATGGCGAAAAATTGTGAGAAAAATATACAAGATGCCATTAAAAATATTGGAGTAAATTGTTCTTTCGGTAAAACGATTTTTAAAAGTGTTCTAACAAATAAAAACTAAGCTTATTTTGGGCTGATTACAACAAGTATTTTGTAAAAAGTGGCAGCATTTTTCATGAAGGGGCAATGATGAATTTTCAAAAAATGGCTGTCCGGCCGCCAATTGTTGACAGGCTAGTTTTAGACTGAATACTATAGTCAATAAACATGTACAGGGAAGGTACTTTCATTTATATTTTTCATATAAAATGTACTTCCTACGGAGTTATAGAAATGTCTCAAATTTCAAACTTATATTGTTAAAAATTAAGAAAATGGCAATCTGTCCCACGGTATTGGCAATTTTGGCTCTAAAATCAACTCTAAAATGTTTGGTACTCCTTAAAACTTATATAAATACTTTTAAATCAAAATACAAGAGTTCTAACCACACTACACCACAAACTTGTTACGTTCTGGACGCGCGTTTCGCTAACCAAATTAGCATCATCAGCAGATGATACAAACTAAAGTAACTTATCCTAACCGAGACTATTTATAGGTAAATGGAACCGTTGTGGAGTAAACAATAGAGGGGACTATAGGGAATACGCCCTCTGTCTTTATTTAGTGCTTTCTTACCACATTTAACTATTTCTATACTCTCAAATGCATCCAATAATCTATTATTAGATACATTTTTAATCAACTTTAGATTATTTATTCCTATTTGGTGATTGTTTTCTAAAGCATGTTGGGCAACGCTTGACTTTTCTGTTCTTCCGTATCTTAAATGTGCCATGTGTTCTTTAAAACGAATGTTTATGGAGCGTTTAGTTTGCCCAACACGTTTTAGATCGTTGCCCAACATGCTTTAAAAAACAATCACCAAATAGAAATAAATAATCCTAAGTTGATTAAAAATTATATCTAACAATAGATTATTGGATGCATTTGAGAGTATAGAAATAATTAAATGTGGTAAGAAATCACTAATTAAAGACAGAGGACCTATTCCCTATAGTCCCCTCTATTGTTTACTTGAAATCTGCTGATGATGATGCTAACTTGGTTAGCGAAACGCGCGTCCAGAACGTAACAAGTTTGTAGTGTAGTGTGGTTAGAACTCTTGTATTTTGATTTATCGTCCACCACAGGTTCCAGTGTTAGGACTTAACAAATACTTTTAAATTTAAATTTGTTTTTGTGCTACAGGATCGCTAAGTTTTAAACTAATCTTAACAAATTTTTTGCACATCCTGTATTTTTTCTGCGTAGTGCAAATCCTATAGATTATAAAAAAATTAAGATTTACCCGCTCCCTAGCATCAAATGGCTAATGAAAAGCTACAGCTTAATAAGTAAGAAATATCTCAATTTTTCAAAGAAACATCATATATCAAAAATATTAAAATTTTAATAAACGGTTTCAAATTGTTTGTTTTATAATTTCACCAAGTATTAAGCTGGTCTAGCAATTAGAACATAAAAATCTATCGTATATAATTTGTAAATATTCGGAACAAATGAAATACTGGAAAATTTGCATTATTTTCTAATATGCTGTATAATCTTTTAGCAAAAAATAAGTAATAAGCACAAAAATTACCAAAATATAGCTGAAAACTGCATCCCAGTATCTCGCCTCGTATGGAAAATATTCGAATTGAATTTTAGGGAGTCCCGCTGCACCAGGTTTATGAATTATTATAGGATAGGTTTATGAATTATTTATTCTATTTACATGCTATAGATTTGGAATCGTCTTTTCGTTTGTTTTCAAGGTTTGAGGTCAAATTATCAGTAGTAATGTAAAATTATGTAATTTTATTTAACAGTTAATTATTAAACAGTAAGCCGTTAATGAGAATAAACTAACATACACAGTAGTACTTTTTTTAGCTACCAAAATGAAAATCGTTTATCCCGTCGTCGTGTCATTGGAAAGATAACGGTAAGATACAAACGAATTAGAATAAGGCTTTCTTTCCATAAGCATTTTTCTGATAATAAATCCCGCCCAAATAAAATACTGAAATAAAACTTTTGCGTATACCTCCGCATTAAAACATAAACGCCCTTTTTTAATATAACATGAATTTTGTTTCTTCCTTTAATATTTCTGGGACTCGTTGGCATGCTGTGTAAAATTGTGATGTTTTCATCTCAGAGACAAAAAACCCAAAAACATATATCTAATCTACTCTTGGCTTTTTAGAACAACGTATCCAGTCTGTGTAAACCAATATTTACCTTTTTTGTTAGGCTTCCCCAGGTGGGCAATAACGCCTGTATGAAAATCGGGTTAGGCCATGGAAAAAAGTAGAATGACGATGCGTCATTCTGTCTCACCTGCAAATTAATCTGCTTTTAGCATTTTTAGTATTGTGTGGATAGTGTCAAAGGTAATAATGTTATTGTAGTTTTGTATATGCAACAATGTTTATGTTTTCTTCGTCTGGCTGTGAAATGTAAAAAGAAACCGTAAGTAAAAAACGTAAGGTAGCGATCTTGAAGTACCTACATATAACACAAAACTTAACGTTAAAAATAATATATACCTATATTGTTACTAAAATTTAGGGATTTCTGTTGGTCATTTTTTGTTGTTTACTTCGATTTTTTTAAAGATTAAATGATTACCATAGTTATAAACCCACTCTTTTAAGTCTTCTCAGGTAAAATTGGCATAGCTTGTTTTTTGTAAAATTTTGCTTGTGAAATGGATGAGATTAAATAACTCGACGATAGAGGGATTTTGTGCACGAAACTTAAAAACCAAAATTTAGATATCTAGGCCAATTTTAGGTTAAAAATTCGAGGGGTATAGGTATGTCAGGTTAGTTTCAAAAAAAAATTCTTAATTTTTAAATTGATTACAATTTCATGCAACTAATAACATGAAATAATATTTCTTAACAACAATAATGCTTAATTAGGTTTCTCTTTCGGCACGCGTCGCGAATTATTCTAAAAAAGCATGTAGGAATGTTTGTTTTCACGGTAAGCGGTTGCTATGGATAAGCCGCTGTCAGATTAAGTTCGACCGGTCTACAGGTTTGTTTATCTGCCAAATTAATCATTGTATTTTGGAGTAATTTAATTAAATTTAATTGCTTGCTAGCATGTATATTCCTTTAATATTGATATATTTATAGTCACCGTTGATAAAATAACGTATAATAAATGAATTGTGTGCAAATTCCGCCCGGATTGATGTTAAATTCGCCCAAAAAATGTATAATAAGCCGTTTAATCAGCCTATTTAAGTAACATATTTCGAATTTTGATTGAATTGTATTTGTATGTAGCGGGAAATAATTCTAAATTGACAATTTTTCGGCACAACTATGGAATAGTATATTTCCTAACTAGTGCGCAAAGCCTTGCTTGAACCCTGGCTGCTGCTGAGGGCGAACAAGGCACTTTCGCAAAAGTTAGGAACCGTTCTTTAATAAGCGTAAACATTTATAGAAATAATTAATGAGATACTAAATTAAAAAAAATATTCACAACAAGATACTAAGAAACAACTTTTTTTTTAACTAACAAAAACTTGTTATTTTATTTGATTATTTGTAACGATATAAAAGTAAAAAAACAAGGTGAAACTCTATGAAATGTTAAGGCTGAAGATGCGTTTTCTTCAGTGGATGGTAATATTACTTGTTTTGTGTTGCTTTTTATGGCTGGAAATTTTTTTACTTTTTGGCCTCTGGAAAAAAGTTAAAAATATTTAGCAATATCTTGTGCGTTATAGTTCGGACAAATATGGATTTTGAGCATTAGAGCGCAAAGGTAAAATTTACGAATTTAATTGCGTGTAATGTCTCTATTTGGCGCACCCTCGTAGAAAAAAAATTAGTCAAATTTCGGTACGGTAGCAAATTTTGACAATTTTATGCATGTTAATAGCTTGGGATATGCAAATGATGGACCTGTAGTCAGATTTTTTCGGCGTCGTTTCGTTGTAAATCATCATCAAAGTATAACGTGTTTTCAGTATTTCTTCCTTCTTTTTTGGAGGATTTAAAAAAAAAATCGAATAATTAATCAAATTATACAAGTTATACATGTTTTCCCATTTAATTTGCAACTATGCCGTGATTTTTAAATTTTCAATTGTGCCTCTCAGAATTCAGCTGGGCACCCTGAATACCGAAATATTTGTAAAATGAAGGGAGAAATAGTGAAAATAGATTACATCTAAACTTTGATGGTGAATAACTCGAGAACAAAACATCTCCAGAATATCTGACTTCAGAATCGTGATCTGCGCACCTTAACCTAGTACAGTGCAAAAATCGTCAAAATTAGCCGTGGTTAAGCTTAGTTGAAATTTTATCATTTTATCAAAAAAATACCAAATAAGTTATTGTTCTCTTCCTTCAGATACGATGATTTTTTAAAAGTTTTACCGTCGTTTCAGGACATTTTTTCGCTTATCCTCAATGCCTATTAATAAAGGTGTTTTTTTTTTGTAAAAGTTATATTGAAAACATAATTAACTTCTTTCTTTGCCGAACGACTTTCTTTTAAAAAGAGAAAGCAACTGTCAAGCTTAAAAGGGAAATTTTTTAAAACAAATAATGACAGTGTGGCCAGGTTTTTGTACTTTAGTTGGATCTGTACTACTTTTATACTAGGTTAGGTGCTGGAGTATTCACTCAAGGATTTTTTACTTTTAATTTACTTGTGTGTAAACAATTTAAACACAAATCGTGTCTAAAGAAAGAGAACATTTTAGAAATATTTTAGACCTTATTTAAAAAAGTATCCGTTAGGTAAACTGTGGTAAATTGATACATACAAAAATTATAAAATTGTCTCGGAATTTTAAAAAAGTTAGCTAATTGTTTTTTTTTGCAATTTTGCTATAGCCTGCATTAATATAGAGAGCAAAAAATAAAAACTGTTTTCGTGATTTTTCGAAACAGTTGAAATAAAAGAAAGTCTAGTCATTATACCCCTGGTATAAAAGACTTTATATTAAATAGGTTTCACGTGTAAATTTAAGTCATTTCTAACAAAATCTGCATGAAATATCAAAAACCCGCAACTCTCCTCGTTAGGAAATTATTCCACTTACTGTTTCACTTAAACATTCGCTTTTCGTTCCACGTCGAACAGTTTATTTGTCTCTTTTTTATATTACATTAAAGTAGGATTACACATGCCATAATTTGTACAGCGTGTTAATTTTTTTTGTTCACATTTTAATCTCATATAACTTTTGCTATTGTATAAGATATAAAACGATCCAAAAACAAATTGTGTGACTAGTTACCAAGTTTTATATAACATTAAAACAATATAAATAACTTTCAGTGGTCAGACACATGAATATAATTTTCATTTTTTAAATAGGACTCCCTATACATTTTATTTCAACAGATTTGTATCTTTTGAAGTCTAAATATACCGAGTTTGAAACCTTTATATTTAAAAATAAAGGAGAAAATGGAGAAGAACGTCGCTTTAAGAGAAAGGCAAAGAAAGATACTTTGCCACACACGTTGCTCGGTGGAGTTTTTCTTCATTTTCTATGAGGGTATCAAAGCCGATAGACAGTGCCGCATTACCCATTAGGCCCTGGTCCAGGTCCGTGCCTAGGGCTCGTCGAAAAGAGGGCCCGCCGCCGCCTCGCTGCAATAAAAATCTTTATATAATTTTCCTTGTTTCATTTTATCAGTAAAGTAGGACATTTTTATATATTATTATATTGAAGGAGGGGATAAGTTTCTGCTATATGGAAGAGAGGACTTTTTTTTTGGTTGTCACTTTTTTCCATGAGCTTAAAGCTCGTAAATACGTTTGCACGAAAATATTTAATCCGGCACTGGCTACAGTGCTTTTAGGGACGATAGGGGACCATAATCTCAAGCAGGCCTAAGGCTCCAAAAGTTTTAGATGCGGTACTACCGGTAGATATATATATATATATATATTTAAAATCAGGAACAACAGACCTATATATTGAAAGTAAAATCTACAGGGTGTCCCATTTAAAAGAAGCAATGTTTATATGTTTGACTGATAGTTCTTTTATTTATATTTTTTATTTTACAAAAAACTTGATAACTAGCTATAATATTGCTTTTTGTATTATTTTGATATTTTAAAAAATATGAAAATTTTAGCAAAATAAAACAGGCAAGATAAAATGACCACCATGTAAAGGGTGCCCATAACAAGATCCTATATCCCCTTATTTTAGAAATTATAAGAGATATACAGAGAAAATGTAAATAAGAAATGTTATTGCTATCTTAGATACAATTTTATATTTAGATCTAAAAGTGTAAGAAGAATATTTAGACATTTAAAAGAAAACACAATTTTAAAATCATTTCAATTCTGACATATAATAAACATAAAATTATTTCAAATTTAAGTAGCATAGACCAGAAATAAGTTTCCAATAAAAAAAAAATAAATTAAATGACCCAAGTGTCCTCCGTTTTAGGTCATGTGCAAGCGTTTGCTGCAGAATCCATTACATTAAGAAACTCAATTTCCATTTTAATTTTATTCCTTAATTCATCCACATTATTGCTCCCAGTTCGTTCAATGCGATATTTTAATGTTCCCCAGATGGAGTAGTCAATTGGAGTCAAATCCGGGTTTCTCAGTGGCCATGGGACATTTCCGTTTGGTCCTATCGACTCTACAAAATTGTTGCTCAGAAATAGATAGATGATCTTATTCTGGACACCTTGTAAGTACTTGTGTGGTTATCTACCAACTCGATTATTCGGATGTAATACCTTAAGTTTCATAAATAGGAGTATTTAAATTTGTCTTTAGAAAAAATTAGTTGCATGCGGGTAATTTGGTAAGATTATTTTCCGAGATCAATAAATAATATTTAATGTAGCAATATTTCTATTTAAAACAACAGTAAGAATAATAACCATTAAAAAAAATATAATATAGTTACTTTATATTCATTTTAACTTACCTTGTCAAACTTGAATGATATTTTTCCGATTTTTTTTCCGAAAAAACTGCTAATAGTTGTCAGGCAATTTTTTCATTTGAAAATTAAATCTGACGAGTCTTGTCAGTGATCAGTCAAAATTTATGGGCAGGAAAAAATGACTCACATTCAATAGTGAAATCAATAGGGAAAAATAACGAATATCGGATACCTAATCGCTATTTAAATTCCTTCACACTAGTAGGGAAGATCCCATCTACAATTAATCATTGCTCGTTATTCGCCGAATGCCTCATATGGGTCGACAGCAATAGAAAAATAGCTTCCAATTTTTTAAAATTTTCTTGAAAAACTGTTTGAAATTTTAAGGCTCGTAATAACTTTGAATGTAGTTTGACGTTTGTAGCAGTGTTAAGTGCCACAAATGGGAATCCATGGAAAACAAAATATATCTTATATGCCTCGGCTAGTCCGTTTAGAATATATGCAAAATATACAATAAGCTTATAATTATGCATGAGAATTATATTGTTTTGGTCGCGTCAGATATGGGGTTTTGACCATTGTGCGGCTTTCCATCATATGGAGTGCTTGCTCGAACATAATTAATACCTAAACAATAAATTTCCGACCCAGATTTACAGGTTTGATGCTATAAAATCGACAGCAAACGGTCTGGAATAGTGAGTTGTAGCTCAGAGCCGATACAGGTCACTGGTAAACCAATTATCAACAAAGGTTGTAATTTGGTATGTCGCTTTTAACCGAATTTCTTTCTTGTTACCTAAAACTAACTTTTTAATAAAAAAGATACTTTTTAACAAGTTTTTACCGAAAAAACGTCATTAGATCTGCTCGTTATAATTATCGGAATTTCAAAGTTGATATTATTAAAACACTGGCAAAACACGGTTTTACTCAAAACTTAAAGCTAAAACACAAAAAGAATTTAAATCCAACGTAATTTATAATATTCCATGTAAGCAATGTGACAAATGCTATATTGGACAAAAGGAAGATATATTAAAGATAGAATGAGGGAACATAAATTAGATCAAAAGAATTATTTTTTTAAAACGAACCCTACGGCTCTGGTAGAATACAAGAGAGATACGGGGCATGATTGTGCGTTAGACGATACAGAGACACTGGATGTTCAACCTATGTATAAAAAAAAAATATTGTCGGAGATGATTTTCATACTAAAAAATAAAAATGCTCTTAATAAGAGAACAGACGTAGAAAATCTCAATACAGACTACTTTAATACAATCGACACATTAAAATGTTCGAAAACACACCATTATTAGTCTCCTACACCGCAAAGTTAAAAATATATAAAAAAAACTGTAAACTCTTTGTCGGTGCTGATAAGAACGTTGCAACGAGAAAGGATTTAGTAGACATAAATAGGTTAGGTAGAATAGTAGTGGTATTTGTTGTTTTGAATTTTCTGTATGCCTAAATTATAAATTCCATTCTACTTTATGCAATTACTACCATCAATGAAATTACCTATGTACAAGTCGATATTTCTTATTTTAATGACAACAAAGGTCGAAAATTAAATGTCAGTATCTACCTATGTATATATTTAGGGGAAAAATTTATGTATGTGTCTTCTATTGCTTGTGATGTAATTTTACTAATTTTGTGTTTGTTTTCTTTTTCTCTTTTCGTAACTTTATATTATCAAAAAAATTTTAACAATAGGCTAGTACCTTTTTAATTACATTTAAATATGATAATTTTATTTTAATTAGTATTCATAAACAGTCATATGTACTACGCAACATTAATTAAATACTCATTGTCCTTCTTTTATATGATTGTAGGGTCCTGATGAAGCAATAAAACATTGCGAAACGTTGACCAGCTAAAAAGTTGACGTTTTGTTCGGATCCTCACCCTAAACTAAATTACTTCAAAATTAGATATATTTTCTACTTACATTATTAATAATATAAACATTTGATAAAATTAAAGAAATGTCGAAAAATTGAAACTGGTTATGAAAGAGGGGTAAATATCTGAATCGGGAATTACAATTTTATAGTTTTATAATTTATTTATTTTTTCAATATTATTCGGTAGCGGGCACCCTGTCAAACTTACTGAAACTAACTAAGATATTATAAATAAAATCAAAGGTACTCTGTAAGTCGTAGATTAACTTTAGGATTTTAGAACATTGTTAATACTAAAACCAGCCAACAACTACGACAAACAAAATTGTCCACTACGTTTAGATTTTGAGTCATAAAATGCATTTATTTTTATTTTATTCGAAATTTCTTATATAATTTTTATATATTTTTATATATGAGTTCAAACCAAGAAAAAAAATCAAGATATTCTAACGATTACAGGTTATATGTGCAAAAATACACATGAAAATACATTTATAGTAAGTCTTTTGTAGATACATTTTTTGCAAATGCTGCTTTTTGTTATTTTCCTGGTCGCTTTCTCCCATAAAAAATAATCTCCATTGCTGGTTCGGATTTGCCCTGGTAGCATTGCTCCATTGCTAGTATACCTTGGTTGAACCTTTCTGTTTGTTCGTCACTAACCACACCCCAATTTTCGGGAAACAAATTAAATGGGAGTGCGAGAAGTGTAGTTTAAGAGACATGCGACAGCCCATTTTGCAGTAGTTTTCAAGTAGTTCTAAAAGTTTTTCGTAGTTTCCTACTTTTTTGTTTCCTAAAAATTCCGAAACAATTCTTTCAAAAGACCTCCAAGCAGCTAATTCAGCATCAATTAATTTTTGACAAAACTTCTCATCCCTTAGTATTTTTTTAATTTGTGGTCCAACAAATATTTCTTTTTTAGTCTTAGCATCACTTAGGGTAAGAAACATCTTTTTTATCTTATACTTTTACGAAGTTTTAATGTAATGGAGATAACAGAACATTTTTAGGATCAAGAAGAGGTATATTTTTTACGTTATCATGGCCTGGAATAAATCAATCTTTCTGAAGTAATTGCTCTACTGGGCCAAAGACAAAGAAAACAGCAATACCTGATAAATCTACCCTGAAGCCCTAGAGTAACAGTCCTACGACTTTTAGGTACTACTGTTATACCACGTATAATAGCTTATTGCATCTAGACTAAGTGACCTATTTCCGTATGTTTCTTTCCTCTCAGCTACATGCGCAAGAGGAATAGAAGGTCTTTTGTTGCCATTATGGAGCAGAATTGTTTTTAAATTTATTTTAGAAGAATCTATAAATAAGCGGCATACTTGCAGGTTTTGTGCAAAAACTAATTTTTCCATAACATTATTTGGATTAACACAAACACACGTTTTATGCTGGGTTTTAAAAAACGAAGCCTTTGTTTGATTAAATGGGTGCTTTTTCTTCACTTTCGGGAAAACAAGAACTTCATTTTCTCATACATTATCGGATTTAGCTATATCATCATACATTTCTAATCTTCTGCCGTTAGAAGTAAACTGGCCATATATATAGCAAAAACTATCTGCAAAAACTAAACAGTCAGGTTTTTGTACTGTCGCGTACGTCGGTTCACTACGTTTACAGGCGTTAACTAACTTTATTCAATGCAAAGAAAACGCTAATACAAGGCTTTTACTATTGGCTTGTTCCCACTTCGCTTGTCTGTCTAATACTGATCACTGTTCGTGCTAAACCAATACTGATGGTGGTGATCCGACGGCCGCGGCCGGCCGGCTGCTTTTCTAGCCATTTTGTACTTCTAATATTTAGTAGTACTGGAAGCGATGACATAATTCCTGTATATAGGGCTCGTTCGATGAATAGCTGACAATTCGACGACTAGGGGGTATGGTCAAATATGGAATTACATGGAGTTTAATGAGTATTTCCATTATTTTAAGCTCTATAGAGGGCTGAGACTTTTTAGTTGAGGCAATCCATCTTCCTCAGATACCCCCATATTGTGTAGCCAGGTTGTGCACAATTTTCCTAACATAGGGAAAACGTAACTTTGGCATACTGTTGTAACATAGCGCCCCAACAGTACAGTTCACTTTAACAACTTAAATATGTGAAACATCCACTTACGTATTGACGCAGACTACAAATATAACTAACATCTAACATCTCAGAGAAGGCAAGTCTAAGGCCGATCCTTATACGACTAAGCATTGCGCAAGCGTTAAACAGCGTGCAAGCTTTATACCGGAACCCAAATTTATTTTTTTTATTTCCAACAAACATTACTTTTTAAAATAATGCCATTAAAATACTTATTAAATTTTGCTGAAAAAATCGTATCTCAAAAATGTTACGTGTTAAGAAGTTTTTCGCATTTAGCGATCAAGCATTAATAAAAAATTGCCTTTTACACCACAGTCGCAAAATGCCTGTAAACTAGTGTAATTAATTAAACATCTCATCTCACCAATACAGCGACTCTTGATGTCTCGAAGTACAGCAAACTATAACAATGATTGTATATTCTTGTATATTATTATCGTAATAACGGTGGTTTGGCAAAAAATAAAAAAGTGAATAATTGTACAAAAATAATTCTTAAAATGTAGAATTCCCTATCTTAAGACAAAAGAAAAAATAATACATTTCTTTAATTAAACTAAAAAATTGAAGCTACAGAACATGTAAATTACTTCTCAAATAAAAAATAGTATATGAAATGACCCGGTAAAATCACCATCAAAAAGGAAATTAAGTTCTTACCTGAATTATGATACAATGATACATACTATCTCTATGTTTCTTCGTTCAGGTCAAATCTTGCCTTAAGTTTGAAGTCATTTCAGACGTCGGTTTAATCTTTTTATTAATGGTAAATTTTATAGTGTCGCCTAGAGTTCTACCCTATATGGAAAATTGAATTTAATTGTAACATAATAACATTTCCGTCTAACCAAAACTGACTTTTATATAAATGTCTAAAACTTTTACTACGTTATCAACAATTGTTTTTTATAAATCTTAATATCATGTCATCTTTAAACAAATTATTTATGGTATTTTTGGTCATTAGCTGACTTTGAGACAAGATTTTATTTTGATTTAAACATCATTCCTTTTTCAGGGTTTTTTTCTTAATAAAGGTTCATGTTATCTCTACTCCTAAACGTCAAGCCATGTTGTTAATTTATTTAATCTAATCTGAGATGGGAAGAACAGTTGGATAGCACGCAGTTTGGGGTCAGAGAAGGCATGGGGACCAGAGAAGCTTTATTCGCAATGACGATTCCCCGTCAAAAGAGTCGTGAATACAATAAAACCGCTTATATTTGCTTTATAGACTATAAAACAGCTTTTTAGTCTAAGAGATGGCGGGCAATCCGAGTAATGTGTTTAGCACAAGGCTAGAAATTTGTAAAATAATGTTTTAATATTCGTTAATTAAGAAAGTACCGTTCTAGCAGGCATCCCGTGGTTGCGTCGTCATCCCTTAAGTTTTTGAAAATCTTAGAAAAATAGTGAAAAAAATCGGTTTTTGCAAGGCTGGAATTGTAATATATTTTAATTTGCATCATGTAAAAAGCCAAACAGTAAGAGTGCCTAATATTCTCAATACCAAAAGAGTACATGTACTCAGAGTATCTCAATTATATACCAAGTTCCATAATTCACAGATATACTTTTTTGATGTGAAGTTCATACATATTATTTTAGTTTCCTTAAGGCAAAAATTTTATACTGAGATCGGGCTTCACAATTTTTTAAAACATTTTTTATGTCATGATTTCGTTTCGCTATATTTCATTCGTATCAATATTTTTCAAAGAAAGTAAAATTGTGAATTGCATAATAGAGAAATAGGAGTACAGATAAAAAATAAAACAAGAATTTCTCATATGATTGTATCATATCCATCATATTTCCACCACAATTTTTTCCTATCAAATTTGGTATGCTTTTTTATTGCTACGCTTTCTGATATTTTAAAAACATTTATTTCTTATTTTTATTATTTTCTTGGGCTTATTCACGATTTTACAACCAATATTCCAAACTTTCAACTCATTATTGAAAGGTACTCGTTCCTGAAAGGCTGTTTGTGGATTATGGAAAGCGGTAAATTATTAGATTTCGCTGCAGCTTAACTAAAAGCCCTCTTTTCGGGACAGCATCCCGCCACACAGTGGGCCATTATCCCAAAAACCCTTGGCAGATATGATACATTTTAAACTATTCAAATAATGTAACTATTAATAAGAGATCTTTTTATAGTTATATATATATATATATATATATATATATATATATATATATATATATATATATATATATATATATATAAGATACTTCGAATATAGGTTTGTGGACCCTTAATGAATATTCAGTAAAACAGTTTTCTTGGGTATTTTGGTCCTAATTTTTTATATATAAAACGAAGACCTATAGTTTGTATGTAGCACGTTTTTTATTTACAAAAGTTTCGGAAGTTTTTGCCATCATCAGTGTTCCTAAGAAGGTAATCTCCGGTATCATAATAAAATATCAACACATAAAACATTCATAAACAAACAGTATACAACATTTAGTTTTGAAACATCACATATATTAAAACATTCAAAAGTTAAAATTCGACTTTCGATATATGTAATTATTCAGTGTTTCTTAAACCAGATATATATTAATTGGCGTTTTCTTGGGTATAGATTTATTTGCAAAATCAAACACAATGGAGTTAAATTGACGTTTCGCCTATCATAGCAGGCTTTTTCAAAAATTGCTTATTCCTTTATTTTTTTTGTATATGTAAAGATTTTCTTTCCTATTTTTTATTGGTAGGCAGCAAGTTAGTGATGATAAAAAATAAGCGACTAAAAATGACAGCAAACTGTAAGGAACTGTTAATAAATTTGGTTTCGTAAATAAGAAAAAAATTTCAAATTTTCGGAATAGGGGGGAGATTGTCTTGTTACGTGCCACTTTTTTGTTCCCTATCTCTCTCCAATTTGACTTTTTTTGAGTAGGTAGTTTCTAAATGTTTCTAAGTATCAGGAAATTTGTCTCTTAATTTTTGTTAAAATAAGGAACTGCTAAAAGATGGTAATGATGTATTAAAAGGTGCAACCCTTATTTCAGCACAGTACATTTTAAGCATAAAATAATCTTTCTAAACATAAAAGATATATAAATCCGAATTTATTGCCATTTAACTCAATAAGATAAGAGCTACCTCAACAATGCTTGTTGCCTATTTATCGACTTATTTCAGCATTATGGTGCCATTTTCTTAATTCACACCAACTATTGGGAGCAATCTGTAGAGCTACAACTTTTAAATAAATTTATCATATTTTTTTCCCTATTAAAAGTATTGTAATCGTGAAAAAATCACCTGCCGAGATTTTTTCAGATCTCTATGTTTCAAGTTCTCCGATGCCCAAAAAGATATTTTTTCGATTCCGTCGGTCTGTCGGCCTGTCTGAATCTCTGCAGCATATAGCCTTGAATACATGTTTCATTTTCATATCTTGTTGCACATAAAATATTGGGTTTTCACTAACCGGTCACCCTGATATAGTTTGTTAATATATATAATATGTTGGACATTGGTTGGTTTTGAAAACATGTTAATCTATAACGCCAAAATATATATTAAGGCAATTTACCAGGGTATCAAAAATTCTTGCTCTAAAATAGAAAAGTGCAACATTTATTAAGTATAGGTCTACGCAAACATTTTTACAAATTTTAAGTACGGTCCTTATAAAAGGAACGATTTAATTTACGCACTGGCTGGGTGAGAAGAAAGGCGGGATCGGGGCCTTCATCTTCTGGTTTATTTATTCTGTGCCCTTAGTTTTTATTTTGTGGTAAATTCTGATTTATAACTTATGAGGAATGCAATGCATTTGGTTATCAAAATTATGCATACATTCTGCACAATTGTTTAGATTTAGTGCACAAATTGTGTCTGAATGTGTACTTGGAACAACTTTGTGCAGAAAATGTACACATGATTGGTCAGAATTAGTTGTATATATTTTCTGAATAATTGTGCATACCTTCTGAACAATACTGTGTTGATATATTAATATATATATATATATATATATATATATATATATATATATATATATATATATATATATATATATATATATATATATATATATATATATATATATATATATATATATATATATATTATATATATATATATATATATATATATATATATATATATATATATATATATATATATATATATATATATATAGGATTTTTGCAGAAGAGAATACATGTTTTCTGGACAAGTGTATTTTCTTCGAACAATATTGAGCATTTTTACAAACAAATTTATATTCGAAAATACTCTTTTCTTTCTTTCTAAACATTTCTCGATAACTATGAAAAGATGTGAAATAAGGAAGCCAAACTACAATCAACTACAGAACCTTTAGTCAAAAAATATGTCCAATAAAAATAATTTTTATTAAAAAAATGTTTTTATCCATCATAGCAACTCCAACTGGATGTAGATAGTACATGGTTTTTTAATGAGTAAACATAGAATTGATCCAAAATGTTTTGTAAGATTAGTTAAGTTTTTTATTTTAAAACATAGCGGGTTACTTCTCTTCTTCTTCAAGTGTCGTACCCATATTCGGGCTTCGCCGATGGTCAGTAAGTGCCTTGAAACCTATCTTATATCAAGATGTATATGGTTTCTTGAATGCACTATATTAGACCATTATACTAGGGAATGTGTTCTACGTAGTGGTTTCCCGTTGCCTTCTACGCAGTTGTGTCGTGTAGTGTATGTGTTGAGTAAGACGCCTTGTTATTGTTCGCAGTCGACCCCAAGTCTACGAACAGAGTCGTTATTTTATTACCCTAACGACCAAAGGCACCTCGGGAAGGTACCGGACCAAGCATATCGAGCACTCTTTATTTAAAAGTGCCGGCTACGCCAAGTCTCGAACCCGCGCCTTCCGGGTGGAAGCCAGCTCTCTTAGCACTGAGCCACCAAGGTGTTACTGCAATTGCCATATTCTAAATTACACAAGAGCCAAACATAATTTGCGTTTTGTGAAAATAAAATGAGTTAGAGTTCGAAGTATATTTAGTAGACATTTAAGTTCTTTCACATTTTAATCTGTAACTCCGGAACTCATTATCTTTTAAATAGGGTTAAGTATCTTAAACTGATATATCTTCTTTATTTTTATGTAAGATTTTATGAAATATTTTTGAACATGAACATACAATAAGTCTATACCATATAAATTAAACCTAAAAAGCAACACGTTTATTCAGTTTACTGTCTTTAAGTTCAGAGTTATTATACCCTCTCAGAAATAGTTGTATTTATATATCATGTCAATAGGTATAAGTACATACCTGTGTATAGCTTAGTCCCATTTGCCTTCAAGAGTACAAAACTGCAGATTCCCTAAGGTAGAATATTTTAAGCCAAATCGCAACACTACTCATCAAGAAATTTTTTTTTTGATAAACCTGCAGTCTGTCATTTCTGTTGAATTATATTTCCGAATGTCGCCACCATAGCGCCGCAATTGAAAACATCCGATGTCTGCGGTCCAATCAGGGCCTAGGTACGCTCTTTCGAAACAGAGAAGGGTATTGCTAGATTTATAAATAGAAACAGAGCGCATTAGGACGGGTGGGGTTAGATGAAATATAAACATAATTGTACAGGAAAAATAAATAATTTTGTTCGGAAGATTTTAACACGTGACTATTGGCATTTTTGCACAAGTTTTATTCTTAAAATCTGAACAATTTTGTAATTTAGTAATGCACAGCGAATATTAGCCTTTTTAGCATTGCTTTATGGATAAAACATGTACAGTTTTGGTTACAAAATGCTACACAAGTGAAGGAATCTATTTTGAATACTCCTGTATTATTTGCTGCACAATTGTGTAAAGTTTATACGAAGTCAATTGAAATTGCTTAAAAATTGGGGTACGATCAATTAACCACAAAACACATTTAAAGAAAGTAGCATTATTTTTATTGACAGCTCCTCATATTCGTCCTCCTCGGGTCAACGTGGACTTGATGTGTGCCTGTCAGCGAATTATTCAATCCGACGCATTCAATTGGTCAATGACAGGTTTTAATTGGTTCCAAATTTCTAGGATGCATTTATTTTCTGCGGTATGGTAAAGTCTGGCCATAAGTCTGAACGCCTGAAAGGAATGCGGATAAAAAATTATTCTAGTTATGTGGTCCGTTCAAATTATTTTTTTTAATGCATGAGGAATTGAAATAAAATTCTAAAAATATTATTGATAGGTATCGGTAGACGTTAGCGTACTTAGGATACCTGTGATTGGCAGATCCGGCCCGTTCAACGATCAATTATTGTCAGAGAGAAATAGGCATGTTCGGCGCGGATGACGTGGGAAAGACGAAGATAAAAGAAGCCTTGGATTAAACTGTGAACGGGCCAGGGTCTGAAATCGGAGAATTGAATTGCCGGGCGGAGTTGTGTGAGGCAGTGGTGTACGATATTTAATTAACATATAGTCATAGATAAAATGGTAAAATTGTGGCACGATTTTAAGATAGTGGAAGAAAATGGCTGCTAAATAAAATATTAGCAATCGTCAAAAAAACGCCCTCTCAAGTTTTATGTTTTATCTTCCCTAGATATTAAAACATATATATTTTCTTTTCTGTCAATCTGTTGGTTCGCGAAATAGCCACAAAACAAATTACCCAATTAATTTCAAATTTGGGAAAACAATTTAGGGTTATATGGGGATGACCTGGTGATAGTTTGGAAGTATTACTAAAAAACTTATTTCCAATATTTCCATAAAAAAATGTTACATAGAAATGAACTGGTAACATTTTGGTATGAATCCAAGATAGCAAAACAAAATACCGGCCCAATAAAATAATCAAAAAATGGTTAGTTTTTATATCTTATTTTATTTATTTATTTTATTTTAAAATTTTGAAATGTAATACAGAGTGTTTTAAAAAATCGGGTCACTGGTTAATCAATATTTTGCTCAAACCGCTTGCCGTAAAAAACGGAATTTTGGTACACGGATCGACTGCAGGGTGTAGAGGTTCGGAAAAAAGGGATTTTTTAAAACTCAAGTTACAAGGGGATAAAACCACCCCTTAAATAATACAATATTTTATTTAAGAGAAAGTTAGTTTTTAGAAAAAGACTTGAATAGGTGTTATTTATTTTTATTTTTTACACATTTAAAGATTTTAAAAAATATGTTTAAAAAATCGGGTCACTCTTGACATAAAATGCTGAATTTTGATATAGAGGTTCATTGTACGGTGTAAAGATTTGACAAGATGGGATTTTTCGAAACTTACATTTCAAGGGGTGAAACCGCCCCTTGAATATAAAAATCTTTTTTTATTTACAAAACGGTTAGTTTTTGAAAAAAACGCTTGAATAAAGACATTTTATTCCAATTTTTTCTACATTCGTAGAGTTTTTTAAATGTATACAGTGTGTTTTCAAAACTCGGGTCACTGATTAATCACGATTCTCCTCAAACCGCTTGAGGCAAAACGCCGAATTTTTGTATACGGGTTGACTACAGAGCGTAGAGGTTCGATAAAATATCGTTTTTCAAAAGACTTGTAAGGGGATGAAACCACCCCTTAAACATTAAATTATTTTCTATTAAAAAAAAACGCTTAGGATTTCGGATAAACGCTTGAATACGGGTATTTTATTTTCATACTTTACATATTATAAGATTTTTTCAAAAATTATACTGGGTGTTTCAAAAATATTGGGCCACTGATTAATCACAATCCCACTCAAACCTCTTGACGTAAAAAGTTGAATTTTGTCATAGAGGTTGAATGTATGATGTAAAGGTTTGGTAAAAGGGTATTTTACGACCTTCAAATTTCAAGGGGTGAAACCCCCCTGCCCCTGCAATATTACACTTCTTATTATTTATAAAACGGTTAGTTTTTGAAAAAAAAAACTTTGACAGGTGTATTTTATTTTATTATTTACATATTTTTTTACGTATACAGGGTATTATATAAAAACGGATCTTAAGAGGTACTTAAATAAGACGATTTAAGTACCTTTTTCTACCCCTTTTATTGTCGACATACGAGAACGAAGTCGCGGGTATCCGCTAGTAGTTATATATGTCAGTAAACTAGAACTATGTACATAATATTATTTATTTTAGTACCACGAATTGTTTTTTTAAACATTATTTATTTTCCTTTTGCAATATACAAAAATCGGTAAAGTGGCGTTACCCGGAACTTTCCTCCTAACTAAATTGGTAATAAGTTTATAAACATTATGTCATTCTTAATATGTATCACTTTTCTTGATAAAAATAAGTATGTATATCCATATATAACCCATATATTTACTTTTTTATACAGTTTTTGCTACATTTTCCTATTGTTTTTGTAAAGCCAAAATACAACTTTTATTACGTATACGGGGTTATTCACGGTGAGTGTCCTCTTAGAAATATTTGGAGATCCAATGAACAGACTATCTTGAACATTTGGTTCTGGCCATAGGTGAACATAAAGTCTATTTTTAAAATATTTTAAATTATGCGGTATTGCCACTTCTAGCTCAAACTGAAAGCAACATCCTTTTTCTAAATGGAAGGCCCTGTATATTATAGCATTTTTGTATTAGCCTGAAAATTCTAAATATTTTTTGTGATGTTTCCTATACCTAAATTCAACTGTTTCTAGAAAATGGCGGATGAGAATTAACATTTTGATGTTTTAATGCTCTGTAGCTCCTTAACGACTTAACTTGCAACAAAATAGATTTCAATTTACTATTTTGGTTTTTAGTTGGCTATCTCCTGATACCAATTTTAAATTTGACAGAGGCTGTCAAAATTTGACATTTCCTGTCGTAGTTAAAATGGGTATCAGATGATATGTAACTAAAAACTAAGACAGGAAAGTGCAATCCGTTTTGCTGCAAGTTAAAGCGCATCTCAATTTTCAGGTGCCATTTTCCCAAAGTCAGTTGAATTTAAGTATAGGAAACCCCATACAAAAGTGTTTATCATAAAGACATTACAAAAATGCAATAATGTACAGAATATTTCATTAAAAAATAGATATTGCTATCGGTTTGGGTCAAAAGCGGCAACACTGCATAATTTGAAATATTTTAAAAAGAGAGTTTATGTTCAATTATGTGTAGAGCCAAGGTTTGAAAGTACTCTGTTTATTGATTTTTGAGATACTTCTAATTGGACACTCACCGTGTATAACCCTGTCTATATACAATATACCTTTATCGATCAGATCCAAATATTCATACGTACATACATACATACATACATACATACATACATTAATTCGCGTACCATACTTATTAAAATGAAACCACGGCTAGGTTACCCCAGTATAACATTTTTTAAATATTGTTTATATTTGCTAATTTACATTTATTTTAACATTTGTATTTTTCGATGAATTTAAAATTACATAAACACAAAACTTTTAAAAGTTCTGTGTTTTTGTAATATTTAAATATTTTCACATATATTTTATTTTGTACTTTCCAGCAATATTTAGACTTCACAATATTGTATTATCATCGGGTTGTGCATGTTTACCAAATCTCGGTTTATTCCGATAGAGGGAACTATATTACCATCCTATTTTACGCACCATGTATATGTAAAAGACACTCACTATTGAACATCTAATATTGTATCGTAATCCAGCTTATGTATGTATACCAAATTTCAGTTAATTCCGATAAAAAAAAACTGTTTTGTTCCACTTTGTATTTTTTACGCACCCTGTATCAGATATTTACGATTTGAAACAGTCATATTGCATTGTCACTGAGTTTATATAGGTGTACCCTGTATAAGACAAGATATTCAACACCATAATATTGTATCGTCATCAAGTTTATTTATATATACCAAATCTAAGACAATTCCTAAAACGGAAACTTTTTTGAACTTATTAGCAATATTTTGTAAGCACCCGGTATAAGATATTCATGATTGGACATCATATTATTGCATTGTCAACTGGTTTATGTACGCATACTTAATCTCAGTCACTTCCGATAAAGGCTTCAAAATAAGTTGCAAGATTTAACCCAAATATTTTATGAGGCGCCATTTTGTTATGCTATCTTGGATTGGTACCAAAATTTTACCAGTTTATCTCCGTGTCACAGTTAATTTTTCTACAAAATTTTAGATAAATTGAATAAGTAGTTTTTCAGCAATATTTTTTTAAACATTTAACTAGGCCGCCATTTTGTTCCCCTATATGGATTTTTACGAAAATGTTAGCAGGTCATCTCTACATGACTATTAATTTTGGACCAAAATTTGAAGCCAATCAGATAAATAGTTCTTTAGCTATGCCGCGAACAGACTGACATACCGACGGATTCGAGAAAATATGTTTTTCGGCATCTAAAAACCTTGAAATGTAAAGATCTGAAAAAATCTCGTAGGGCCCTTTTTTCACGATTACATACTTTCCTTTAGGAGGAAAGTAATACAAATCCCATGAATTTCAAAAACTAATATAATGAATGACTGTACGATATTTTGAAAATATGTTATCGGTTATTGGCTAAAAACGTATTATTTGTTAAAGTATATTTGGCGGGACATACAGTATCTAAGTATTAATAAAAGTACCTACATATATTCATTAGGAATTACTTAATATTTCTAATAATTTAATTTCAATTCAAAATATGTCTTTACTTTTTTCTGAGATTTTAAGATATTATTGAACATCATTTTACGTTTGTATCTCGCAAACCAACTAACCATAATTTTAGAATATATTTTTATTTGTTTAAAAAGAAATATTAGTGGTAATAAATAATGAAGTCGGCGCCACCACTGTACGAAGTTGGCGGTATAGCCCATACAAATAATTTCTATTCCAAATGTTTTTTTAACGACTTCAGTTGAGATCGTATATACTTTAACATTAATGCCCATTTTTTTCTGAATATATTATTGAGAATTAATGAATAGCGATTTTTTACCGTGTACCTCTCTTTTTATACTTACTATTGTCAATATTTCTACAAAATTTCACCGAACAATTAAGTTGTTGATGCATCATTTCACAATACATTTATTAAAACGCTTTATAAAATGTTCTTCTATAATCATAAATTTAATGAGCTTCTCCTTATATTCTTCCTCGAAAAATATTGCGAATCAATACAAAATAAGTATATTTAAAATCATAAATGTTTTATTCAGCCCATGGGAAAACTGTATGCAATATATTTTCATTACAAATTGCAGAGCGCATTTGACGTAACTTTATTTGAAGAAATACTATTACCGCTTCGCATTGGCCGAGAATCTTATATCACCTTCCGCCCAAGGACCCAACGTCCTTTTTTATAGCAAATTCATATAGCAGCCAACTCTAAACACTTGCAATTTGCTTTAAAAATCTATCAAAGGGCATAGTTCAATCAATTTTTAGGAAATGTCTGTCTGAAATATAGTACAGGGTTGTTTTTTTTATATTTTGACATGCGTTTTATAATTAAGATACCAATAAAGTGTAAATACAAACCTTTAAATAAGATTTTCATGTGGATTATCTTTTAGCCATATGATAAAAAATAAAAGCGCATCGAATATTTTTTATGATAAAAAAATTATTTACATGTTAAAATCTACAAGTTTTGTATTTTTGTATCTCTTAGGACAAACGACGAAAATGCGTGCAAAAATATAAAAAACCCACCTGTACATACATTATGTGTTACAAATAGAGTTTTTCAATCTTATTAACGGATTCAAAAAATTCTTGTATGTGGGTATGTCCAAGATTTTCTTTGCAACTTCTGAATGAATTTGAATGAGTCTTTCACCCTCTTGCAAAGCAACATCCCAGGGTGGTTTTAGTACCAAAAATAGAAGTTATAACGGGCATATGCCGTAATGTATGGAAAAAGTGAATATCTTTCAAACTGTTTTAATTACTTGCTTGGAATGTACTCTTCACGAGAAATAATAATGAAGTAGGGTTGATAAACACATAATATATTAAATATCAGTATATAAAATGGAATCATAGAAACAACTGGAATATGTCCCACATCGTAGCAGGAACACCGATCCATTTCAGTCAACCGACGATCGAGATTTCACTTCTTTTAGAGTTCATCAGGCCGCCATATACTAACGAATCCGTGTAGGACAAAAGCACAAAGTAGAATCACAGAAACAACTACTCCTCTGGCTAATACCACTACTACGTGGAATACAAAAATAATAATATTATCGCTCCCAATTAGAGCCAGAAGTCAACAGTATAATTCAATGCCGGTCATGGTATTAGTCAGCGGAGTAGTTGTTTCTATGATTCCATTTTGTGCTTTTGCCCTATGTGGTGCTGGCTAGTCTATAGCGGCCTGATGAGCGTTAGAAGGAGCGAAATCGCGTTCGTCTTTTTCATGAAATAAATGATTGACCCTACTACGATGCAGAACTTGTTCCAGACAAATATATTAACATTGCTCCCAACGAAAGTCAGGAATCAGCAGTATAATATTAGCTAGGAGTAGTTGTTTCTGTGATTCCATCTTGAGCCTTTGCTTTACATGAGGTATCCTGGTCTAGGGCGGCCTGGTGAGCCCTAAAAATAGCGAAAAATCATCCTTTGACTAAAATTAATTATTGTGCCTGCTACGATGTAGAATATGTTCCAGACAGGGACTACAGTATCTTTGTTATGGAGTTGGTGTACGAAGAATAAAAACATATATTAACTCGCAGTATATAGTTGAAGAAAGTTTTCGCACTGTCCCTTTGAAATTCAAATAAAAAAAAACTAGTCAATTTAAAAAATCGTAAAATCTGAATATTTTTAAGCGCCGATGAGATACTTAACTGTTGTAGAACATAAAAAAATTCGAAAACATATCTATTTATCTATAAAAATTAAAAAAAAGCAAATAAAATAACGGCAAGCATAAAAAATTAAATGAAAATAATTTAAAAATCGAAAATGAAAGTAAAATATTTAATGATAATAAAAATAGAAAAATAAAAAAGCACTGAAAAGTAAAAAATAACATTAACGAGCTTAAAATTTTGACTTATGAAGTCGGCGTCAAACTAATAAACAGATATTTCTTGAGGTATTAGTGTCAGTAAAAGTGTGAATTCTAATGTAAAGGAATTAGCAATAAATACATAGCTTTTCTGAATATCTAATATTTAAATAGTAGTTTGACACCCACTTTTTATTTTTTTTGTACATACTTCCAATTTTGAGATAGGTAAAACTATAGTTACCGCCGAATGTCGAGGGGGTTTTACTCATATTTTATAGATTCTTCACGGATGATATTGAAGTGTGTTTTCCTTCATTAAGTAACTCATTGTCGACTACATCAAGTTTGTTTTAAATACTCGTACTTGCATGTACAAAAATGAAAACAAATTATTGTTTCAATTACGCAAGCCAGATAGTTCGTCTGTGGAGTTAATTGATCTGACTAATAAGGTAAAAAATAACTTAAGAAATATATTTTAAGTTGACATCGTTTTTGGTTTTTTTAAACTGTTACACAATTTAAGTCGTCTGTTGGCAGAAGCGTTTAGGTTATTATCAACATTTTATAGGCTTTGATAAATTGAAACGAAATCTGGCAGGGGAGGTGAGGACAAATATGCGTAGATAACATTCATTCCTTCGCACCCCCTTTTTTAATATTGAGATTGGTAAAAAAAATTGGGATATGTTGGACATGAAAACCGATTTGTACTAACAATTTAATAAATCACATTTATTGCCTTTAAAGTAAAACTCTAAAATCTTGTTTTTTTAATGCACTGTTTATTCTAAATTAACAATTAAATTAATTAAACGAATGCAAATTTACCTTAATTAAAGTGACAATAATAATAGCTTCTTTCATTACACCGTTTAAGCATCAATATAGTAAAGCTTTTTATATGATCCTAACTAGGTAGGAAAACATTTTGCTAAGTACGCAGTAAAAGAGATACGCTGTTTCATTAACGAAGTAATTGCATTAAAAACATAATCAAATGTGGTTTAAAATATACCCATATATAGGATGATCCAGATATCTTCTTTTTTGGTGGTGTTTTAGATTGGATAATTGTCAATAAAACGCACATAGAAAATGTGTTGTTGTAATTGGTCGACGTTTCTACCTGTATGAGGTATCTTCAGGACCCTAAAAGTAAAGACTTGGTGTTATATATTTAGCGTCTATTCGTATAATTGAGGAGCGTTTGAACAAAAGGAAAGTTAAGAAAAGCCAAAGTGAAATATTCAAACATAATGCCAAATTTGGTTTAGCCTTTCTAATTTGATAATGTATGTGCACAAACACAATCAGATAACCCATCCCATAAAAATCCATTTGGAAACTTGAATGTTGCCAAGGAAATTTTCTGTGAACATTCCCCAAATTTCTCACAGACGGAAAGAAAAATATTGCAAAAATAACAAAAAAAAATATTATCTTTAACTATAATTTCTAGTTCTATATAGGACCACTATAGATTTTCGAAAGGCGTGCAAAAAATATAGTAAACTTAAGTGACAATGCTTCGTTTAAAAATAAAAAATAATAATACATTATTATATTAGAAAAAATATATGTTGTGCCGTTAAAAATACAGTTTTTATGTTTTTAATATACTTTTATGCTTATTTTATCACTACTAAACTATATATTAAATTTCAAAAATATTGTAATCCAAACCATTCTGCTTATAAACTGTAATAATAATTATTGAAAAATGTAGGAAAGAGGTGGCAGTCAATCGGATGCTGTTAGAGAGTGAGATAGGAAGACAATTTCTGCAATACCTTTCTTTCGTAACTCTGCTGCACTTTCCCAAACAACCTTCATATCAAAAACAGAAAATATAATTTTCACACACATGAAAACAATGAAATATTTCTTTTCTTGGCTATGTTTATATTGAGATACAACTTCGACATTAGCGCCAGTCAGATATACACTGTACACTTATAACTAATATATCTACATTGTTACTTTTCCTCCCTAGGGCGGGTAAGGACGGGTCGTTTGGAATGGGCAAGTTTCGCTCTGCTATGTTGTGGTCGAAATGTGAACTTTCTGAGCAAATGTGACGAGAAACATAGCCATCCCTGTTTTCAGTGGTCATTTTGCCCCCCATTAGGTTAAAAATGTTGCCCTTAAACAGAATACACTTTCTTTTTGCATCTTCTAGAACTTATTAAACCTTTAGTGACAAAATAATTCTAATTATTCTTTTGGCGAAACAAATTTAGGATAGGTAGGGTTAGTGAACTTAATAATAAAGCATATTCTGTCTTCCCCAGACTATTTGTCTGTGTTTTTTTTATAAATAACTCGATAAATAACGAATCCTGGCTAAACACCCAGAAAATTAAAATATAAAGCATAATGTTAATTTGCTAATTTTTACCTCCAAATTACATAAAATGATATTATTGATAAGATACAAAAAAAAACTTACCTTCACATACAGTTAGTAAACCAGCTAACCCCCATTTGCTTAAAATATCAGCTAAATTCCCTTTTTCCGCATATATTTTTTAGATAACTATCCAAAATTAACCAAAACCTTATTAATATAAATAATATATAAACTAAGAATAGTTTTAAATCACATGATAAAACAGGAAGTAAACAGCGAAATATAGTCTTCTTCAAACAAAAATTTCGTTCCTGGCCTTTGTAAATAAAAACAAGGAAACGAACAGAAAAAACTCACATACGCGATGTGCTTAACAACAGCGCCGGGGCGCTCTCTACCATGGCACTGCAGGAAATGACTTCAAATATCGCCTATTTCGGACCTCAAATATGTACAATAATATTTTAGAAAAAAATACTTTTTACAATAATGATATAGATTGTATTATAATCAAAATCAAAATCAAAATGTCTTTTTGTTGGTTACAAGAAATAAGATACAATTAACAATTGAAATGGTGGCGAGATCCAGCATGGCTGTTCATATCTAACCACCTTGAAAATAGACTTAAATGAAAATCTTTCAATTTATATGCCAACGTACTAGTAATAATAAAAATAACAAAAACTATATAGTGATATACTATAATCTAGCTTGATACGCCTAAGAATATGTAGCAATTGAGAACTGTGTTATCTTTGAGAGATTAAATATTTTTTAAGTTTTGATTTAAACGAATCTACGGACGGGCTTGCCTTGATGCTATGGGGTATCACATTATATACCTTGGTCGTATTATACGTGAATGAACGCTGAAAAGCAGCGGTGCTGTGCCTGGGAATCTGATACAGACCTCGATGGCGTGTAATGATATTATGGACATTTAAACCCTTTGACAACCTATCAAGAAGATACGCTCCTGGGACAACTCAATTTTAAACACTAAACATGCGAGACGTTGTTTATACCTTTCGGAAAGATTTAGCCATTTGGATCTCTCAAAATGATCTGATATGTGGTCAAACTTACGAAGGCCGTATGAAAATCTAATACAGGAGTTTTGAATTCTTTGAAGGATGGTTTTATTTCTTTGCGTGAGAAAAGACCAATAGCATCGGCATAACCCAAATGTGACAGAATAAGGCTGTCACACAATCTTAATCTTACATCGGTCGAAAGAATATCCCTGTAAATATAAAGAAGTTTCAACTTAGCAATTTATTTTTGAATCAAAGAGGCAACGTGGTCATCAAATCGCAGACTAGTTATTAAAAGCCCAAGGTTCTTGCAATCATTGGTAGCAATTAGTTTAGCATTATTCAGGTAGAGACAGAAATTAATATTATTAATGTGACCGCATACTGTTTGCAGTATTAGACATACTTCCACGCTTTTTTATTAATCGCACAAAAATTAGTACATGTCTTTTTAATGTTTACCAAACATTTTAGTAAAGCAGTATAGTTGCTATAAAATCACTTTTGAAAATTGCACTAAATTATATAATAAATGGCATTTTCTAAAGTATTTTTTAACCATTAACATATATTTTTATAAAAATCTAGTTTTATGAATTTATTTAATTATGTTAATTATAATTTTTCATAAGAAGCTTTTACTAAAAATAATCGGTAATAGGAAGCAAAGTGTTTTATATTTAGCTAAATTTTGCTAAATTATTTCGATTACAATATACTATATAATTTTTTCCGTGCAGATGTATTTTTGCTTTTATTGGTTTCTGAGTTAGTGACATGACATTGTTTCAGTTTTTGACATCTGTCTCAATTCTTAGTCTCTAAACTTCAAGTTCTAAGAGAAAATCCTAGAAATCGGTTCGAAACTAACGAGCAAATTAATTCCATTTTTCGTTTAGTTTTTGTTTTTATACTTGGTTAAGTCTGGGTTAATCATATTTGTGGTGAATGCCAACTTTGCATTGTATGTCCTAATTTCACGGCTAGTGTTGCCAGTATGTAGCAGTCTCGTACCTCCGCACTAAATTACGCATACAAATATTTCTAAAGAAATAGACCTAATTGGCGTTTTCGGCAACTCCGCGTCTAATCTTGTTACGTGCCAGCTAATAATTTGATTAAACGGTGACACAAACGATTAAAAGTAGTGAATTTATTATGTTTCTGATGGACCGTCTATGCGAAGTATAATCGCTTTCTGCTTATGCTTATCTTCAGCTGTTTTTGAGAAATTCATGCTGAAAATTCACAGCCTCGAATTTTATGAGGCTGTAAAAGTTAAACGGTTTGGCATGAAGCAAAACAAAAAAAAAACACACAAAAATATCTTCTTGGACTTTCTATTTAATAACTACGATATAGTCCCAGTACAAAGTTATGTGGATTATCTTGTACACACCTTTTTTTTGCGATTTATAGTGTTTAATGGAAATCAATATATATATATATATATATATATATATATATATATATATATATATATATATATATATATATATACATATTCAATGTATTTCTTAAACTATATATTAATTGGACTTCTTTCTTGAGTATAGGTTTATTTGCAAAATCAAAAACAAAGGAAAAGGCTTTCCAAAAATTTGTCATTTCTTTATTTTTTTTGTACATTAGCTAACCAGGTTTCCATTCCTATCTACAAATGTTTTAATAATTTGTAGATACGAATGGAAAGCTTTATATGTACAAAAAAAAATAAAGGAATGACCAATTTTTGATACAAGTTAGTACATCAAAAAATACTGTATTGGCAGCAGTTAGTTTAAGTAAAAGTCGAAAGGCACACAGTGTAGGCAAAAAAATGTAAAACTACTCAAGAACAAAGTAGCCTGAATTTTAAAAATATGGCTAAATTTTATTGAGAAGTTGTTTAGAGTTAGATATGAGATTATAGCCTCCCATTTTTCTTAGCCTACTACCAATAAAACGAGTAATTAGAATAAGTTCATACAGTTCTTTATTGGAGCTATTTTGAACATTGAAATAAAGAGATTAGTATAATAACATTTTGGAATGAGATTTAAGTTTTCTTGTATGCATGCTAAATTGACTAGACGTTTGACTTTTTTTTTTAAATTACATTTAAAATTCTGAAGATTAATTAAATGCCCGTGAAACAGATAAATATATTTCTAATTATTAAAAAATATAAATTCAGGCACAAGTTATTTGATCTTGCTTAGATTTAATGCATGTTTGCGTTTATTGAGCATAAATCCAAGAATATGGGGGATATTCAAAATTTACTGATTTTTTTTTTCAAACAGGAAGTTATAATTTCCGAACATAGGTTTTTCAAACTATGTAAACAACTTTTCTTAATATCATTTTGCAATATATTTAAAATTAAAGGTAGGCTATTATCGATCAGTGTTCACATTCTTTTGTGTATACCTTTTGACTACTTTTATTAAAACTAACTATTGCTAATATAGTATTTTTTGATTCACTAACTTTTATCAAAATTACAATATTCTAAAAAAATTACAAATTAAAAATTTCCCATATGTTGCACACTTGCATATATATATATATATATATATATATATATATATATATATATATATATATATATATATTTTTTAACACTTTAAATTTAATTATTAAGGTGAACTTCAAAATTTGGCCAATTTTTCTGACAAAATCAAATCGTTTTTCAAGATCCCTGTATTAAAATGCCAATTGCTGATTCTGAAACAGAAAAATTTATGCTTGGACTATATTTTGTTAAAATTTCATGAGTCCAACTTTTGTAGTTTCACTATTATTACATTTTATTTTTCATCATATTTTTGCATGAAATGACTATATAGTTTTTCTTTTCTGAAAAACAGTTGAGAATAGGTACAGGTAACTATTAAGTTACTAGGGTTACACTTTTTAGGGGGCATCTAAAAATAAAAACAAAGTTGTAGTAGGTTGCAATGAAAACTGAACGTGAAACGAATGTCAAAATTTGAGTTAGATAGATCAATGTCAGTTATAACCCGTATCGAATTTTGAGAAAGAAATCTTATGTAATTCCGAAAATTTTTTAATAGGATCTAATAACTCTGTGTAGTTACCAAACAATATCTCATATCTATGTTTCATAACAAACAGCATGCTTTTATTCTTAATTACTAGCCCTAGTTTATAGCCACTTTCATCTTGTAAAATGTTACCTATTAATATTAGTCTTAGTAAAAAATATTCAGAAAAAAAAAAGATATTTCAAAGTATTTTCAATCTTTTTAACTCTAATTATTTTACGTAACTAAAAATCATGGAAGATATTTTATATCCACTATAAATATCACATTAATTATCTAGCAAGCAAGAACGACTTTATTGAAATGTTTGTATAGGTATGAGCCCTTCGTTAACGTTAGTGAGATAAATATGTTAGCATAGAAATATGTTTTACGTTCATCAAAGTTCGATAAAAAGCTAACAATCTAAATAGGTTATCAAATCAGCAAATTTAACAGAGGTTATTAAATACCTACGTTACTTATGGCTATTTCAAATAATTAGAATTACAGGGAGGTATTTGGTTTCGTTACAAAAATGCGATAAGAAATATAAAAAATGGCACAATAACACGATACTTTTATGCAAAGTACTTCTTGCATATATTTTATTAACTAATAAGCAATGAAAATAGGTAGTTGAAGTAGTCCTTTTTTTGTAATCATTTAATGCAATTAAAATTTATGAAATATATTCTATTTAATATAAACATTATAAAGAACTCAATTAACTATATTAAAATATTTAGCAAATGACTTTTCATGTAACTAAAATTTCAGGAACATATTTATGTAACAAAAATGTAATAAGAAACATTGAAAAGAAAATTTATACAAAAAAGTTTCTTTATGAACTCTGTTTTATGGACAAAGATTCGAACAAAAATAAATATTTTGAAATTAGTGGCGCCAAAAATCAGAAAAGTCATTTTATTTATACTATAAATATCTAATAAATGCCATAAACATTTTGATAAAAAAAATTAAACCGACTATAAAAAAACACTAAAAATTAAAAAACAATATTCTATTCCATCTTTGAAATTTGACTTTGTGAAGTCGGCGTTAAACTATTTTTATGTACTACTAATTTATGTAAGTAGACATTTATGCATTTATTAGTTCAGTTATTAATTTTATCAGTTATTTATTTTTTTAAGTTTTTCTTAGCTCCAATAATTAATAACTAATAGGTTATAGAGTTTGTAATAAAATCTCCACGAAGCGAAATAACTTTAGTGGCTTTTGTTTAAAATATAAATGAAAACTTGTAAGAAATTTGTTAATTAACAATAGGCTGATTTAATGAAAAATTCAGCGGGATATTGTTCCTTCAAGGATCTAGATAATGTCATAGTTTTTCGAATTTTTAAAATAATAATATTTCATGGTATTAATTTTTTTTGTTCCGGCTAGTTTTGAGTCATCGTAGGGTTTAGTTCAACATTAAATTAAAATAATTAATAATTAGAGATAGGTTTTCGGGAGTGCGGAAATTTCTTCTTACAAATATATATATTTTCAAATTTCTTAGGTGGTAATAGTTTTCGAGTTATTTACAAAAAATTATACCCCTTTTTTATTTTAATTTGTTAACTTTTAAAATTGTTTAGTGCGGGTTTACATTCCTCCAGACGTCATTCTGAATCCAGTGAGCCATCACTCATATGTTTACTGGCAGTAGCAAGAATGAATACCATTTTGTGTTTGTGGACTAGATTAATAAAGGCGAATTACTCTACCACTACTAACTTTAATGATAGGGTCTTGTTATTATTTTTTGACTATAACTTTAAGCAGGTCAAAAATTTTCGTACTGTCTCTTTACCTATTTGTTTTGATATTCGCAAATTATTTTGCAGTGACGGATCTTTTCAGAAAAAAGTTTCAAAAATTCCGGTAAAAACTCAACATTAAGGCAGCTTACCTGTGATAATTTTCAAATACCTTGTTGTTGCTAAAATGATTTTTTTAACGGGACATATCAAAGTCATAAAATCCAACAAAGGGAAAAACCCTTTCTTTCAAAATTTATGCCAATTCATAATCCCATTGCTTGCACCCCGACGCCTCCGCAAACTTCAAAAGGAACAAAGGACGTCGGCGTCGTTTCCATGGCGACGTCCGAATCAGTGGTGGGGCGGTGATAAAACGTCGTGGTGGGGGTAACGTATGATAGAAACGCGCAGAGAAAATTTCGCGTTAGTTTCGGAAAATCCGTCGCGACGCGTCTATAAGTTTACAGAGGCACGTCGACCGTATCAGTACAGGGTGAGCGCAATAAGTTTTTCAAGAAGCGTTGCACCGTGTTTCAGATTTTCTATTTAAAATTTATTTCGGAATTATTGTTTGTGACCATAAGTATTATCGAAATTAAATTTATAATAAAACCTATTTAAGAATTAGAAATAATGGACACGAGGTCTGAGATGTTTCATCAATTTTTGTTTCTCCGCACTTTACTCTGACTGAAACTTTTTTGAGGTTCCGCGCGCAGTGTCTTTTTGGAAAATTGTAAGTTGTAGGTGTTGTGTCATTGTTTTGGTAGTTTATGATGTTTGGATTTTGTTTTTGAATTTGGTAGGTGCAGTTGTTTGATTTTGAAAGGTAATGGTAAAACATTTATAACTAATACGTTAGATAAATTTATAAAAGAATAATATATTTTTTAAATTAGTCAAAAAAACTAAAACCAACACATTTTATCGATGCACATAAATATATTTTTTAAATCTTGTACATTTTAGTGTAAATATTTCTCTTTAAATATTGCAAAGTTATTACGTAGTGTTTTGTTCTAATGTTAAAACGATTTAATTTTTTTTTGGTATTAAAAAAAAGGTATGCAATGAGTTTTTTGATGAAGGCAAAATCAGAGGAATGTTAAGCACCAGAAGTGTCATAAGCCCAATGGCGCCTATTACGCCCGCGCAACTTAGCTGTCTAGGAAGCCCCTGCTGATAAAGGGTTTCTAGGTATGGCTAGGAATAAGTAACTATTTAGAATATTTTAAATATAGAGGTAAAATTACTAACTAAAAAAATATTTTGGTAATAAACAGTTTTGTTTTGGTCGTTACTTCTTTACTTAATTTTTTTCGGGGAGGCCCCAGAAAAAGATTGCTCTCTCCCAAATGCCATTTTCTTTAGGATTTTAACATAGGATAAGAAAGTAGATAGACAATGGACATATTTTAAAGCAAGCTGGTAATAAAAAGAAAAGATCATACGAATATCAGAATTTTGCGAAATTTTTTCCATAATAACAAAAAATTATTTTTAGTGTTTTATTTGGAAAAGTCGAAGAACTTCTGAATACATTTTGAATAGATATTGTTCATACCTTCAAAGAAGAGTTAAATATACAAATCTTAATTTTTTTTCGACTTGAAGTATTCGTAGTTTTCTTTTTAGAGATGTTCTTCCTCCGAAGTTTTTCTATATATCTGAACAATGACCTATATTCTCTTCTTGCTGTTGTTATTATTTTTATAGAATATACTCATATTTTCGCTTTCTGAATACATTCATATTCACACAAAAAGGACGTTTTTTTAATTAAAAGCGGACAAATTAACATCATAAGCCACTCATTTGTTTTTCGGCAACTCCACCATTGTAGTGATTGGGGTATATTCGCACATTTTTAACATTTTATGCTAAATATTTAGGGACCCTTTCAAAATAATGTCAACAAACCATATATTTATGAAATCTATTTTTCTTGTGATATAATATACAGAGGGTTCCATTTAAAAAAATGTAAACTTATTTGGAAAAATAATTTTATGATTATTTTATCTTTTTGATCGTATCAAATTCTGATAATTCAGACAAAACTATTAAACTTTTATATTAAGTTTTTTTCTCTCTTCAAATAAAAAATATAAGAGGGGTGGTCAATTGTGAAAATTTCCTAAAAATGAAAGGTTTTAGACAAATTTAGATTAGGGAGCCATTAGATATTATGATCTACAGAGCCAGGGGCTGTACATCACTTAAATATATTTTATTTCTACCTCCACGTCAAAAGATGTATTTGTTTTGTCAAAATAACAGATGACAAAAAAATTATAATAGAAGTTAAAAAATTGTGAAAATTAATAACAGTAACATACATTATTTAATAGTGCAACATTAAGTTAATGTTTTTGCCTCTTTTATATCATACTAATGCTTATAGGATGAATTCAAATACGAAGTGTGTACTGAGTGACGTGTCTTTAAAATTAGTTGTAGATTTTCGGCAAATCTAGAAACATTAAAAAAATCTTTAGCGCAAAATAAAGCAAGGTGGGCTCGATTTTCTACGAGTTATAAATTTATACTAAAACGTTGGTCGCAACTTACCTTTGCATCTGATTTAAATGATCCAAATTATACAATACTAGCGGGTACCCGCGACTCCCTTCACTTATATGACTGTAATGAAAGGGATGTAAAGGGGTACTTAAATCGCCTCATTTAAGTACCTCTTTATAAACCATGTTTGTTGTTGCATTCTCTGGCTGTAAAATAGCCAAGCTAATACGCGAGCTTACTCTAGAGCATACGACATAGAGTTGACCATGGGAAAAACAATCGTAGCTCAAGTCTACTCCAGCTCTACTTAAGCACTGCAGTTGAGCTTTGTTAATTGTCATGGCGAAACAAAGCTTTAAAGGAAACTATACACGTTTAAACTCAAAAGGATAGTCTGACGGAATTAAAGGTATACGTGGTATATTCAGCCGTGTGATAGTAGTGAGAATGAATCGATCATAGTTTTTCAAAACTGTGGCGTAATGGGTAACGCATTTGATTTGACTTGGATTTGGATTCCCAAACACGCCGTGCTCGATCCATAGAAAAACCTTTACTTTTTTTATAATTTTTTAGTTTTGGTTGGTTTGATTAGATTCGGTAGCTTTTGTGTAGCAAAAAAAAAACAAACTAACCGTTTTTTAAATAAAATTATTGTAATATTTAAGGGGTACTATCCACCCCTGTGGATACTGAGTTTCGAAGAATCCCTTCTTATCAAACCTCTGCACTCTAAAATCAAGCTGTTTGCACAAGCTCAGCTTTCTGCGTTTGCCGCAGAAAAAAGAAGGTTGAGAAAGATCGCAAAAATTAATCAATGACCCGACTTTTTCAAAAACCCAGTATGAATTTATGAAAAATCTTAAAATAACATAAAAAGCACGTGTTAAAGTGTTTTTCAGAATAACTAACCGTTTTTTAAATAAAAAATATAATTTTAAAGAGGTGCTTTCAGCCCCTTGTCTGGGTTTTTAAAAAATCCTAAAATATGTAAAAAAATAAAATAAAAAACACGTATTCAAGCGTTTTTTCGAAAACTAACCGGTTTGGCGGTTTTACCCCTTTGAACACTCTGTATGAATTTTCAAAAAATCCTAAAATATGTGAAAAAAATAAATTAAAAAGCACGTGTTGAAGCGATTTTCCGAAAAACTGACCGTTTTTTAAATAAAAAATATTGTAATATTTAAGGTGTGGTTTCACCCCTTTGGAATTTGGGTTTTGAAAAATCCCTTCTTATCGAACCTCTAGACCTTAAAATCAACCTGTGTGCCAAAATTCAGCCTTTTACCTCAAGCGGTTTGAGATGGAGCGTGATGAGTGAATCAGTCAACTAAGTCTTTTATACAGTGTGTATCAGCCAAATGGAATAAATTCGATAATAAATAAATGGGGGCGTGTTCGGAAAAACGCTTGGACCCATCGATTGGTATTTTTAGTTGCTCATTTTCTCCAATAAAAACTTTTTATACAGGGTGTGGCCTGTAACAGTGGTCAATGCCAACTTTCTTATTTCAAATGCAACACCCCGGATATTATTTAATTTTTGGATTCTTTAGGAGATTCTAAACATATTTTATGTTCAATGTCCTATACCTATCTTCAACTATTTCGGCAATATTAAGTGTTTTCAAATTTCTTGCAAAAATTAAGATTAAAAAAATAAAATTATTTATTTCTTCATAATGTATAAACAAAAGTAAAAAGTTAATTTAGGAACTGTTGAATATGCTCGCCGCGAACGTCTTGGCAAATTCCTAATCTTAAATAGAAATTTCTTCTAACGTTATTTAGCATCTCAGGCGTGACCGATCTAATCGCAAGCGTTATTCGTCTTCTTAAGTCAGCTAAGTCGAGGGGTTTAGTTTTGTACACAACATTTTTAATATGTCCCCATAAGAAAAAGTCTAATGGCGTCAGATCAGGGGATCGCGCTGGCCATTCTATGGATCCTCGTCTCCCTATCCACCGATTTGGAAATATTCCGTTGAGGTACTGCCGGACATTAATTTGGTAATGGGGCGGTGCTCCATCTTGCTGAAACCATATCATATTCGCTGGAACTTGTGGGTTTGCTGGATCCGGATACAAATTTGTCAAAGTTGGCACGACATTATTTTGGAGCAGTGCTAAATAATTATCGCCATTCAAATTGCCGTCAATGAAAAAGGGGCCTATGATATGATCCCTAACAATTCCTGCCCACACATTAACCTCTTCAGGATATTGAGTATGTTCTTCGCTGATCTAGTGAGGATTTTCCCTAGACCAATAGCGGCAATTTTGACGATTTACATGACCGTGAAGTGTAAAGGTGCACTCATCCGAAAACAAAACATGTTCTAATTGAATAACATTGTTATCTAACAGCCATCATTTGTTCACAAAAATAAGTTCTCCTATCATAATCGTCTTCCATGAGCTCCTGAGTTGGTATCACTTTATAGGGATGCATTTTCTTTTCTTTTAATGTTCGAATAATCGACGAATGGCTAATATCGAACATTGCGGCGGCTTGTCGACTAGAAATATGTGGGTTTTCCTCAAACTCAAGCATAATATCCAATTTAGTATCATCATTTATTGAATTGGCAGCTGCTTTTTTTATCTGCCTCACATGTCCAAGCTCGCGAAACTGCTTTTCTATTTTACTAATTGTTCCTTGGGATATATGCGACAAATTTGGAAATTTTTCATAAAATAAGCGAGCAACTTCCACTTGTGTTCGTGTGTTATCTCCATAACCAATCATTTGTAGAATTATTATTTTATGCATTTCTGTTAAATGAACCATTTTTCTGATATTAGGTATTATGTAGTTAACGAAATTCAAAAGACTATGACACTGACACTGACAACTACTGTCTTGCAAAGAGAAAGGCCAGGCATTTTACACAAAAGTAAACAAAACTTAAAAGTAAACAAAACTGGCTCTTTTTGTTCCATATCAATAAAAAGGAACGCTAAAATGGTTTTTGCTTACATTCTTAATATGAAGACCTAAATGGTAAATAAGTATTGAGTGTGTTGTAGCGAATTTTTGTAATCAAATAAATAGTTCAGTAACCAGAGCCACTTTCATGAATAATAATAAATTCGAAATAAATAAAATAAAAATAAATTTGAAAACACTTAATATTGCCGAAATAGTTGAAGATAGGTATAGGACATTGAACATAAAATATGTTTAGAATCTCCTAAAGAATCCAAAAATTAAATAATATCCGGGGTGTTGCATTTGAAATAAGAAAGTTGGCATTGACCACTGTTACAGGACACACACTGTATAAAAAGTTTTTATTGGAGAAAATGAGCAACTAAAAATACCAATCGACGGGTCCAAGCGTTTTTCCGAACACGCCCCCATTTATTTATTATCGAATTTATTCCATTTGGCTGATACACACTGTATATTAGTATAGAGTCTAGATAGATATAGATATAGATTTATTTGATGGGAAGAGATAAGCCAAAATTCCTTCATTTATTGTAACTATCCTCTTCCACCATTTTTTTTCTGTTTATTGCACTTTGGCCTTGATCAATAGTATATTGTGCAATTAGTGTTAAGGCAGCAGGTAAGAGTCATAAATATTCAAGAGTGTGAAAAGTGTTTTTACATGTGTTGCGTACTATACTTTTTCTACGACTGCAAATACAGGGTGATCCCCATTTTCTATGTTTATTGGATTATTTTGAAAAATAGCCAACATTTATCATTTGGTAAATTATTTTTAGGGTTGTCATTTTTTAGGAATTTTGATTAGTTATCTTACAAACTAATAAAAAGAACATTACAAAATAAGTTTGGAGCTTTACACAAATAAAAATTGTTTAAATGTAGGTTGTTTTATTTAAAGAAAGATAGCTTTGAGTAATACTTTGTGTCTTTAAAATATCTTTAGATTTTTTTGGACATTTACCCTGTCAATCATTTACCAATCATAAATGTTTTTTTAAATATGCTAAAATTTATTCCGACGACTTGTTTTGTGCATTTCCCTTGTTTATGAGTTCAGATAAATCTTTTTTCGTCGATATTGCACAGTGGTACGGAGGCTGATATATTTTTTGCAGATTTAATAAAAACTTCCTGTTGCAGTAAAACACTTGGGTATCTTGTTTTTTGTATCCTATGCAGAGTTTAAATCTTCCATACAGTTAAATATTAATTGACGTAGTTCCTCTCGTCTGCAGGCTCTGGCAAGGCCATTAGAAATAACAGTTCGAAAACACCATTTTTTTCAATGTTAGCTAAGGTTAGCTCAATAATATATTATTTTCTTAAAAAGCAAAATATTTTACCAAGAATTGAATTTCGACGGAAAATGAAATTTGTAGTATATTTTATTTACTAAAAACATTTTAGTTTGATGTAGGTAATTATTTGTAGTATATTTTAGACACTAATAGCTGAAAATGGCTATTTTAACGAAAAAAAACTTCACTTTATATATATTGTTAGAATGGTGAGATCTATCGAATTCTATTAAAAAATGCACTATTATCATTTAAAAAGGTAAGTTTTTTATGTGCAAAAGAGGACAATGCAAATAAAATTGACTTGTTTTTATTAATTAGACTAGCAATAAATTTTCTTTTCAAATTATAAGTTTCCGTCTTTAAGCAGAAATGTAAAGGTTTAAAAAAAAATCCTGTATATCAATATTTACTTTCTTAAGGAAATTAAACCCACCTTTAATATTAAGTAAATTTGGTCTAAGCAGAGTTTAAAAATTTACTAAAATTATCAGAAGTAAGAATATTCGTCTTCTTTCGCATGTAAAGTTCCGCCTAACTTTTTAAATACGCAAGGGGTTTGGGATATTTGGACATTTCAATATTATGTTTCAGATTTACTGTGTTTTTCAGCATTGAATATAGGAACCATAACGCTTAACAACCATTAATTTTATTTATTTTTTATTTTTCTTCATTCATTAAATTTTTCATATGCGTTCAAACACCTTTCTTTTAAAAAAATGCTTATCAAATTTTTAGAAACCTCTACGGCTCTCTCCGATTTATCAGGAGAGGTGCATTTGTCGTATTAGTGAGTATTATTACCAACATTTTGTTTTAATTTAATTTACGAAAATATAACTAGTTGATTGTTACTAGCAAACTAAGAATGTATGTATTTGTATGCGTATGATAAAAAAAATTGAAACAGGTTGCTTAGAAACCTTAGGTCAAAGTGTTTGCGCTATGTGAAACGTGTAATTTTCAGTAGTGGTTATTAGTATGTTTTTAAATATTTTCATGGCAGTCATAGAAAAACATTATTTTTTAATCGACTTCTAAAAAGGAGGATTATCTCAATTCGATCCTATGTATTTTTTTTCGTTTTGAAAAAAAAAATTGCGAAGTAGAGCCATTTTGATTATTTTTGCCTAGGAGCTTCCTCAATAATTTTGTTATATGAAGTATATTCAACCAAAATATAATTTGGGCCACCATTGGCTAAAAAATTGTGGTACAAGAAAGATATATATTGCACCTAGACTATTAGGATAACCTTTCGAAAAGGTGCTTGATTATTACTCGTACTGAGTGGTATCTACGACGAACGTTTCCGAAAAGCTTTTCCGGTATTTTTTCACGTGATACATGTAATTATAGAACATAATTAAAATAAAACCATTGCCTCTTCTCAATATTTAAACTTTATTTGTCGAATAAAAATAAAAAAACACAATAAATAATAATTAATAATTCGTCATTACACTGTTGCTGTAGATGACGGCTTGTAGTAACTATGGAAATGCTGCATTAATCATTGGTGATTGGCTAGCAATCTGCATATCCAAGCAGTTTGTTTTTGACAGTCCTCCACCGTTCGTCGAGACCCAAGTTCCCTTTGGAGCACTTTAAATTTTGGATTTATTTTATCCCATGTATAAGTACTTTCTGTCGGAGTTCTTATTTTCTCGCTCTAAAATTATGCCTTTTCATATATAGGACTGAGGCCTGGTGTCTTTGAACTCCACGGTAAAACGTAAACATTGTATTCTGCCAATGGAATTAAGATTCGACGAATATCGATATCTCGATAAACAGCAGCCGCGAGACTTCCCTGAATAATTTGCAAAACTTTGGACCCTTAGCACTGATTCAGCCCCAAATATTAATAGAAAGACATGAACTCTGATTAATCTTAAGGGTGTTATCTTCATGTTCAGTAGATTCCATAGACCGTGTAAAAACATTTCTAGAAATTTCAAAGCAATATCAAACTACACTCTAAAACACTTAGTTTTTTTTTCAGTAATAGACGGGAAACCGAAAATGATACGAAAATTCGTTTAATACCATTCGAGAGCCCCAACTGTGCTCTTAAAATGAACCAAATTTCAAAAGTTTATCTGAAACCGTCTCAGAGATATTCCGACGACGAATACAGACATTTGAAAATAGCACGCACATAATAAATACTCGCGAGCTCGAGTGTTTATATTAATTTGTCCGAAATATATTAAAGTCAGAAGCTAAAGTTCACAAATGAATATATGGCAATAATACATATTTCAGTGTAATAGTTAGTTTATATAAAACATCCGAAGAAGCTGCAGTGCAGCAAAACGCGTCATATTGGTATGTTAGAAGTAAATAATTAAAACTATACAACATTATTTTTTCCCAAAAACTTTTGAATTTAATTTCCATTAAGAGAAAACGTCAACTTTTCTAAATAATACATTCCGCAGCTACTCGTAAGTTGAAAAAGTTTTTCTTGGCATCTGCTATGCTATGAGATTCAGAAAAATGAATCCGTACTAAACTAAAAAGTTCTTTATTATTTGTGGTAAAATCCCTGCCGTTTAGAAAATTCGCGTGAACTTCATTATTCACTCTTTCAGGCTTTTTAAAATCGGCTTAACTTTAGTGGTTTTAAAGTAATTGGAAGCTGTTTTGCCGGCGTAAATTAAATACAAGGCATACAACTTCACTGTATTATGAGCTATAAATCAAGGTATAATAATTACCCACTAGTCATTTTTTTATTCAATAAACCAGTGTATCCTTCCCTTGTACTTGGGGCATATTTCCCTGGGAGAGGTAGATAATACGTATTTCAGAACAATATGCTTCTAAACATATGAGTTTTGCTTGGGGGTGGCATTAGCTGAAACATATTTACGAGGGTTAATAAATTGTCATAATATTAAATCCTTTCTCCAATTTCTATTGGGTTTTAAGTTTTCTTTTCACCTATAATACTTAATGGTTTCTTTCTGTTTATGCAAGCAAAGGACATTTTTCACGATCATTCTAAACTATGTCTGAAATAATCTACTGTACATAACAAATTACTGTTCATGTTTAAGAAATCATGGTTCTTGGGACTAGACCGTGTCAAAATGAAATCAATTTCCCACGTTTTCACTTCACGAGATCGGAACACTGAATCAGCTCGAAGGCATTTATGCCCGAACTGTGTTCACTAGCCCGTACCTCTATTAAAGGTATTAGGATGCTTATACATTTTAATAAATCTAATTTTCCATTAATAGAATCCCGAGGTCAACGCAAGACCTTTGATTTCTTATACATTTGTAACATGTTCAGTCAAATTTTGGTATTCAGATACAGCCGATTGGACAATTTGTTTCTTTCAGGTTCATGTTCATGTTCCTTAAGTCTAGTAGATATGGATTGTCCAGTTTCTCTAATATAGGCACCACCACAGGAATGAAGAATTGCATCTTCCGTTTGGAAAGGAATAATGTACTTTGTCGATCGCAACCACTGTCCAGTTTTCTTGTGTCTGTTGAAGATGTACGTATGTTGGATCGACGCATTAACCCTGCAATTTTGACTGTGATTTCGTGTATAAATGAAAGAACTATACTTCATATCAGTAGCTGCTTATTAGTTTCCTGTCGTGGAGTAGGAGCAGTATATTTTCCAATTGACCGTCTAATATCCTCAGCGCAATATCCATTCCTCCAGACTTGAGTCAGTTTCCGATTGTGAAAAATTTTGATCACAAATCGCGAGAGCTCTGTAAACCAAAGAATTGTTAAGTGATTGCTTCTGTGCCGGATGATGATAGATAGGAATTTGTACCTGTTTGTATATGTTGGTTTTCTACATACAGAGTGTCCAAGTAGCCTCCCTCTCTCCTTCGTACAAGTACATCTAGAAAGGGGACCATAACTTCTGATTCAATTTCAATCGTAAAGTTTATATTAGGGTATTACCAATTAAGAAGATAAAGAAACACGGGGAGATTTTCTAGACCATGAGACGTTTTTGTTAAAAGACACGGATTTCCCCTTCCGTCTGGCTGTTTGTCGATCTGATGGACTGTCTGTCAGTTCGCGGCGAAGCTAAATCATAGCAGCATCGCGGCCTAGTAAAATGTTACAAAAAATATTACTAAAGCACTAATTATATAATTTACATCAAATCTCTCACAAATTCATGATGGCGGAACAAAATTGCGGTCAAATTAAATGTTTAAAAAATTAACTCAAAAACCTTTTAATTGACTTCAACTTCGACCAATTTGATTGACTTTGATGGTGAAATTTTGGTGTGAATTCAACACGACAAAACACAATGGAAAATTATTCAAATTCTAAAAAAATCAGTGCAAAACACTAATTATTTTAAGTTATGCCCAAAAATCAAATGTTGTGTATCTAGAAACTGGAAAATTATTGGTACGAATCCAATATGGTGGACAAAATAAAAATTTTGTGTCACTAAATGTTTATGCGCGGAACTAAATTGGGTCACACTTTACTATTGCTAATAAAAGGAAAGATTCATAATGAGGAAATTTACCGATTTATTTTGTATATAATTTTTTAACTATACATGGGTAATTCTAAGTTCATCAAATAATCCTCTGAAAATTAAAAAAATGTATATATACCTCAGAAGCATTTAGCTTGCTTGGAAAACAGAAAAATAGGTTAAAACGTCTTTATAATTTTGTATATAAAATATTTGATTCTATTATACAAGATAGCCGTAGGAGTATTATTCAAGACCTTTTAGCTTTTTCAACAAACGGTGAAATGCATCATATGTTTTCTATGTTTTTTGTATATAAATACATTTTTTACATTATGCGGGGTAGTCCTAGAAGTTTGAGGCATTCACAAAAAAAGAGAAAAAATCTTTTGTTTTAAAGCGGTTAGTTAACAAGAAGAAAACAGACGGTGATACATGTCAAATATCTTTTACCTGTTTGTATATAAAAGAGCCCTTTAAATATGCATCTTTTTATTTTTATAAGCTTTTTTAAAAATGGTAAAACAAAACAAATTTAATTTCTTTTTTTGCATATAAATGCATTTTTTTAATTGGGTTTAATCTAAACGGGGTGAAACCTAAAAACAAAGTTAAAATTATATGATTTTTTAAGGGTAAAAAACGCCAAAATGTATTAAATATACTAATAATATTTAACAAAATGGCAAAATACGACTTTACTACATTTTTTTTGCAAATAAATCTCAACCATTGACGTACACATATATCTCGGAAGTGCAATGTTTAACAAAACATATTTTTTTTATGTTTTATATGTATAATTGTTGTATCTACAATACCTGGGCAGATATTAGCAAAAATTCTGCAAAATTATGGCAATTTTTTTTGAAGTTACAGTGGGTCTAGCAGTGCAAACTTTGTCTGTCAAAGAGCTATTATTTAAAAAATGGCTTATTTCCTAGAGTCTGAACGTCAAAAAAGTGACTGTACTACTATATTTTTTGAATTAGACAAAATTAACTTGCTTCGATTAGTCATTTGGCAGTAGATTTATATTGTGATATAATCGAAATTATAATTTGGAGTTTTCTTCCAAACCAGATTCCTAATTATAATTTAGTGTTTTCTTCCAAACCAAATTTCTAAGCAACATTTTTATCTAGTTTTAAAAATAAAGATATTTTACCTTTAGTCTCATTAGGTTTTCATGTTCTGGTGTTTTTTAAATAATCATGTAAGATAAGAAAGTATGTCGATGAAGATATTTTTTGATTAATCAATAAATGAAAAACTTTTGTCCTCTTTCGGAAATTTAAAAATTAAGCGAAAATAAGTATTTAATCACCGCCTCATTTATATAAATAGTAAAGTGACTAGAGCAAAAATATTGATAATTATATATTTTTCAAAAGCCCCTCAAACTGTTAAAGATATTTGAGGAGTCGAGGAGTTACAAGCCTTAGTTAAAAAGTATTTACAAAATGTATTTAGTAAATTAGAAAGTATTGCAGAGAAGTAAATTGCTAAATGATTTCAGCAATTTGTGTTCTAAAAAAATCAATATTAATTTCGGTTTCATTAATACGTCTAGTCTGTTCAGTAGTCTTCTAAATGAATGCAACATTATGTATAACCGACAACTGACAAAATCCCGACTGCGAAGTAGGAGGGAGTTTTTTTTTAGTTCTTAGTGATATGCACGAATGCTTTTATTTAAAGAAAATTTTTTGAAATTTAGAAAAATGTTTTGTTCGTGTTATATTTGTGTAGAGTATTTCCCGAGTAAATAAAGCACAAAATAAATTATATGTTTATAACGGTATTTTATTAAATGCATAGATACTGTTCTTGTGTTAGTAAAAAAAGAGTAGGTAAATTCAAATAACTGAAAAGCAGTTTGTATGTTTATATATCCCAAATTTAATGAATGGCCATGTCACCTTGATAATCAAAAGTGACAGAACAACAGTGAACATGACAGAAGTAAAAAAAATCTGAAAAATGCACAAGTGCATTTTCTGTAGAACAGATGTTGTTTACCATTTTTCCAGTTGAAAACAACAGGTTGCTATGGACATTTTTCATGCACAAGGATACTCAAGGATATTCAATGGAAAATTTAAGTAGTCGAATTGTTTTTAGATTAGTTAATAATGCTTTTAAATTAAACACCGATGTTTTTGTTTAAAAACCGTTTTCTCTCATTAACGATGTTTATTAGTGGATAATATATATAAACCATTAGTACGCCTAAATATTTATTGTATATAAATAAATGAGGATTTTTTTAACGATAGGTTCCTAATAACTTTATATGTTTATATGTTCTAAATATTTGGCGAATATATATAGAGCTATAGCGCTTTTGTCGGTAAAAATACAAATAGGGTTTCATTTTACTTCCCTCGTAAAAGGGATGTATTTTCAATTTCGTCGGCCTGTCTATCTGTCGATCTGCCCGTTCGCGGCATAGCTAAAACTACTTACGCGATTGACTTCAAATTGTGGTCAAAAATTGAGCGTCAAATGGAGATCACTTGATAGCATTTTGGCTAGAAATCCAATACGGCAAAAAAAAAAATGGCCGACTAGTGAAATGTTATAAAAACTACCTGACCAATTTATCTCAAATTCTGTACAAAAATCAAGTATTATGTAGAAATCAGTTGGTGAAATTTTGGTACGAATCCAAGATGGCGGAACAAAATGGCGGCTTGATAAAATATTTAAAAATTCAGCCTGAAAAACTATTTATTGATCTGATTTCAAACTGTGTGCCATAATTAACTGTAGTATAGAGATAAACTAGTGAAACTGTGGTACTAATTCAAGATGGCGCTCATTAAAATGTTTATAGTAGTGAAAATATCACTGTCTCAAGTTTTCCGCATTTTCATGTTTTAGCTACCTTGGATGCCAAAAAATATGTTTTACCAATTCTGTCGGTTTGTCTGTCTGACTGTCAGTTCGCAGCATGTCTTAAAAACTAGTTATTAGATTGACATAAAATTTTAGTCAAAATTTAAGGGTCATATGGGGATGTAGCTGGTAATACTTAAGTAAAAATCCAATATGCCGGAATAAGACAGCGGTCTAGTGAAACGTTAAATTAAAAATTAAAATTATTACAAAAAAACTGAATTGGATACATTTTGGTATGAATATTAGCTAGCAAAACAAAATGGCGGTCTAATAAAATATTTAAAAAATCAGCCTGAAAGAACTGTTTATTAGATTAATTTCAAATTTTGTACAAGCATTAAGTGTGATATAGAGATAAACTGATAAAACTGTGGTACCAACTCAAGATGGCTGAAGAAAATGGCGGTCAAATAACATTTAAAAAAATTTAACTTAAATCTTATTCAATTGATTTGATATGAATAGAAGATAGCAAAACAAAATGGCGTCCTAATAGAATATTAAAAAAGTAAGTCTGAAAAACTACTTATTAGTTTAATTTCAAACTGTATGCATATATAGAGATAAACTAGTAAAGTTGTGGTACCAATTCAAGAAGGTGGAACAAAATGGCGCCCCAATAAAAATGTTTGTAAAGACAGTAACGACTGTGTAGTGAACTAAATTAGGCCACACTTCACTATTCCTAACAAAAGGAAAGATTCATAACAATGGAAGTTCCGCAAAAAAAAGCAAATTTACCTATTTTTTTATCATTAGATTATTTGAAGCACGGCTTTGCAGAGAAATATACATGAAATATTATTAAAGCAAGAATAAAATCAATTAAAATTTTAAATTATGTAAATCAGCCAGAAATGAGTGACTACAGAATAATGGTCTGATTTGTATTTCGTATTATTCTTTACATATAAAAACAACTTCAATAGCTTTTTGTATAAATTATACTCCTGCTTCTTCCCTGTATTTATTTAATTCGCTTAAAATAGCAATAAACCAACGTTAAATTCTTATCCAGATAAATTTGTTAAAATTTCCTTTAAGAAGAATTTGTAACTTTATTCAGAAACATGTTCTCCCATTTCCGTCAGTCAGTCGGTCTGTCTGTGAATGGAATAGCTCAAAAACTGCTTATCCGATTTGCTTCAAATTACATTAAAGAATTGGTTTAAAATAGTCGCAATATGTAAAAACAAAATAGTAGTCCAATAAACTGTTTAAAAAGTCAGTAAATTCCATTTTCTGGAATATAACTTCTTTTATGGAGGAAAATAATAAACGATATAATTTTTTTGAAGACTATGCTAATAACGTTATGAAAAGTAAAAAGTAAGACAAATATTTAAATTCAAAATAATAAATTAAAAAAGAAAAACAAATAAAACAAAATACAATATAGTATACTAGAATATAGGTAGTGGTTTTATTTGAGTAGGTATGGTTTGCAAAGTAAAGTGTATCGATTATCCATCAGGATTTTATTTTATTTTACTAATAATTGTTAGATACATGAATCAATATATATATATATATATATATATATATATATATATATATATATATATATATATATATATATATATATGTATATATATATATATATAAATGCATTGTTATAAATTCTTTTTTGCGCATGCGCAAGGAGACTATTTAAGGGAACAGTGACTTTCAGTTTGTCAAGCAAAGTGAAAAGGGAAAGGGCTATAAATATTTTAACGCGGAAATTAATTATTATCCGAAATTATTAATTAAATCATTTCTATTTCAATAATTAAAGTTTTGGTTTGAAATAGTCGCAATATTAAAAAAAAAGTGAACGATCTTTATTTCAAAACGTATCACAAATTGTATCTGCTACTGTAAACGGATGAGAATATTATATTCTTAAGCAAAAAAAAAGCTATTTTATCTGTACTTACTTATTCGGGAGCAAAGATTTGTGTTATAGTGATAATCTTGTATAACATCAAATATTACTTATATCATTGTCAGTGCATACGAAAAACAGGAGAACCAGAGAACTAATTTTCTTAAATTTTTGTTTTTGAAAGTACGGTGGGGTTTGTAAAAAACTTTTTGTTGCTGTGCATGTAGTTAGTGTGCAAATGGTGTAAAAATTAAAAAAATGTGTTGGTAATTAATTTTTTTAAAAGCATTGATTTTCTGATTTAAAAATAAATACTTCTAATAGAGTGATATAGCAATCAGAGAGTAAAATTGCAATGTTTCCGACTTTCCAAAAAAAAACTGTAAATTTTAAAATGTATATAATGCCAAAGCAGCCCTTGATTATTGACTCTCTGTTATATAAGACTTTTTTTGCTTTAAATTACATTGTATTCTTACCTGTTAAAATATTTGCGTTATTACCAAATAGCTATAGATGCATTTGCAGAAATATGTTTGTGGAGTTACGAAGGATGTACCGACTTTTTCTTATTTGTACTAATAAAGGAGATATTATAACGCCTACACAAAGATATCTGGAAGACTCTGTAAAACTTAACAAATCGGTTTTCAAAACTGAAATGAACGATATAACGTCATATATAATATCACGGGAATGGTGTTCAGATAAAGAAAACACCAGTCTACTTATCTCTAGAAAAAAAAAACAATTATTTACTTAATAAAACAGGAATATTTTATAGCCTCCCCACGATATTTTAATCACATATTTAGTTTCAGTGGTCAAATGTTTTTAAAGAAAGTTAATTAACTTGAATATATTTTTATTCCGTTTACGCTTTCTCTCATAACGTTATAAATTTTCTGTAAAGAAAGTTTTCACAACTTTTTCCCGATAAGAATTTAACGTCGGTTCACTGCTATTTTAAGCGATTTAAATAAAGAAACGGAACAATTAAGAGAAAAAAGATTGTTTGCCGAGGCCAGGACTGTCATTTATATAAAAAGTTTTTGAAGAAGTTTTTATATGCAAAAAGTAACACAAAAGTAGATACAGAAAGTTTTCTATATCGATTTTTAATGTTATTTTTAAATTTTATTTATCATCCGATTGTAATACATATATAATGTAATAATATATTATAATATGGCGCAGAAGAAATTCTCAACATGCTCGGTGAACAAGGATTTTACTTGCAAATGTTCACCCTTTGGATCCAATTTTTTTTCTGTGAGTAGACTACGACGTCCAGGGCCTAAGTACTAGGTACTGTGGATGCTTTAAGTGAAGAGGAGGATAATTTATTGATGCGGGATTTAAAGACTTGCGGATTAGGAGAAGAGAGAAAGGTCTTTGTTGGTAACACATTCCATAATTGGGACACTCTGGAAATAAAGGAGTGAACAAAGATCCTTGGTCTTTCCAGTTGGACGGTGAAGGGACGCATATAGATCGATGCTCGTGTCTCCCTGGCGAGAATGACTAAAGAATGGATGATAATTCATCAGAGCAGAATTCATGGTAGTATCTGTATATAAATAGAGACACATTCGCCGATGCTCTGGTGAGGCAAGCTTCCTTGAGATATTTGGATCATCAATCAGGCGAATAGGTTTCTTTGGACAGAGTCAAGGATGTTAGATTTGCATTTAAATTGCAATGTAGTGGCCAGCTCTATGCCTTCTAATTGGAAGACCCAGAAAAAGTAGACAAAATAGTCATAAATGCCGGCTCGGAGGAAATTCCTGAAATAATAAAAGAAGAGATAAGATTAGCAATAAAACGGATGACGAATAAGAAAGCTCCTGCTGAAGATAGAATAACGACGGAAATGCTCAAAACTCGCGGAACATCATCCTAGAGAAAAGAAATTTTCTCCGAAAATGCATAATTTTCATTTTTAATATTATACACTGAAATCAGTTACATGAAAACTTTGCCTTGCTTGCCAATAAAAACATTTTTCTGAACATAAAAATGCCAAAATATTTCTTCGTAAATTTTTTATTTCCATATTCCGAACAAATTCTTTACACTTTAGAATACTTAAAGTCAGTTACATAAAAATATTCCTTTGATTTCCATTTTGAACATTTTTCTTAATATAAAAAGGCAAAAATTTTTCTGCGGAAATTTGTTATTTCCATTTTCCGATGGAAATTTCAATACTTTGGAATGCCTGAAGAAATCAGTTACATGGACATTTTGCTTTATTTACCATTCCAAACACTTTTCTGAACATAAAAATGCAAAAATGTTTTTGCGGAAATTCCTTATTATAGGTGGATCTATCTTGTTAGGTGTTAGGTTAGCTCAGGTTCGTCGATAAAACCATCATTAGAGCTATAAACTATTATTTAAGTTATAAAATCACATTAATTTTTTTAAGTTCTACAATCAGAAGGCTTTATAGAAGTAAACTATAAAAAAATGCGAACTAGGTTAGGTTAGGATCTGTTAGGTTTGCTGTAAAATTCCGAGTATATATTAAAACAAACAACAACAGTTTTTAAATAAAACCTACTCTGTTAGGTGGATATATCCCGTTAGGTGTTAGATTAGCCCAGGTTTGCCGATGAAACTATATTTAAGGTTATAAACCATCCTTTAAGTTATAAAATCACATTAATTTTTTAAATTCCCCATTCAGAAGGGTTTATCGAAGTAAAAAAAAATGTGTTGTGAATGTACCACGTTTCAAACTAATTTAAAATAAGTAAATAAATAGATAAAATTAAAATTGAGAGTTTCCGTAGAATTTTTTTTAATTTACGGCATTCAGGAGGCTTTAGTACAAGAGTGACTCACCGCGCAGCGTATTAGTTTTCAACTTAAATTATCTCACCAACTGCAGAAGCTATTAGAATTGGCTCTATTAGGGCTTAAAATAGGACCTGCCTGCAGTTATCCTAGCTAGAAACTTTCACACGTTTGGAAGAAAGTGCATTAAAAAATTCAAATCGCAATTGTGCAAAAATTAATAATCCCACAGCGCTGAGTTTTAGTGTGCATATCGATAACTATTATTTCACAAAGGGCTTTCGCTACAACTTGAAAAATAATGGAGATATGAATTCTCGAAGAAAAGGGTAATTTCTTAGGTTTTTCGACTTTTTTCTTCTGTTCTAATAATCCGATCAAGTCGTCTGATCATATTATATTGTTTGTATTTTTATTGTCTACAATTCGTCTTATTAATTAATTATCTCAATTAAGATGGTTTCATTAGCTTCAATTTTATAAGCAAAAAACAAAAGAAAACCCGATTTGTGCATTGAATTGTTTATAATAAATGAACAAAAATGATAATTGCGAGTGGAAAACATAATGTAATATTACTATGGACTATCTTAGCGTGATGGTGCACTAGGTTTCCCGTTACTATTTTTGGTAAAAAATCACTGGTTTTCGCTCTACTGATTGGTCTAAAGAGATCTTAGTGGAAGAAAAATTGTACTATAGTTTTCGATAGATTTATCTCGGAAACTATAGTATTTAGGAAAAAAATCATTAGGAACTTTTTTGTTTAGGATATCCTCTCTTTCATTTTTTACATTTACACGTTTGCTCTCTGAAATATTTTGGTTCATATTTTCAGAAAACCTTATTGGCTTTAGTAAGCAGAGTCAGTATGGAACTGCTAATCAATAGTTATTGGAATTTTAGTTTCGAAGATTAAATTATGTTAAAAACCAAAATATTTTTAGGGAAGGGGCGGGAGGGAGGAGTACAGACTAAATGGACTCTCTGGCTATGTGCCTTAAAGTAGGGAAGAATGAAAAAAGTTGGAAAAGGCTGATGTTCTAGGAGTTAGCTGTAGAGGGCTGAGAAAGAAAAATATATAAAATGAGTTACTACTTTAGGTGCATCACACTTAATAACTAAAATGGGTTAATTTAGTTAGCTTTATTTTGTTACATTCCCGCTTGTAGCTATTTGTCTATTCGTGATTCATATAACAATAATATAATAAACAATAAATAAAAGTACTGACCATTATGGAATGTTTTATCATATAAAATGTTCGTATTTGGTGAAAGACCTGAAGGTAACTTCTATAATCTATTCATAAAATGAAATAGTAACAGCTTTATCGGCCAAATATATAAACCTTGTTACAGAGTCAATGTTTCGGCACTAATTTATGCCATCATCAGAGCTAAAATATATGCAAAATTTAATTAATTAAATTAAATTTAAAGCCAATTGAATAGAATTTCTTTAAACATTTTCGGTCGCCATTTTCTGCCATCTTGAATTGGTACCACAATTTTATTAGTTTATCTCTATATCACAGTTAATGCTTTTTAAATATTTTATTAAAACGCGATTTTGTTTTGCTATCTTATATTCATACCAAACTGTTACCAATTCATTCCTATGTAACACTTGATTTTCGTGCAAAATTTGAGGTAAATTTGATTCATCTTGTTTTAGCATACTAGATTTTTACCAAAATATTTCCAGGTCATCCCCATATGACCCTTAATCTGTGACTAAAATTTGAAGTCAATCAGATAAGTAGTTTTTAAGCTACCCCGTCAATTGACAGACAGACAGAGGAAGCGATAGACGAAACGGCATAATTGATAAAGCATTTATCAATTTCGCTAAAAAAACGTGAAGATATATAAACCCTCAACGGGTGATTATTTTCACGATTACAAACATTTTATTTGGCCGCCTTGTAGTTCCGCCATTTTGAATTAATACCACAATTTTACTAGTTCATCTCTATACCACAATTAGCTATAGCACACAATTTGAAATTAGTTCTTTAAATAGTTTTTCAGGCTGAATTTTTAAATAATTTTTTAAGTCACTATTTTGTTCGGCCATCTTGGATTCGTACCAAAATTTTACCAATTGCTTTCTACATAATACTTGATTTTTGTGCAAAATTTCAGATAGATTGGATAAGCTTTTAATAATATTTTTTTTTACATTTCACTAAGCCGCCATTTTGTTTTGCCATATTGGATTTTTACCAAAATATTATCAGGGCATCACCATATGACCCTTAAGTTTTGAAAAAAAAAATATAAAGTCAATCGGGTAAGTAATTTTTTAGCTATGCCGCGAACAGACAGACCGACTGCCCGATAGACCGACAGACAGACAGACAGATGGACGGAATTGAGAAAACATGTTTTTCGGTATTTAGGGACCCTGAAACGTAAAGAGATCTGAAAAAATCTCTGAGGATGATTTTCAGAGGGAAAGAACAGGGAATGATTAACTACTTATGGGACATGAGGTTGTAAGCATTCAGGGGCCCTTGAGCAGCGCGTGGCTACCCTCTAAAAATTACTGACAATTACAAAAAAAAGCTCCTATGTCGTCCTCAATTTCGATGATAAAGTGTTATTTCCCTTTTGGTCTATGCTTCATAGGGTCCTCACCTAATGTGGGCCCTATGGCTTTCAAGGATATATTATTTAAGATTAAGATTAAGAAATTTTTGCATGTTTATATTATCCTACAAAAATTAAAAACAAATCTATTTTTATACTGTCTGAAGTACCTAATAGTTAAGAAATTTTCAACTGAAAATATATTAATGATGTCGAGATATAAGCTTGTTTTAAACTCTTAATAAAAACTTATATATTATAAAATTATGGTTTATTTCAACACACTGCCATATTTCAAAATATATAAAAACCTTAAAACTTATTTAATCTTTCACTGGCTACTTTGATGTAGAATTATAGATTTTCTGAGAATCCATACTATTTGATTCATAAATACGCGTCCTAGCAACAATTCATCAAAAATGATCTGGGATAATTAATAATTTGCTTCGAGAAATTTATTTGAAAACATAATACGATGTCATAATGTCAACCAAAAAGAAATCCTAATTTTTATGATGTGAGATTTTTTAGCCTTGAATCTAAATTTATTTCTTCATTTTGTACGGTTTTCGGACCAAATCAAATCTAGTTAATAAACTGTAGTATTTTTAGTAGATCGTAAATGTATAAGTGAATATTAGCTAACAAGTCGTACTTTCCACATTTACTTTATTACATTTCATAAATTAATGTCGTAATTGCAAATTTTGAATCACTACCGTCTTTTCGTTTAGCAGAAAATTATGTACTATACACCCACATCGTATCTTTGGGTTTATATTTTTATGGATAATAAACGGTTAGAGACATAAAATTATATTCCCATTTTAATTACGTTTCGATAATGTCTGCTTCGAGTGATTAAAAATACGTCAACACTGGTTTTCCCAATTTCCAGCCGCGGTTTAAAATTAGGATCTTGTTTTTCTAGGAGAAATTCTCAGTGTTTCAGGTTAATAAATGCCTCAGATAAAAGTTTTACGATCTAAAAGGTACGGTTTTGAATAATATATGCGAACTTTAGCCTTTTTGTAACAACCGTCTAAAAAGACTACGAGGAGACTACTTATACAAAATTGTACAGTTGTCTGACATTATTAAATTGTTTAACTATTATATTCAATTTACGAAGATAATGAAGATTTAGTTATTAAAAAAATCTGGAATTTCCGTTAGCCGGAACAAGGGAATCGTTATGAATGTTTATTTTTATTAGGAATAGTGCAGTGTTATCCAATTTAGTTCAGCATATAGTTATTTATCAACACTTATGCGCTGCCCTTTCAAACGTTTTTATTGAGCCCAATTTTGTTCCAGCATATTGGATTTATATTAAACAATTTTTTCCTATGCCATACTTGATTTATGGACATAATTTAAGATAAATTGAATAATTAGTTGTTTCGTCATTTTGAATTCGTACCTGTTTGCCCCTAGGTCACATTTTCTGTTCGTAATTTGATATCAGTCAAAGTTCAGTTCTATGTAACATTTAATTTTGTGCAAAATTTAAGGTAAACCCTTAATTTTTGACCAAATTTTGAAGTCAAACATAAGTCAAACCACTAAGTAGTGGGTGCTAAACGTAAAGATATTATAAAATTTTCTTTAGTGCTTTTTTTATATTTTTATGTTTGTTAAATGACTCTTAAGATCACTAAGAAAAACTATTATAAAATCTTAAGTTCGACTCGGCTAGCTGATGTTTTAGAGCAACTTAATAAGATTATAATTTTAATGTAAAATACTCCGGCTAATTGAACTTAGCAAACGTTGGAAAAGTTTTTTTTTATAATTTGGCTATGGGCGCCGGAGCTATAGGAGCTCGAAGAAGAAAGATATACAGATATAAAATAAAGGAAGAGAGCAACTTAAAATAATTAGATTTAGATATTTAATAAAAAATAAAGATAAAATATATGCTAATGTGACCTAAATTAAATAAATGAAAAACAAAATCACGTAACTACCAATTTATTTTTCCTTGGACTGTGTTTTTTTTGAATATTGTTTTCAATTTTTACAATATAAGTACCTGACATACGTCAGTTTATAAATTTCCACATATATAGATTAATAACAATTTAGAAGTGGAAGTGAAATTAAATTTCTTTTACAATTGAAATGATTATATTTTATATTTTGGAAAATATTTGGTTATTTATTTTTTCTCAATATATGCATAAAAATCAATTAATTATGAAATTAAGGTTAGAAAGTACATTTTCTGATAAAATTAAGTTAAAATATTCAACGATTCAATTTAACAAAGATAATAAATCAAGATTTAAGTCAGCAAGGATAAGAAAATCATATAGATCTAAAGAAATTAAATGGGTTAAATAAATTTAGTAATTAGATTTTTTAAATATTTTTTAAGCAGCTGATGATTGAATTTTATTTATGTGAAGTTCTTTGTGAACAAACCAACAATGAAACTCAATTATGTGTTCGGTTGTTGATTATCAGTTAGTTAAGCAGCTGATCTTTTATCAGTTTGATTTAATTTAATTAGTAGATAATATGAAGTTCTTTTCGATCAAACAAACGTTGAAACTCAATTATGTGTTCGGTTGTTGAATATTAATTAGTAAAGCAGCTGATCTTAAATAAGTTTGATTTAATTTAATTAGTTGATATTATGAAGTTCTTTTTGAACAAACAAAGAATGAAACTCAATTTTATGATCGGCTGATATTTGACCTTATGCAAAATTTCTAAAATGACAACATGACTCTAGATAATTCTAGACACTTTTAAGTAAATTTCTTAAGTAGAAAAAGTTTAATCATAAATAGTCAAGGTATTATAAATTCAAATTAAGATAGAATGAGAGAAATTTTAATTCAATAAGTCCAATTTGATATTAGAGGAAAATTACAATAGAAAAGAAAATCAAAATTTCAGTTCCATAATCCCAATCAGTTTACCATGAAATAAAATGCCACAATCTTAAATTTAAATTAGTGAAATATCAATGGTATTACTCACTAGTATGATACCTTGATTTAATATACACTCACATAATTTATAAGAAAGAAAAATTTTATACCTAATTAGGATAAATGTAAATGTCACATAGACAATATGTATACACAGTGTAAGTATTAATTTATACCTACATTAAATTTGATATATTTAAATCAAGAAGATATGTTTAAATTTTACGTAAATCGAGACTAAAATTTTTATATATATATATATATATATATATATATATATATATATATATATATATTTTTTTTTTTTTTTTACAATTATTTATAATTTATACCATTTATATATTTTTTGAAGATAGTTATTAATTAATAAAAAGAAGGAATTGAAGACTGAGGAGAGGTTTCGGTATGTAGTTTTCAAATAAGCATTAAGTAATTCTTAATGAATTAATGCATGGCCACTACATCAATCCAAAGAAGCGAAAATAAGAAAATTATAAATCACTTATCTTTTTTAACATCTGTCCGGGAGTATATCCTTGCTATGGCATCATTCCTTGTAGACTACCCAAGTCCAAAACAGGAACAATGACACCCTGGAACTGGCCACATAGCACTTGTCCAGAAAAATGACGACACGGTACTAAAAAAGGACTTCTTCCTCCAGGAATTGAGAAGATTTACCACAAAACAGTTACCATTAAATTTTCCTCGCCCAGGAATCACTTTTAATTTGAATTATGCAATAAATTCTTCATTTTATTGATTATTTACTTTTAATATCCATTTTCCGATTAATAATTAAAACAATTGAAAGTGGTAGGGAAAAAATTGTAGAGAAGAGGAAAAATGTTAAAAGAAAAAAAAACCTGAAACAAAATGGCGAAATGAGTCAACAAGCTCACAATGCACAAAAATGTAATTTTTCTTGCCAGAAACACTCAAAATTAACTTACCAAATGTTATGGCTTAAGAAAGCAGTAATCCATTACTGAATTGAGATTTTATTGGATTTAATCCAGCATCTAGGCTGACTAAGTTAAAATAATTACTAAATTCCAACTAACTTATCTCATGTTTGCTTTCAACAATAGAAATTTTGCAAAAGAGGCTCGAAACGACTGACTCACTCGGTTTTATGGAATCGGACTACATAAAAACAGTACATCCGTATGTCTCACCAAAACATGGCGCCAATTCAGAATCTATTTTTGGCTGTTAAGATTTTTAATAATGAAAAACCCAATTAATAGTTAATATTTGATCAATCTAAAACTCAGGAAATTTTCTCAATACAACTATCTATGTGATACACCTAATAAAGAATCAATTAGGGACCATTTTATAATAATATTCATGAAATTGAAAAGCATATGTATACATTTTATTTTAAATGTGGCGGACGAAATCTGAATCTAGAAATTTCCTTCGAACGTGTTTTACAAAGCGAGAATTTGCGATCTGTTGATTCAGGATCGATATAATAACTTCGGTGCCATGCGTGCGGTACTTAATAGTCCAAGCAATTGTTAATCCAGTAAAATTGTGATTTGATGCTATTAATTAGAAAATTGTTAATATTATTTAGTTTAAATTGAATTTTGAACCAAACATTGTAACGAACGGAAAAGTTTGTTACAATATGTAAAACTTAGGAGGAAATTTTTCCTGGACTACATTCAGTTTATTTGGCTGCTATTTTGTTTCGCCATATTGAATTCGTACCGCAATTTTACCAGTTCATGTCGATATCATACTTAATTCTTGTACAAAATTTGAAATCAATCTAATAAGTAGCTTTTCGGGCTGATTATTTAAAATATTTTATTGTACCACTATTTTGTTTCTCCATCTCGGATTCAGTTTGTAGTAGAATACTTACCACATAAACATCGATAGGTATCAAATGTAGAACTATGCATGATTTGGAACAGTAAGAGCAACGCCCTTTACAGTTTATTATATTTTGGTTAACATCGTGTCCAAGCTGCTTAAAAGTAGAACAAATAAATTGAAACAGATCATTAAAAAGTACGATATAACATTTGAAATAAATATTAGTTAATAATAATGGAATATTATATTCTATAACAATTTAACAAGTGTGGAATATTCACGAATGCAGAATACACTGTTCCAAATGTGTTTTAGACAATACCTTTTTTGCGACTCTAAAAATATAGTGATTGCCAATAGATGTCGCTCCTAGTACATATTCCAACACTTAATGATGTGATTTAGACCGTAACAAGTGATGGAATAGAGGTGATGAAAAATAATTTACTTAATGTAGTAGTATCTTTCTCTGAGAAATGAATGACTCCAATATTGAATTTAAAGGTTTGACGACCGGTGGACAAAACCATAAATAGAGATCTTTTCACTACGTACGACGTGAACTTTATCCATCTCTCAAATTTCATAACATTATAACTTCTAAGTAAACAAAGATGACTAACACAATCCAAAGGTTTTGTAAGATTTAATACAGCAATATTGCAATAATTGTATTTTCAAGCTTTTTAGTTAATGTTTTTAATGTTGATTTACCTGTCCGATACCCATAAATTGACTTTCAACGGTTTTATTTTCGGATACCCAATAAAAATCTCACACTTTCACATCTTGATTATTTTCCATAGCTCAATATTAAACGAATTAAATCCAGTGAGCCTATTAAATGAAATAAACCTACTTTTTTTCGGTAATTAGTAATTCAAACAAAGAAAACTTGTTTTATAAAGCCGAGCGTACATTGATTTTTAATGTGGGTCAAATAGAAAAAAATTATTTGTTTGTATTCAAAGAGAAATTATTTAAATATTTAAGCTTATAAATCGATTCTATTACTTAATTGCCTATATTGATTCCTGAGTTTTTTCTTTAAGAAAAACTGTTTCAATGTGAATGTATAGGCTTATAATCAGAGCTCTTCTTACAAAAAGAGTTTACGCAGTATTACGCAGCCAGAGTGGTTATTAATGCAGCACAGCCTTACATAGGAAAGATAGGTAGATTCAAGAATGAAAATCTGGTACGCAGGTGATGGATCTGGGGCACACTGAAAGACCTACCTGTTACGCAGTTTAGTCCCCCCAATTACTGCTACTACTGCTAAGTCAATAAACAATTATATTTTAAAAAAATATTTAGTCCCCCCAATTACTGCTACTACTGCTAAGTGAATAAACAATTATATTTTAAAAAAATATTAAATCTGTGACCCCGTAAAAAGATTAGGCAAAAGAAAATTCAAAAACTCTTTTCCATATTTAAGAAAGCTGCTTTTCTATTATTGCTATTGTCTTTTTTATTGACTTGACTTTACCTTACGTGGTTTGAGCAGGAGAAAGCATATTGGAGTTATTTTTTAATTATATGCGTTACTAACAATTGTAAATCTTTTGAAATGTATTTGCAGTACTTTAGTGATAAAATTTATAGGGATATGTAAAAAAATGTTCTTGGAATATTATAAAAGTACTTAAATATATAAGATATTTTTTAAATTTATTATATAATTTTAAATCAAAGGGGTATTTTGACTGCACGACTTTGGTTACGTTATTCAAAATGTCACCTTTACGGACTACGGGTAAATAAAACATATTAAAATCAATATAATGCTCATAAAAAATTACAAAAGAGACAACAGAAAGAGTTTTGGATTTTCTTTATCTTCAAGAATAATGTTTTCTTCTAAAACTTTGCTTATTATTTATCTTTTGATTTATTATTAATAACTTTAGCAATCCATTGTTTAATAATTCGAACTAGTCTCAAAAATCGTAGTTTTGTATCTATTTTAACACATTTAGGCTTTCTACCATTTTAGTGCTAAAAATTAGTTTTTTTTCTAAATAATAAAAAACAGATAGCCTTGCATATAGAAAAAACTACCAGCTTTGATGATGAGTAACTGGAAAGCTAAGTATTAACAAAAAAAAAACGATTTGCGATCGGAGGTTAAAAATCAGACTGGCTGTGAGCCAAAACAAATTAGAAATTAGCCAACTGAGAAACTATTTTACTATTTAGTTTTCTACGTATATTAATTAAGTAGACGGCCGACCTTTGCTCTCTCGGATAATAATAATAATAATATAGACAGCTTTAATAAATATTCATCAATACTGACAGGAACACCATATTTGCTTTAAAATACATTTAAGAGCCAATAAGCTAATAATTATTGGAATACTAGCATCAATTAATCCACTATTAGGCCGATATAAATTTAATCAAACGATATCGCGTTGGAGTCATTCACTTTTAATTGGAAGTTAATTAAACGTTGAATTATATTAAAAGAAATTAGTGCAAAAAAATCTATCGTTTAACCTTCAGTAAGTTTTAGGGTTCGATAAGTGTATAGCATATTCTCAGGAGCGTACAGGGGAGATCAAAATAACTCTAGTTTGTTATAGAAATAAAATAGTTTATATAGGCTATAAAAGATCATGAAATCGTACTACGGTAGGTGTTTTACATCGCCGGGGGAGTCAGGAACTGACTTGCCGCCACACTGCTTAGGTAAAAATTGATTTTTATTATTAAAATAATAACCCAGAATACTACAATAAAACCTTGTTTCTTGGCAGTGTGTTAGTGAAAACACTTTTCAAAATTATACATGCCATGTCTCCTGACAATTAACCCGCGGTTTTTGCGACGATTTAGGCAAAATGCAAATGTTACTAGTTTCAGACGAGGCGAAGTAATAAATGGCCATAATTTGCATATTTGGTATGAAGAAAATCACGATGGAGTAGAACAGACAAAGCAGCATAAAAGATTCATAGTTAACATTATGATTCATCTCATTGAATGTGAAGATAGATTAAATGATATCTTGTTTTTGCAGTTCTTGTGACAAAACTTAAACGGTTTATTAGAAAATGTTTTCCTTCCTTGGTAATTAGAAATCAGGTGTGGTTTATGCACGACGGTGCACTGTCACATTTTACAATTTGGCTCGCACTCGCTATTAACTACTTTTGGTGATCGATGGATAAGTCGAAATGGGCCTATTTTATGGCCACCGAGATGGGCCGACAGGATTTCATTGTGTTTCTTTTTATAGGAAAATTTAAGGAGACTTTTATATTCGACACCAGTTAACACCAGGGAAGACCTGATGGAAAGAACAACACACCATTGCAATGAAATTCGACACAATCCTGGAATATTGTTTAAAGAACGACGAGAAATCATATACAGGGCGCTCATTTAAAAAATCTGCTCAAGTAAACTAAAAAAAGTGTTAAGTACGTTTTATAATTAAACTTTTACCTGTTCCCTGTTACCCTTTCAAAAGTTTTTATGTAAGCTACAGTTCGATTTCGAAATGTATTACAAGACATTCTTCTTGTCTCAACACAAGTGCTTGTCCGTAAGTTAGATGCATGTGAGCGTTAGGGGAATGTAATAATTATACATTTTATTAATGTTCTGTTTAATTATCTTATGGTAATCAACTTGATTATTAAATTAAGTGATTAAAGATCACTTTGAACGTCTGTAAAATGACACTTTGCAAAATTTTGACTCAACGAGTAGGGTGGCAGGTTCTTTACTGACTTCTGAATTTATATTTCTTATAGAAGTAGGTCACCCCCTTACAAAAATCCGACCAGGTCAAGCTTCGGATGACAAAGCTTTTCAGCATCTGCTAACAGTAAACTATTACTTCATATATTATAATATCTTTAACTCCATTGGTCCACTGGTTAGAACAGCCTCCATCCCGTTTATTAGTTATTTTTCATACGTTGATTGAATTAAAATGTAATTAAAAAAAATCCAAAACTTAAGACTTTTAGGGAGAAGAATTACCTCGACTTTACACACAAAATGATGCTTATAAATATGCTCATATTCTGTCAAAATTGACATATTAGGGATCATTATAATAGATTAGGTTTACGTCTATAATTTTCTTAGGAGATGTGTTCGTATATGTTACCTTATGTCAAGATTTTTAACACTTTTTATATTTTTAATATCGGTGATGTTATATAAGTACGGACGTCCATTTTTTAAATATTTTTAATACCCACAATTTTGTTTTTTTCTTATATTTCTAGAATTTATTAACTTTGACCCCAGGTAGTAACTTCTTGGTTGTAACTTCACGTTCTGTTAAAACCGAAAATCTTCAAATACATTTGTAAGTGGGTATGGTGTTCGGTCAAATTAAGTACTTCCAATAGTAGTTCCTAATTGTAAACGTTTATATAATAGTTTAAGAAATTATGAAAAAAATCCCTTACAAAGCATATGTTGGGAAACATTTTAATAAAGGTGTTCCTCATCTCATAACCTCAGTTTTGTGAAAATATCTTAATTTTAATTAAAACGTAAAGAAGTTAAATTCTTTGTATTGTACCAACCATACTGTGTGAACATTTTTTTTATGAGTAACATAGTTAATAAGTGAAACTGGCATTGGTATGAATCCTCATTAGTCACAAGAAATTTAATTTTATAAAATTATAACAAACATTTAGTTGAATAATTATTTACTGGTAAGCTATACTTACCATTAAAGCTACAACTCGAATCGGAGTTATTAGTTATGATCACTTTTTCTAATGATGATAAGAGACGAGACAAAATTTGTACTCTCGTCTGGTCTTGTTTCGACCTAATCTGGTTTCGTCTCGACACCATTCAATTTTGACACTCGGGGCGAGACCAAAATACAGGAGTCGAGACGAGACGAGATATAGACAACTTATAGGTGCAGTTACATATCTTTTTCGTTTCTGTTTGTCTGGCAGTATATCTGTTCGCGGCATAGTTGAAAACTACTCATCCAATTGACTTCAAATTTTGGTCAAAAATTAAAGGTCATATAAGGATGACCTGGTTATATTTTGACAAAAATCCAATATGGCAAAACAAAATGGCGGCTTAGTGAAATGTTAACAAAATTATGACTAAAAACCACGTATTCAATTTATATGAAATTGAACAGAAATCAAATATTGTGCAAGAATTCACTGGTAAAATTTTGGTATGAATCCAAGATGGCGAAACAAAATGGCTTAATAAATTATTTAAAAATTCACTGTGAAAAACTACTTATTAAGCTAATTTCAAATTTTGTGCTATAAGTAATTGTAGTATAGAGATGATTTAATAAAATTGTTGTACCAATTCATTCAAGATGACGCTAAATAAAATGTTTGTAATCGAGAAAAAATCACCCTCTCAAGATTTTCATATCTTCACGTTTAGCATTACTAGATTCCAAAAAAATATGTTTTATCAATTTTATCGGTCCGTCTGTCGGTTAGTCTGTCAATTGGCGACCAATAAGCCGAAACAAATGGCGGCCTAACGACACATTAAAAAATTATTTCTACAAAAATTAATTATCCAATTTTTTAAGTTCTGCACACAAAATAAGTGTTACATAGGAATGAACTGGTAACATTTTGGTGTAAATATAACGTAGCAAAACAAAATGGTTACCTAATAAAATATTTAAAAAGTCAGCCTGAAAAAACTGCTTATTAGATTAAATTCAAATCTTGTGCAAAGATTGAGTGTGATATAGAGATGAACTAGTAAAGTTGTGATACAAATTCAAGATGGCGGCCAAACAAACATTTTAAAACATCAACGTAAAAAATCTTTAAATTTTGCAAAAAAATGAAATGTGATATAGGTTAGGTTAGGTTAAAAGTGAGTGGATCAAACCGACCCTCCACTGCGACTCTGTGGTCTATTTTAGCTCACACCTATGTTTACACTTCCCCGAGCAACTCTAAGTCCTCAATGAGTCTTATTATTGCCTTTGGGGAGGTATTCTTCAAGTCCTCGGGCAGCAGGATATCTCTACCGATGATCCTGTCAGCTGCCGGGCATTTACATAGCACATGTCTGGCTGTTTCGTCATCCTCCATACATAGGCGGTACTCGGATTCGTTTTCAAGCCCCACCTTGTGCATGTGATGTCTTAACAGACCCTCCCTTATCCTCTTCTTCATAGGAAGGGGGATAAATCCCTTTGCATGGGACAGGCCTAGCAGACCAAGCCAATAGAGATTAGCTTTTTCTTCAACCAGGTCCAAAATTTCGCGCTTGGCCATTTCGTGGGATACTCCTAAAGCTGGTTCAGGTCTCACGAATCTCGTCTCTGCTCTTTTCTTTGCTAGAAGGTCCGCAGACTCATTTCTCTCCAAACCTGCATGTCCTGGTGTCCAGATAAGAGCGATTTTATTGTCGCTCCCCAGGCCAGCAAGTGCCTTTTGGCAATTCCAGACTATTTTGGATGTACAATGACTCGCTTCAAGTGCTTTAAGGGCCGCTTGACTATCCGAGAATATTTTTATCGTTTTATCTGTTGTTTGTAGATCCTGCAACATTCTAACACACAATTCGATAGCATGGACTTCTGCTTGAAATATTGAGGTGTTATTTCCTAGGCTTACTGACAGATCAATCTTCGGTCTTACCCCATGTATTCCAGCTCCTATACCTTTATTGGTTTTGGAGCCGTCCGTGAAGAGGCACAGCTCTCCTTTAAGTAGATCAGATTTATTCTGATCCCACTCCTCTCTCCCTGGGAAGATCACGGAGTAGGGTTGCTGTTCACTAACCGTTTTTGGTTGCAGGTCCGATGGCATTCCCAACACGTAGTGGTTTTTCACAACTTTCAGCATGTTGGATGATTCCATGTGACTCGTGCTATCCACCATGCTGTTGGTAACATGATGGAGTCTGTATGTTGTCCTCATTGCTTCCCCTTCCACAAATAGGTGGAGTGGTGGAAGTTTCAAAAGGAGCTCCATGGCCGCTGTCGGAGTGGAACGAATCGCTCCTGTAATTGACAGGCAAGCCTGTCTCTGCAGTCCACTCAGTTTGGCTTGGGCAACACTTTTTTGTCCTTTGCTCCACCAGGCTACAGAGCTATAGGCTATCATTGGTCTTATGACCGTTAGGTACAGCCAATATAGCTGTTTTGGTCTCATACCCCATAAATTCCTGCAGATTTTACGGCAGGTCCACAGGGATAGTTTAGCTTTCTGAACTATTTTATTCAGATGAGCATTCCAGTTCAGCGTTTTATCCAGGATAATTTCCAAATATTCCACTTCAGCTAAAAATGGTATCACCTGTCCCCTTAAGAAAGGTGGTCGAAGTCTCTCCAGATTCCTTTTCTTTGTGAAGGGGACTAGTACCATTTTTTTAGGGTTGATAGACATCTTTTCCCTTTCACACCATGTTAGTGTGGTTAGAGTTTTTTATGCTCTCAACAAGATTGTTGAGAGCCAGTTCTGTTGATTTACCCGTTTGGTAAGCATACTAATGCTCACTCAGCGGATGTCGCCTTAGAGCTACGTCCCTGATGTGCTCATCGAGGATTTTCTCCAGGCTTTTCAACAGAAAGGAGGTTAGACGTATTGGTCCAAGCGAACTTGGTAGAGGATCATTTCGACCCACTTTAGGTATATATATTACCTTAGTTGCAGAACATCTGGCCGGTATATAATTCCAAGCCAGATTTGCTCTGAATAGTCTTGTTATGAAAGGAAGGAGTGCGTCCAACCCGTTTTGTATCAGAGCTGGAAAGACTCCATCCTCCAAATGTGATATAGGTATAAGTTGGTACGAATTCAACATGACGTAACAGAATGGCGGTGTTAATATTGAAATTTTTTAAATTATACCCAAAAATCATGTGTGGTGTAAGTAGAAACTGGTAAAATATTGGTAGGAATCCAATCTGTTGGAACAAACTGGCGCCTGATAAAAATATTTGAAAAGACGGTGTATATGTGTTAATAAATGACTGTACTGACTGGTCACATTTCACTATTCCTAGTAAAAGGAAATATTCACGAGGGAAGTTTCGGGTAAAAGAAATTTACCAGTTTTTTACCAATTGCCATTTTTTTATTTAATTTACTTTTTTTTTGTTCTTATCTATCTTTGAACCATTTTATAATTAACAGGAGCCACGTGCCATGCGCACGATACATGAATATCATACAGTTTTTAGCTTATTCATGTTTCTATATGTAGGGTGGTCTCAAAAGGGCATGAAGAACAATAATAAATATTTTCTAATAGAACTGCTTAAATATTATTGACTTTTGATTTATATTTAAATCTCTATAAAAATATTAATTGTGTAATTAAAATTTAGAAAAAAAAAAGATTTAAAACAATAGATACTTATCTATTTGAAATATTTCAAAAAATCTCAGAATTCTGCCAATATTTATGTCCAACTTGGTTTCATTAACTAGTCCTATAATAATAATTTATTTAACAAGTAAACAAGAATTACTTTTTTTTCAAGATTGGAAAATTTTGTTTGGGTTACACTAAACGAAATCTCAAAGGTATTTGTATATTTTTCTAGTGTAATTTTTAAATGGCAATTGTTTTTAAGTTATTGACGTTTAAAAATTGCAACTTTTAATGCCGTGAGAGTACATACTGCACATATGTTTGACAGAACGCCTGCACTGTTTCCATCCTTTTAAGCACAAACAATTACGCTTATTTGATAAAGTTGAAATTCTATGTAGTGATAAATTATATATTGTATATTATCAAATAAATTGTTAGAACGCATTTTCAAGGGAGTAACATCCATTGGAGCTTTATTTGAAATATTGCGCCGACGATATTGCTATGGTGAACAATATGAATATACAGTATGTCAGTTATGAAGTTCACAGTCACAGAAAAATTGCAAGTGAAATATTTTGCTGTAAGATTCAAACAAAGCCCTCCTAGTATGATAAATATATGAATTTGTATTATTTAATAAATAAATGTATGAGTTTGTAATATTTTATCTCTAAAATTTTATCTTCAGTGGACATATTTATTTAACGTTTAACCCTGCAACTTTAAATTACATTTAAAATCATCAGTTCAATACCCCAACGTCACAATGGAACACGTTATGTCTCAAGATCAACAACATAAGTATTTGCATGTCTGTCAAGAATGCTTTGTGAAAAAAAATATAACGATTTAGTCTTAATTACATTTCTCATAAATTTAATTTAATCCATTATGTTCCTAATAAAATTAAAACGAAAGTCATTAGACAATGTTGCGAACAATTAACAAGAAAAAAATACATTTATACGATTGCCCAATGCAATTATTCGCCCGACAAACCGATATTAAAACAAAATGCGTGTTTTTAGATACATTTTGTACTAAACACAATAATTCAGAAACTCTGTAATTAAGCCTTTTTAATCGGTCCAATAACTTTAAATAAACGGTATGTTAAATGAGTCACTAGTGAGGTTTGTTAGTATTAAAATATTTAATGGTATAACCTTTCGTTTTATGAAATTCATTAGGAATTTTTTATTTGAGGTATAAATATTTAGTGAACTAGGAGAGAGACATTAAGTCGGTTTGTATATCAGCCGGAAATTGCTTTTAAAAGCCGAGTTAACTAAAATAAACCATTTTTATCGTTCGGTCACGATGAAGTATATGAAATAAGGATGTGTCAAATATTGTAAGTTCAATTTTTTTTCTACGGTGATCAGCACTAGTAGGTTAGTACTTGTTTTTACCCGACTGGGCATGTACAGGGTGTCCCATTTTGGATACTTTTGCGGGGTATCTCCGTTATTTTTATAGATAGAAAGTTGCGGCTGTCGCGGTGGTTACTTTTTCATTTGTATTGTATACTTAGTATAGTACTTGTATATTTACAGACTATACAATTTGTCTTTTTTTACCTTTTCAAAAATATATAATAGTATGCACTTTTCCTCAGAAATATGCAAATCACAATTTTTTGAAATTAAACGCATAGTTTACTAGTAGGCCATGGTGATGTTTAAATTGACAACCATTTTCTATAACGCAAAATTGGTACATTTTTGTAATTCTTTGAATAGCGTTAAAAAGAACCATTGGCCTCATTCGCGGATTTCGAAAGTCTAAATGAATGGCCTCTCGAAGTTCTGCTATGCCGTCATATCCTGTTTTATATACTGCATTTTGCATATAGCCCTATAAAAAAAATCTAAAATTGAGAAGTTTGGTACCTATCCATCTTTGAGGAAAGTTATTATCAAGAAATTCCCTTAAGAGTGACTTGGGGTACCATCTTGCTATGGGTAAACAGCATTATATTGGGCTAATGGAATGGATTTCTAGGTATCTACGAGCTGTAAGAGCCCCTTCAAAAATCATATAAATTATATGTCTGCCCAAAATAAAACATGCTACCCTAACTCCAAAGCGTCCTTGTTGTGGCCTTTTAAACATTAAATGCTGATTTTCACTATGCCAGTTTCTGGTATTGTGACGATTAAATTCCCGCACATGAAAAAAAGCATTCCCCTGACGAGATAACTAGTCTGTCAAATAAATCCTTAGCATCGATTTGTTAGAAATACAACTGGCAAAACTGCGCCCGGCGCTCGGCATCGCCAGGATGCAAATGTTGGATGATACTTATATTTCTTCAAGATGCTCTGACTATCAATTTTTGGCACACCAATTTCCTTCTCAATTTTTCTACATGAGGACGAAGGTGTTGCTTGTATATGTCTCAAAACATCTATCTCTTTTCTTTCCCTGTTCTCTTTCTTTGCTTTTAATCGAGCAAGCAAAAACTTATAATGATAATACAGATTTTTATAGCCATAATAGCTTACTTACTATTGGAAATATAATTCCGAGGCTTCTTCAAAATTTTCACTACTCTGTATAAAACATACAAGCATATCATATTTTTCATAATTTTCATATGCTGCCATTATTTGAACAAATTGATAAATATCAATTAAATAAAAATACCAAAAGAACGTTTATAAACTGCTAAACCAAAAGTCGATCCAAAAACCGATGAGAGTTTATTGTCATTTATTTGCGTCTATCTGAGAAAAAGTGCATACTATTATATATAGAAAGACATATTTTATAGTTTATAAATATACATGATAAAAATAAAGTAGGGTACGATAACTTTTTGACCTGACCCCGTATACGAAGGCGGAGTTGAGTTCTACGGGAAAAGTTATATAAGAAACAGTTTTCACATTTTCGATAAGTTATCTGATAGTTGAGATACGAGAGGTGCCTGAAAATGCAACATTTTCAATTTAGCCCTGTATCTTAAAAACTAAAAGGTCTATGAAAATTTTGTTAACGGCATCTTTAGTTTTACGAAAAAGTGGCACACTGTCGTGTGTGTCAACTTTCTATCTATAAAAATAACGGAGATACCCCGCAAAAGTACCCAAAATGGGACACTCTGTATAGGAAGACAATGTGCCTAACAGTCATTTATGTAGATTCGTATGTATGTATATATTAAAAAAACAAAATAGCTGAAGTAGTGCGCTATTAAAGAAAATTTAAAAATTACTAGAAGTGAAGCAAGTAGAAGAAAAAACGAAATAATTCGACGGAGTTAAAAATGGACAATTAAAATAAAAATAGCATAGCCTTTTTTTCTAAATGGTCGCAAAATTATAATTTTAATGAAAATCCATTTTTACTAATAACTTTTAAAAACACATGAAGATATCAAGCAAAAATTATAATGGCATTTTACATGTTCTATAACAACAATATGTAAATAAACAGTAGGCATTATGTTTTTTGAATAAAAAATCGTCCAATTTTTAAACCGTTTTCCAAAATTTTAAGTAGTTACTTGTATACTTTTTCTTTCCTTACTCTCTCCCAAAAATTACCTTTTCGATACAGCATTAATGTTCAAATAAATAAATTTTTAATAATAGCCCTTTTATCTACCTATTTTCACCTTAGGTAGTTCTTTCTTGAAATATGTATTATTAAAAATAAAGAAAACAACTTTATTGTCCTTTTGATATTTTTTCTTCTTTGTTTAGTGGAAATTTTAGAATTTTGATGCATTGGCTGTGGTGAACAATTAAGTAACACTTATTTCAGGTAGCTCTGATAATCCAAACAACACATTTTTTTTCGTTACTATATCAAATATAAATTTTATTATTTCTTATAAAAAAAAAATTAATTTATCTTAAATTTCACCCGACATTTAAAAAACAATAATTGTGATACATCATTAGAAAGATTATTATGAAGGACAATAGTATAGATTAAAAAATATACAGGGTGTCCCGGTTCAATTTTTATGGGGTGTGGAGGTAGAAAGCTGAGATTTGCGCAGTCTTTGGTATATTTTGATGAAACGAACAATGTCATAGTTACATTTGTCATAGCCCTTGTCGTTTTCAAGCATGTATCTCGGTTATTTAAAAAGTTATTGCAAATGTTAAAACGGGTCTTTATAGATTTTTTGACGTGGACTCCAATGGTGTACTCTTTTTTTTCAATATTTGACTGTTTTTGAATAATTGATCTAAGTTCAATTTTTTATGGGACCCGATATATATATATATATATATATATATATATATATATATATATATATATATATATATATATATATATATATATATATATATATATATATATATATATATATATATATATATATATATATATATATATATCTATATATATATATATATATATATATATATATATATATATATATATATATATATATATATATATATATATATATATTCTATATATATATATATATATATATATATATATATATATATATATATATATATATATATATATATATATATATATATATATATATATATATATATATATATATATATATATATATATATATATATATATATATTCATATTTGTTTTTTACGCATAATTTTACGACATTTTTTATATTACACACGAAGTTCTTGTGCTGTATTTTTAACGGTAGAGTTAATCACGGATATGCAGTGGAAACATCACTAAAGTCAAAAGTTGTTAAAATTCATGTTATATTATACATTAAAACAAATTAACTTTTTAAATGTTAATATTAATAAATGATAAATAATAGGGTCATTTTTCTATTGAAGAAAACATCATATTCGATAAAACATATGAAAATATAACCTTACTTATAACATACATACTAAAATTTAAAAATATTGTTCAAATTCTTGCCCGTTACGTCTAATGCACGTTCGATATAACTTCTGGATTCGCTCCAAAGCTTTGATAATATTCATGGAGGTCGTCAATTTCCTAAAGGTATTTTTCATGGTGACAGGAAGTTTTTGAATGCTTTGATAACGTATTTTATACATTTTATTTCCAAAGTTCCTCCATAAAAAAAATCCAGTATGGAAAGATCAGGCGACCATGGTGGCTAACTAACCGGTCCATTTGTCCCGATCGAGCGGTTGGGGCAGTGCTCCTTTAGCCAAGTTGTTAGAGCCCGAGCATTGTGTGCTGGATCCCTGTCTTGTTGGAAATATATATTTTGTAAATGAGCTACAGGAATATTTTATAAAATTCCTCACAAACACTTTAAGGATCTCTGGAAAAGATTTTCATGTGGGTTTTCCTGCACTCAGTTGCCTGAATTGATCCTATTAAAAATTCCAGTGCTTGAAAAGAATGCCTCGTCTGACAACAGAACTTTGAACGTTTGAATTTTCTATTCGTATGGCACCCGTTAATGAACGTAAAATCCTAAATTGTCACGAAATTTCTCAAAATAAATATAGACTATACATTGTTTTTGCAAAGCTTAAGAAGAAGCGGATTCAATTTTAGAAAAATACATATAGATTCCCATGAAAAAATATACAACTTTGATCAATTACTCAAAAACTGGATTCTCCGTCAAAAAAATCTATAACATCCGTTTTCATATTTGCATTAACATTTTAAATAACCAAAATACAAAGGGCGCTTGTAAACGACAAATTTTCAAAATCACTTCAGTAGCTCAGAAACCAAGAAGGCCATGACAAATGTAATTGTCGCATCTTTCGTTTCATCAAAAAGTAGCAAATAACGTCCAAACCGCATCTTTCTATCGCTACTTATAAGCGAAATAACCCCATAAAACACATAAAATTGGGATATCCTGTACCAGGTCCTATTTAAACTTGTCAGAACAAGTCATCTCAAAATTTGAAACGTTCTATGTTTTATTTAAAATTTATTTAAAATTCCATAACAATACTATTAAATTACAAATATTACAACTTGCGGTTAAATCAAACTATTGCTCCATAAAGAAATGGAAAGCTGATACATTGTTTAACTGTTCATAGCTCAGTAATCACAAAACAAATTATTTAACTTTGTAATATATCAACAATTACTTTTTCTGGCTCTGAATGTAGCTTAAAATATACTGACCATAAATCTCCTACTAAGGGAGCAGGGTGATAAATCGACCATTTAATCTAATGACCCATAGAAAACAAAGCAACCCTAGAAAATTGGCCCTGTTAAATACCAATGCACACAATCCCTCCCAGATGCGAGCGGCAGTTTGTTATCCCAAAAACAGATTAATACAGCAGAATAATTATGAAATTATACAGGACATCAGCTAATCTGGTGCGTTAATATGAACCCATATAAGGGGTTTTTCAGAATTTAATTAATTTTCCTAAAACAATGTATTTTTAATTCAAATTAAAATGTTTTAATAGTATTTAGAGCATGAATTTTATGCTAAAATTCGGGAAGTTAGATACACAGTACTAAGGTATTAGTTTTTATTTCTACTTTCTCTTAATTCCCATTTAAAATTTTAGGAAATGTAAATAATTATGAATTCTTATGAAAATAAGGCAAACAGTCATATTCATTCAAGCATTTTTGAGATGCAAGGTGTTAAAATATGAGATCAAATAGATAGATAGATAGAAATCATATACTATGACTAATTGTCAATAAAGGAATTAAACTAAACTAGTGTTCAGGGTATACCGTTTTTGGCACTTTTGCGGGGTATGTTATTGCCCTTATAGTTAAAGAGAGGGTTGCAGTTTTCGCGACATTATGCTACGTTTTGTCAAATTTAAGATGGCGCTAGCAGAAACTCTTTTGGTTTTTGAGATACAGGGCGTTTTTGAAAACGTTGCATTTTCAGGCACCTGGATTACTATATTTTTCTTTTGTGTCCAATCAGAAGCTTTAGATAATTTGTTTGGAACAAAAAGTAAAATGTCAAAAACTTTGCGGTTATGTCAGTTTTTGATTACTAATAAAATATTTTTGTTGTTTTGGTATTTCTATTTAACTATATACTATATTTAATTTCCTTTTTTTTTACAATAATGGCGGTCTACGAAAATTATGAAAAGTATATGTTGGTTTGTTTCCTACATTCTAATGAAAATCCCAAAGAAGGTTCGGAATTATATTTACAAGGAGTCCTTTTTATTCGTGCTAGATATCCAGAGAGAAGGCAGCCTGTCTGAGACATATTTGCCCGCCTTAAATCAAATTTAGTAGAGCACGGGTACTTTATTCAACCCGGCCCTAAAGCATACACCAACCAAGATACAGAGAGAGAGAAAAAATAAATAAACATATTGTGTTATGTAAAAGCTACGCCTTCATCTCATATTGCCAGCAATTATAGGAAGCAACTAGTGTGTCCAAGTCTGATTCTCAAAGAATTTTGCATATCATGTAAGAATTTTCTATATCATACAAATTCCGCATAGTTTATCATTTACACCCCGACGATGCCCGAATGTTGTTTTGCCAACGATATTTACAACAAATCTATAATGATGAATCTTTTGGCAGACTCGTTATCTGGTCACCAAATCTATAGCGATGAATCTTGTTTTTCAATCGCCATAATACAAGAAACTGATTCGCAGAAAATCACCAATTAATTTTTGAGAGGGCATAAGGACGCATTGGGGTTGCTTCATTTTTGGAAGACGCATAGTCTATAGAATTTTTGAAGGAGGTCTCACAGCTCCTCGGTACCTAGAAATCCTTAAGGAAGTTATTCCACAACTGATTTTGTTTTTTCAAAGCTTTGTTTCTCTCTTGGTTTTCCTAATTTAAGTTTTAAATAAGATAGGTAATTATTGTTTTGTTTTAAGTAAACTTCAATAATTTTATCACAATTTAGTTAAAATCCTCTAATAAATAATTAAGAGTTGAAAATTAAAACATATCTTTTGAATTAAGTTTGAAAGTATTATCTTTAGTATAATAATTACATGAATTTAGTTTTTAATACATTTTAGCCATAGCATACTACCTATTAATTAAACACAAAAGAAAATTTTAGAAAATCTTGAATTTTGAGCTCGTTTTTTAAAATAAGTGCAAGCCTTGTATATATTTTTGAAATGCCTACATTGTTCCTATAAATAATATACGAGGTGCTTGGAAAAACGAAAAGTCTACTGGCGCAATTTTTAAAGGAGCATACTGGTTTGAAAACTGCAACCTCCTATCTTTGAAAATAAAAAGATACCCCGCAAAAGTGCCGAAAATGGGATACCCTGTACAGAACAAACGAAAAACTAGCAAATTTATAGGTAAAACTTAAATTTCAAATATTTTCAAAATGAGACGAGATACTGAAATGCGGTTTTCTTCTATATCTTACAAGTTTTAAACTAGCGATCCTAAAATACGTATTTTTCAACATCCTGTAGCATAAACACGAATTTGAATTTAAACGTTTTTGTTTAAGTTTGAAGGAGCATTGGAAATTTTCTCCAACCGGGTTTAAAAAATACAGGTGTTGCTTTCAGAGTCAAATTTGCTAATACCAGATGGCTCAGGAAACATGTAATAGGCTGGCATTTTTTAATTTTAAAAATATCAATTTGAAATTTCAGTTTTTATAACTCCATAGCGGCAAATTTTCTATGAAAAACAAATAAAATTTACTTTCGGTTTCACGGGAAGTGACTACTACGTTTTTATTTTAAATAAGAACCTGTAAATTGAATTCAGCCTAAAATTAGTTTTCAACTATATATCATAAGTTAACTTTTGTTTTTAAAATGGCGGCTGGAGAGCCATTTTTTTTTGAAAATTAAACATTGTCGATTAATACATTATAAAAGAAAATGCAGACACTTTTTAGAAAATACTACTTTTTAACAGTAATAAGCTTATTTTTTAAAGAGTAATAAGCTTATTTTCAATGTTTTGGATTTAAAAATCGTTTTCGGTAATAATAGATTTTTTTATTTCTACACTTCTTGTTTTATTAAAAGAGCAATTTACTCTAATATTTTTAATCACACCTTGTATATATTTTTTCACAGTCATTTTTGCAGGAAAATTACCTTTTTAAAGACGTGTCACATGTTAACCCTTATTTTCAAAATGACTATAAAACAGCATTTTATTTTAAATGAATGTCATCTTGAAAATAAAGGTTAGTATGCTTCACATCAACAAGAGAATTTCACTAACAAAGAGATCAACGTAATGTTTGAAATGTACACCTTTTACATAAAAATTCAGTGTCGTTGATAATTTTACCACAGTTGTATACCAAACTATTTATTTCATATGCCTGATATTTAAATACAAACCTTTGATGATTTTCTGTATACAAATATTTCTCCTGATGAGAATGTTTACTATATCTAAATAGAGAGTTATATTTAGATCGTTGCTGCGTAAATAGATATACTAACTTGTTGTTGTAAAACTACTTCCCAGGCGTGTGTAGCGTAAAAAAAAATTGATAAAAGCGGCAAAATTAACTTATTTTTAGAGCTCTCTTTTAGTAATATATGTGGACGTTCGGAAATTAAGTAGTTTTATATATCTAATAATAATAATTTAGCGCCTAGAAAAATTATTTGATAATATGGAATTCCTATAAATTGTAATTTATTTAATTTTTTAAAAGTTTTTCATTTATTATTATTATTATTATTTATTATTAATCATTTACCTAGTCTACAAAAATATATTATGTCCTTTATCATTTTCCTTCATAAAAAGAAAGTTTTATTCCTGGAAATGAAATTTTACCGATATTTAAACATTTTATTTCACCGCCATTTTGTTTTGCCATATAAGATTCGTACTAAAAATTTACCAGTCTACCCCTGTTTAACCTTTGATTTTTGTACTGAATCTCAAATCATTGTATTGGATAAGAAGTTTTTGGTTCTGCCACAATGAATTTTTACTAATATGGGACCTTTTTTTCCCCTTATGACCCTTGATTTTTCAACAAAATGGGTAAGTAGTATTTGAGCTATTCCGCGTAGAGACAGACTGGCAGACAGACAGATTGACGGAAATGGAAAAAAACGCAAGAATCTGCAAAAATCCGGGAGGGTGGATTTTTCACGATTATACTTTCCTCTCACGTGGGAAGTAATACAAATAAATGAAAATCTTTACGTGAATTAAAACTATTTTAATGTGTATTCATGTGAATTAAAACTATTGCTTTCGCGATGCAGCCGAAAAAGCGTATATTCCCGAAACTGCTAAGGAGAAAAATTATGAGTGCAAAAAATCCCTTTTTCCTTTGAGCACGTATCCAGCCGAGTCTAAAGTCATATTTTTGTACAAGGACTAAAACCGCAGGAAATATTTACGACTCCCTTGTTTCGGAGGCAAGCAGAAAAGCCTTTGTCAAAATTTCTACGCTCTTAAGATTTTTTTTCACGGTAAATACTTTAATTACCTCGGCTTCTCGGATGTGGTTTGTGTTAGCTGCAGTATGTTTAGTAAATATGCCGAAAGTTAAGCTTGATAACATTTTTAATATGGATTTAACATAACAAATGCAATTTTTATTAATGATTAGTTTTCCGGCGTTATCTTGCTCTAATTCTATTGGCGTAAGAAAACTGGTTACACTGAATAATACTTTATTTTCTTGGCGCTTCCGTTTTTCTAGAATGGGAAATAAAAATTATATACGTAAAATATTAATAATTATTTTATCTATTTAGTCTTCGGAGCTTAACTTAGCCCTGTTCTAATTTATCCACCTAAAATCCGATGCACGGATCTTCGGCTGCGACGGTAAAACTTATGTAAACACATCGCTTTGTGCTTGTGTTCGCCGGTTTATTCGACTCGTCGGAACCTTTAATATTTGCAATGAATATTTTTTGTCTGCATACTATATGTAGCCAACTTTCGTACGACAGACTTTACGTAACAAAATATACATATTAAATTGCATCAAAAAGAGATGTTCCATTATAACCAATTAATAAAAATTGCAAATCAAAGGTGCGACCTGTTTGATGGGTATATGTTATACAGGGCGTTCGATTTAAAAAAAATATATTTTGTGTCAGTTGAGAGTTAATATATACATAAATACTAATTTTCTATAAATTTTCTAAAAAACACTTGGGGGCAAATTATAGGTTTAATGCATTCTTTGACCAACTACTATACAATTAAAATCGTCAATTTCCAAAATACAACAATTTCAGACTCAGCATTTTGCAATTAAAGTCTGTTCAAGTTCAAGATAGGGTGTATGTAAACAAATGTTATACTCCTTTACATAACTTTTACAAACTTTTAAAAACCTATTGCACGCAAAATAACTTTTGTTTGCTTGCACTTGAATTTGAACAGGCTTTTATAATTAACAATTGTTTTTATCTACTAAAATTAAACCAATATTGGTGGTGGAGAATTGTGAGCAAAAGCCCCATACCTGTAGAATGTCATCAGTCATTTGACCATTTAAGAAAGAAGGGAATTTCAAATAATTAAAACCGTTTTTGGCAAAAGGTTGTATTTCTATTTAAATATATAATTAAAGGTTCCTAATGTGGGGTTTAACGTAACACGAAAGTTACTTTAAAGTAAAAAATACGCGTAAAAACATTTTCTAGCTAGGAAAGAACAATAAAACATCTCATTTTCACATATCGTTTAAGAAAATTTCGGAAAATGACAAAGTCCTTACACAAGATTCTGTATACAAAATTGGGATGAGATGGTAACATTTAAAAAAAATAGTTGGGATTTGGGGATGAACTGGTTAAATTTTGGTATTGATCCGAGATCGTAGAATAAAATGGCGGCCTAATAAAATGTTAAAGGAAATTAATGTAAATAAACTACTTCATCGACAGTTTTCAAATAAACAATCAAAGTTTTATATAGATATAAACTGGTATAAGTTTTGATACGGATCCAAGATGGCGTAAGACAATGGTGGTCTAATTAAATGTTTATAAATTCGTTCTGAAAAAATTACTTATTTAAATAATTTTAAATTATACACAAAATAAAGTGTGGCTTAATAGAATGTTTAAAATAGTAGCATTAAAAACTAAGGATAAGTATCCAGATGAGTTGAAATTTTGCAAAATTATCAAGTATGAAACAGAATGAACTACTAAAATTGTATCATATACGGCAAAACAAAATGATTTTTCTTCAAATTTTGTACAAAAATTAAGTGTGGCATGAATATAAACTGGTAAAATTTTGGTGACGCGCCATTATGGTATTCCTAGAACAAAGATCCCATTTTCAGATAAATATAAATATTAAAATAAAGGCAAATTAATAACAAATAAAAACAAAATTTAAAAAATGGAATACTGGATTATCGAAGCAGTGCTTTTATTTAAATAGTTATGATAGGTGATAAATGTTTATATGTACGTATGTATGTACGTCTGTCAGATCTAGACAATAAAAGTTGTGGAAATGAAAAACAAATAAAAGTAATAATTTAAGTAAAATTTAATCATTAACAAAAATATATTTTTTTTACAATTGTCTACCACTTCCGGCAACTTTTTTATAAATGTTTCTAATCAACTTTATAAATATTTGATATCCTATGAAAAAAATCAAAGCACCCATTTATTTTTAACCTTCTAATATTACTTTTACCTAAAAAGGAACAAAACTGATTTTACTAATAAACATATAAAATATAAAACATAATTTTTTAAACAACCAACTATTTACTTATATAAAAAAACAAAACATTTATTTATTATATCATTAATATCTATTAGTTATGTTTTTTAGAAACTTAAAATTCTCTTTTTCTAACCTTTTTATTTACAAACTCGGTCACCACGGAAGTCGTATCCATTTCTGAAGCACTTTTTGACTCAATTGAAAGTGAAGCTAGGCTAATCAATCTGTTTTGCCCCATTTGTATTAGAGGTAGTTTTTTATTATTTTTAATTCCCTAAATGACTTCTCAAGTTACGGTTAATATAAATAACAGTAAAAAAGCTACATTAACCTAAATAAAATCACTTTCAAGTATCCCATATTGCTCAATTATTAATTCAAATAATTCTCGTCAATACACTCTTTAAAAGAGTTAAAATATGTTGATATTCAGTTAATATAGAAGGAGCTATTATTCCGGAATATATAGGTATTATAAAAATGTGTTTTAGAATTAAAATTTTTATAAAAGAACTTCTTGACTAGAGAAAATCCAAATATTTGACCAGTAACTTGATCAATAACATTTGCTCGAAATAATTCTTCCGCATTATTAAACCTATGATCACCAGCTATTTCCCCATAATGTTTTAAATTATCGGCTGACGTGTTGCCTTAAAATTTTGGTCAATTTTCCATTTTTTCGTCAAGTTTCGTGCTTCAATTTTAATTTTCCCAAAAGAGTTTCCGAATTGTTTGATGTTATTTTTTCTCGATCCAAAATTTTTACAGACTCGTTTAGATCGATATCTTTTCTTTGTAAAACCTTTGACGAGAAGTTAGTTTCACATAGAGTTCTAAAGTTTAGGACTGTTACAAAAACAAATTCAAAAATTTACATTTTATATTTAAGAGCTAAAACTTGTGATAGTGATTTTAGAATATCAAAGAATCACAGAAAGGTAATCTAACTGCTGTAAATGATGAAATTCTTCAAGACCATCGAGTGAGATTTAAATTTTTTTTATGATTCAGAAGTAAATGATTCCAGTAAATCACATCTTTTGATGCTTAATCCAAAGAATTAATACATGTTTTTAATTATGTCAAACATTTTTGATATTTCACTACATCCGCTGACAATATCATTTATGATCAAGTTAAGATTATGACTAGCGTAGTGAACGTATTCCGCATTGAGCTGAATATTTTTATTTTTTTTTGTAGCCCATTATGGGCTCCGCTTATGCCAATAACACCATTATATCCTTGCCTTTTTATTGGATTATTATGGAAATCTAATGTAGATAACATCTCATTAGTCACCCATAAGACTGACTGATCATTTAGCTGATAAAAACCCAAAAAAGTTTCTTTTATTTTAAAATTTATCGGAATCAGTTTGTCATTCCATGTAACATTGGCAGTTCTAATTATAACAATGATCTTTTTTGGTTAGGTCTTGTGTAATATCTAGCAAATAAAATTTATTTGCCAGATTGATTAATCCATTTAATGGAGACGAATTTATATTTGCTGTTAAATCCAATAATAATTTTTAAGAAAGAATCTCTATTAATTCGTTTTGAATTTTCGGGATTACATACTGAATTGATCTTGAAGGGACTGCCAGAACTTCCTTCATGATATTATTATGGTTTGATAAAGACTTGAAGTCTTAATAGATTAAATATGATGTGATCCGGTATAAAACATAAATAATTAACTAAATAGAAATATAGTTTATTAAATGTTTTAAAATAATGATTATCCCTAAATCTCTCAAATGGGTCGGGGCCCCCAATATAGCGGGGCCCCTGGGCTTTGCCACGAGCTGCCATATGATAGCTACGTCACTGTTTATTTGGAAATTACTTTATAGGTATTGTATAAATTGTAATAATATTATAAGGTAAGTTTTGGGTACTTGGATACAAAAATAGGTAAAGCCCGTTTAACAGAACTTTCCTCATAACGGAATTTTCACTTTATCAAGAGAAGTGATACATATTAATATTTACATAATATATATAAAGTTATTACCAAATATCTATATATGTTTATATAAACTGTATCTTATGCACGTGGTGGAATCCGTTAGGATGAAAGTTCCGGGTAAAGCGACTGTACAGATTTTTTACGGTTAGATTTAGTCGTCTGGTTTGTGTATACGACATCTGTTTCATAAGAAAGTACGTCTCCTGCTAACACGAACATTTTTCTGTTGGTTACGGGTAATTTGTCATCAGGCAGATTACGTCAACTGGTGTTTTACAATCTGATTTCGAGAATACGGGCTATTTTAGTTTTGGCACACTTTAAACGTGCTCGCCCGCTTGGCTTGATAGTAATTGTGGAGAATTTCCGAAAAGTTTATCTTTATGTTCCATCATTGTCTCGTGCTGAAATACAGGTGTTGCGATGCATTCCGGCATTGCAAAAAATCGTCGGAGAGTTAAAGTTAATTTCTTAATGGTTTTTGTTTGATTTGTATCAGTATATTATACATTAAATGTATGAAAACTTTCGAAACTGCTGACATTTTACTATCTCTTTAATGCTTGGCTGTTTTTTCATATTTCCTATAATTTTAATATTTTTGAACTTAACTCTATATTTATATTTATATGCATTTTTTGTCTATTTTCTTTTGTATTGGTTACATATAAATAAGAAGTCACCTTAATTAACTGACTAAAGACTGAGAAATGCGGTATTTATATTAAAAGATGGGCGCCCTTATAACAAGTGATATAGATATCTCGTTCCTATGAGGCAGGAAACAAGAGTCTGTAGAGTCTGAATTATATAGACTTGACATGTTTTACGGTTTGTTTTTCAACTAAGCTGTTTAAAAAAAAACGGTTTTGGGTGCTGCTTCAGCATTCTAGGGCTACCCTGTATAACAGAAGAAAATATACTAAAAAAAGAAAACATTTGAGATGCTTTACCGTGTGCTAAAAATCTAAACGCTCTTGATTTTTTTTTAGTTTTTAGAGGTTTGTTTAACTATAGGGGAAGGTTGCCCAAGAGTACGCATATAACTTTTAAAGGGGAATAACTTATAAACAAGGTATTTTTTTTGTGATAAAATATTTATTATCATATTCGATATAAAAAAACTCTGTTAAAAAACATACAACAAAAACATAAATGCTTTGGTAAATAGCTTAAATAAAATAAAAACTAAAATTCTTAAAATGCGTACTCTTGGAATGCATTGGATCCATGAGTACGCAACGTGAAATCTAAGAGAACGCATGTAACACCAAGAGTGCGCACACAATAGGTGAACTAGCACAGGTCACAAAAAAAATTGTTAAACCCTTCATAGGAAGTGCAGATTTCGTGGTACCATCTGTCACACTTCTTACATTGAATCAGGTCAGTTTCGGGTGGATCAAAATAAAATTCTTGACATGCCGGACATGTACCTGATATTTCTCTCTCCTTATCCACTTTCTCTTTATCACATTTTTTTGGTTTTTCAGTCTTATCTGGTTTTGTATTAAAATTCCGTTTAACTTGAGTTTTCTTTTTTTTGTTCACGTTTTCTTCTTCTAATGAGTCCTTAAATGGAGTACTCGTTAAAACTTCTGATTTCTTACTTGCAGCTTTCCGTTTTTTTGCACAGCGAGGTTTCCGCGGTATTGGACACAATTTATCCAAGACACTCACGTCTATAAAAAAGTTAGTTTTAGTAAGTTGTCCTTAGTTTTAGATTAGATTTAGATTCATTTGCTTTTAAAGTAGGAGGATCAAAATACAATACCTATTTTGTTTTGGTCCTCTTCAGATGGCAACTGCGAAGGCATAGCTTCTGAAAAAGAACTTTTTGGTGGCGTCTGAGGATCAACGGCCCAACTCGGGCCAGGTTTTGGAGAATTAATAAGTTGAATAGGTGCCTGAACCTGTTGGCAGCAAAAAATAAACATTTAAAAAAATACATTTACTTAAAGTTTACTTACTTACCTATATCCAAGTGCGGGGCTACTACCTCGGGTGTTTCAGCAGTAGCTAAAATCCTTGGTTCTGTTGGCAAATCTTTCAATATCTCTTGTTCTAAATCTCCATTTTCAATGATAATTTCAATTCTAAGACTTCTGAAGAAGTTACCGTGGAGGGCGCAAAATCAACTTCTGAAAAGACATTAGGGTTATAGGGCCATATTCCCGTAGCCGAAAAAGACTTTTCCGAATTTTGAAGGGATGCCACTCTAGCATATGCTTTGCCAAATAGTCCTGCCACCTGATATATTGTAATTAATTTACCAGGATTTAGAGTCATCCAGGTATCTGCCTCTTGACAATAGGCCGCTTTCAGCGGACCAAAAAACCCAACGTCTAATGGTTGAAGCCTGTGACTACAATGAGGCGGCAGGCTAAGTAGAAGAATTCCATTTTTACGGCAAAACGATATCGCTTCTAAACTGATGTGTGAACTGTGGTTGTCCAGTATTAATAGTACTGGGTCTTTAATTGACGGTTTTACATGCTGGTTAAAATGATTTAACCACTTAATAAAAAGCTCTGCATTAATAAAGCCAGAATCTGATAACATCAAAATGGTGTCTTCTGGAGCACCATACAGAAACTCTTGTTTTTCTCTTTTTCTAGGGAATATTAATGCAGGTGGCAAATATAGTTCTCTAGCATTTGCACAACACACATCTGTTATTAATGTTCCCCTTTCGCCCGAAACAACTTTTCCCACCGCTTTTTTACCCTTAATGCTCACAACTTTTGGTATTTTATTTGGGACTGTCAACATCCCAGTTTCGTCCATGTTGTAAATATTTTTGCCACTAAACGAATGAGTTTCAATAAGGCGCAATAAATTAGCAAAAAACCTTGATACTTGGACTTTATTAAACCCAATAGTTCTAGCTATGCTCACCTTCTCGGGTTGTCGTACCGAAAGATTATGCTTTTTGCAAAAAGTTGTAAGCCACTTTTTGCCGACTAATTTAGTGGTTTTATTAAAAGGGTGAGAAAGTTTCAATTGTTCGGCGAACTGGTAAATCAATTTGCGCAATTCTTTAGCCTGGAGTCCATAAAATAGCTCGTCTAATTCTTTGATCCTCTTCACCAATTCTAGTTCATTCTCTTCGGTAAATACTCGCTTATATCTTCCCAATGAAGTCGGCACATTTCCAACTTTAAGCCGTTTTCTTAATGTAGCCTCATGGATTCCATATTCTTTTGCAACCGACCTTTTTGATTGACCAGCAGCTACCTTTTTCTTTATTTCATTTAGAATACTTTCTGTAAATTTTAATTGGCGATTGCTAGTTCGTTTATAAGGGCCCATTTCGAAAAAAAAAGATGTAACTAAAAAAAATACCTAATTTAAATAAAATTTTTAGTATTTGTACAGTGTGTATAGTCAATTAGATTTTTTTCTGATTTATATGTTTTTTTATTTATTTTAATAGGTGAAATATTAAAAGAGATAATTATCCATTTATATGTAAAGAACATTAAAATCCAAGAGTACGCATGGGTACTCTTGTGTTAAGCATTACTGCGTACTCTTGGATTTCTGTTCGCTTTTTAGTTATTCCCTTTAATAGCCCATATAATGTTTTAAATATGCGATTCAACTGTATGTGGCGGACTGGGAGACACTCCTCTTTTAAACTTCGCGCTTTTCAATCATAACTTAACTTTTTAAAACTTTTTATCACTGTTTATCGGAAGGAAGCAAAAACTTAGAACGAAGCTTTGGACAATTATTTTTTAACCGATTTAGTTCAAATTTTGGAATTTACTTACCTTTTAATGTCACTATACACTAATATTAACTGACGGTCTATACACGTCTCACATTCTCTAAAAATGACTGTGCGTACTCTTACATTGTGCGTGCTCTTAGGCAACCTTACCCTATTACTTCTACCTCCTGTAACGAAAAAACATGTTGCTAACAAAGAAGTTAGTGGTGTTTCCCCGTTTTTTTGATTTTTTTCCGTTTATAGCTTTTTAGGGCTAGTATTTTGTTTACTACAAAAATTTGACGCATTTCGCCCTTTGTTGAAATATTATTACTTCTATAATTTTTCAATATCAGTACATTTACCCTAGCTTTTGCTGTTTTCGATTTGATTGTTATTGGTTTGTGCGTTCTCATAATATAATTTTTTATGTCTTTATACATCTAAAAAATACCGAAGATCTACACCCATTACACCCAAAATGTAATCCCCGCGAAATACTGACCTAGAGTATTTTTGGTGCGAATTGAAAACGAATCGATTTGGTCGTTCCGAAGATAACGTGGTGCAAATTTTGTTTAGATACACACACATATACACACACGCATACACACATATACATCTGTATAAACATCTTAATTTTTTTCTAAAAATATATTTTTTGTATTTTAGGGAGAAACATCCATTAAACTGAACGAAATTAGATACTTGAGAGATATATATGTATATATTTTTATACCTGATAGTAACGCTCAAATTTTTCAAAATGCCAGCAGTGTATTTTTACTGGTCTACATAAACAAATATTACCATAAGTAAAAACTTATATGAAAACGGATTTTTTAGTTCAATACCTTTTTGAGACACCCTGCTTCTGTACACATGTCGAACTTGAACTTTTAGTAAAACATCCTCTTCTGGCTATATTAAATTTAGTCATTCCTCTATCATACATATTGTATACAAAATTCTGTTTAAAAGAGTTGCAATCCAGAAGATATTTGCAAATATCTGGACCTACTGTACTTAAAAAAGGCTATTGTCTTTAAAAAACCACTAAAATCTGCATATTTTCGTGAAACTCGATTTTACCCAGTTCCAGTATACCTATATAAAATATATTATTACATTTCTTGTAGTGAAAAGGTCGAGCTTTTGATCTGCCTAGTAGTTTTTGTTTCAGAAGATACGAATGCGTCGGTACGAAGGCTTAAAGCCGAATAAACAAAAGCCGTGCACACTGCATTTCAAAAATTTCTCAAAATTCATACTTAACTCCGATCGGACTGAATTGTATGATAGTTAAAAAAAAAGGTAGACGTGTTTTTGGTATATCACTTGATAACCTAGGATCAACCGTTCATATGCGACAGCTCCAAACGTAAATCCATAAGGAAATATATAAAAACATTGCAATTTTATTTCTATATCGCTCGCAGTGTATAAACCGGAAAACAATTTTGGCGACTTGGTTTTTCGATCTCTCGGGGGAACTTTGGGGTCACGTAAACTGTTCTTAACTTTTATTACCCTTCTCTTAAATAGTGAAAATGTGAATATTTTAAGACGCAAAACAGTACTTTAATTTTGAATCTCCTTTATAATCCCAATCGAACCCCGTCTCAGCTTGGTAAAACTGGATGGGTTTCAGCTGCGCAAAATGTCTCCAAAGTTAACCTATTTTTTATCCCACAATCTCGCGCTGCGTTGTCGCCCATTAACCACTTTGTCAGAGATTTTCGGACGGGAAATCAGAAAAAAATGTCCCACCTTGAAAAATTAAGCATAGGCTTTTGAATAATCGGGATATCAAAAAAAATGCCCTTATCGGACGACACTGGTAAAAATTATAGACTCCACCGAAATTTACCGACTTACCGATTAACGACGCGACCATTTAACCTCTACGATTGACCTTCCGGCTCACTTCTTCTTAGACGTAACCGTACCGAGCTAGAGTGTGCCGAATGTCAAAAAACACGTGGGTGAGTAACTTACGTGGCACACCGGCTAGAACTAATTGACCAGCATATCAAAAAACACGAATTTCTAAATATTTATGATCCAGGAACCGAGGAACTCAGTCTGTTAACAGGAGTTGTGTCGATTCTTGGTAACAAAGACACTCAACCTATTGTTCCGATTTCTTTCATACTAAAAAACTGTCTCTTTAACGGACCAGGCAATCAGAACATGTCGGCCACCGTCAGACGAAAGGCTTAAAAAATAACTCTCGAGTTTTGGAGTTTGAATTTACCGTCAAATGGTCGAGGCTCGGGGTCAAGTACAGTGACATATTAAAAATCTTGGCTCCAAGGATATAAAATAAGATGAACCATCATTGGGCAATTTTTACTTCCCTCGTAAAAGCGAAGTATTGTAATCGTATAAAAATCAACCTCCGAGATTTTTCCAGATCTCTACGTTTCAGGGTCCCTAGATGCTGAAAAACATGTTTTGTCGTCGGTCTGTCTGTTCGCAGCATAGCTACTAATCCGACTGACTTGAAATTTTGGCCAAAAATTAAGTGTGTCATATGGAGATGATCTGGTCACATTTTGGTAAAATTCCAATATGGCAAAAGGTTTAGTGAAAACGTTAGAATAAGTTTATCTCAAACTTTGCACAAAAATTATGTAGGAATCAGCTGGTAAAATTTTGGTACGAATCCAAGATGGCTGAACAAAATGGCGGCTTAATAAGCTATTTAAAAATTCAACTTGAAGAAACTACTTAATGGGCTGATTTCAAATTGTATGTTATAACTAACTGTGGTATAGAGATGAATTAGTAAAATAGTGGTACTAATTCAAGATGGCGAAATAAAATGTAAAATATTTAAAAATTCAGCCTGAAAAAACTACTTAATAGATTAACGCTAAATTTTGTGCATGAATTTATTGTGGTAAAGAGATGACCTGGTAAAATTCTGGTGCGAGTTAAAGATAGCGGAACAAAATAGCGGCTAAATGAAATATTTAGTTTTAGCGCCTCTAGATGTCAAATAATAGGTTTTCACAATTCAATTTTGTCGCTCAGTTCGCAGCGTAACTAAAAACTACTTCAAATTCTGGTCAAAAGTTAAGGGTTATGTGGGAATGAGCTAGTATTACTTTAGTAAATCCAATATGACGGAACAAAATTATTACTAAAAACCAAATTATCCAATTTACCTCAAATTTTGCACAAAAATTAAAGAATCAACCTGTAATATTTTGGTATGAATCCAAGACAGGAAAACAAAATGGCGACCTACAAAATTATATTAAAAAACCAATCTGAAAAACTACTTATTAGATTAATTTTAGATTTTGGGCATCTATTAAGTAGTGTAATATAGAGGTAAGCTGGTAAAATTGTGGTACGAATTCAAGACGGAGAAACAAAATGGCGGACAAATAAAATGTGTAAAAAAACAATGTAAAACATCTTCTTATTCAATTGACTTAATATCTTGCAGCAAAATTAATGTGGTACAGGGATTAATTGGTACGATTTCAATATGACGTTACAAAATGGCAGTTTTAAAAAATCAGTATAAAAAAAGTTCAATATATTTTAAATCATGCCCAAAAAATAAGGGTGGCATAGATAAAAACTGGTAAAATATTGGTAATATTCCGACATGGTGAAACAAAATGGCGCGCCATAAAAATGTTTGAATAGACAATATACTAGGGAAATTCCGGGTAAAGGAAGGTTATCGATTTTTAAATATGTGTCAAAATAAAAAAAATCGTTTTAGCATTTATATGAACTCCATTTGACGTTAATTTTGTTATAATTTTAGATATCAAGTAGATAAAGTATTTCCATTTTTAAAATGGTAATTCGTTTTTGTCATTATCTTCGTTATTTGTCGAGATGTCTGAATATTCGAAATGCAAACCCCCGCATTTTAAAATTCCATTAGCTGAAATTGTAATTGCAAATTGGGCCAAACACCGAAAACCCAGCTGACGAATAAATGATCGTTTGTACGTATCATTCTGTATGTATTGTTCAAATTGTTCGAAGCAATTTGTAAATTTTGACTATAATAAACTTTTTGATGCCGAAAACTGTTTGAACACAACAATGGGTTGCTGACAATTGGTTGAATCCGGTCTTTTTATGTTGTTTCCGATAATTGTAATTTTCAAACGTTGGAAATATTTGTCGGGGTATGATTTTTTGCTTGTTTATTTTTAAATTGGGCGAACAGTAGTAAGCCTCAGAAAATGTGTTTTGGAAATGAAAAAATAAATATTTTTCTCAACAAGTGAATAAAACTTTAATGCAAATGTGCACAAAAAACTTGAAATAAAAGTTAAAAATGTATATGGAATGAAAAACATCTAGTAAAAAAACAATTTTGGTAAACGTAGATAGCTTTAGGTTAATACCAGTAGGTCACAAAAAATATTTTGCGCATTTATTTAACAAAATTAGGCTAGAGTAATTTACCTAAATATTTTTAAATAAAATATCCCTACTAATTCGATTTACGTATTTAACTCTAGTCAAACCGTAAAGGCTAAAAGTCCAAGAACTATATAACAACCTTGTTGGGTGGAAGATAGTCTTTAATTCTCAATAACAAATTAGGGGGTTCGGGAAAGGCTAGAAGCAGGTTTCGGAATCCCAACACTTTTAAGAATACAATGACATAATAGAAAGTCGTTCATCTCTGTAGTCGGTACAGAATGTTTCATGAGAGCGAGTTACTCAAATTTTCTTTTTTCTTGGACCAAAAGGAAATTTAAATCTAGACTACTAATAAAAAAATCGGTAAATATCCTTTACCCGGAACTTCCCTCAATATAAATATTTCTTTTTATTAGGAATAGTGAAGTGTGAACCAATTTAGTTCAGTACATAGTCATTTAGTAACACGCACTGTCTTTTCAAACATATTTATTCGGCGCCATTTTTTTCAATCATATTCGATTCCGACCAATATTTTACCAGTTTCTACCTATGTCACACTGGTTTTTTGGACAAAATTTAGTGTTGAATTCGTCTAAGTTTATCCCTATATAATATTTAATTTTTCTGCAAAATTGAAAGTTAATTAAATAAATTCTTTTACGCTGATTTAAAAAAAAATATTTGGCCGCCATTTTGTTCCGCTATTTTGAATTCGTACCAAAGCTTTGTCAGTTTAACTCTGAAATTAATCTAATGAGTAATGTTTTCTGGCTGTTTTTTCAATATTTTATTAGGCCGCCATTGCTCTTGCTCTTGCTCTCTTATATTCATACCAAAATGTTACCAGTTCATTCCTATATAACATTTTTGTACAAAATTTGTTTCTTCAGTAATGTTTTTATTGGGCCGCCATCTTGTTTCGGAATATTGGATTTTTAGCAAAATGTTACCAGTTCATTCCAATATGACCTTTAATTTTTGACCAAAATTTGAAGTCAATATGATAGTAGTTTTTACGATATGCCGTGAACTGACCGACGGAATTGACAAAATTAAGTAGTTCTTCAGGCCGAATTTTAAAATGCCACCATTTTGTTTAGCCATCTTGGATTCGTACCAAACGTTTATCAGTTGATTCCTATACAGGTTGTCCCAAAAGGCCCTACCAATAATTGCGGAATACATAGATTTAAATAAAATATCACGGTTTAGCCATACTTGCCTTAGTCCAAAAGTTAATATTAAGAAAGATACAGGGTGATTAAGTTAAAATTTTATTTTCGATTTTTTAAAATATCCCTGGTTTTTGAGATATTAAAGTGAAAATTGGTGATAGCGGATTTTTTATAGCCAATCATAGTAATACGCCTTCAATTTTGATGTAACCTGTAAAGGGCGCTAGAAGCGCTACTTTTTGAATTTACAAATGTTCTAACTTTTTGAATACAAAATTAGGAAGTTTTGTATAGAAAAATATTTTCTATTATCTTTTCTTCACAAAAAAGCTATACCTTATTAATCTACCTAAATTTTTCCGTTTTCGAAATTTTTGCTGTTTTCTTACTTGAAACAGCCCCGTGTACTCACCATTTCCTTGTGGTAGTTGCAATCCCACTTTCGTTTTCTAGTTCTCATCAGTTTGGCGAAGTAGTTCAAGACTTAATTCTTTTACTGCAAAAGAATTGGTTCCCTAAGAAACTCCCTTCTATCAGGTAAGAACTTGACCTTATTATGGTCTATCTCATGTCAATGAGGTATGATTCTAAGATTGTAAGAGCCACTCCTTTAATGCCTCTATTTTTCCAGGTTGTTGCAAAGAATATCAGTGCCCTTGACAAATCCAAAAACTATATTAAAGAAAACTCAAACTGGTCTGTAGTTTTGAAGTTGGTCCTGTTTCTCTTTTTTATATACTTGATTTAATGTGTGATTATTGGACAAAGCTTGGATAGTTCAACAATAAAAATTTAAAGTATAATTGATTAGTAACTTTCAAAAGTTCGTTTTCTATTTCTAACTACAGGGTAGTTGGTATGTATGGAAATGGTTAATTTCCAAAAGTAAGAGAGTCAGGAAAAAATATCGAATAAAAATATTTTGGAGTTTTTGAAAACTTTTAGAAGAAACAAAACTAATCATACAAGATTACTCATAAAGTAACGGCAAAATAAAGTTGCAAGTTCATCAAATTGGTCTCTTTTTGATGATTATAAATAAACTAGGATTGACACCTTTATTTTTAAAGATAAGAGAATATTGAGAAAAACCATGAAAGGTATTATGTTAGAGAGAGACGTTGTATGCTTTACTACACATTCAAGATAGTAGAAATACATTGCCTCTTATGGCAGGATTTTTGTCAAATTTCTCAGGTATCGTATAATACACCGGGTATCCCATTAAAAACGCAACTTTATTTTGCCGTCATTTTATTACCAATCTCGTATGATTAGTTTTTTAAACTCTAATACTCACTATGAAACTTTTGCATTTAACTTTTTTGCAAGATTTCCTACTTCTGGATATAATCGATCGGTTCCATACATACCTACCAAGGACCCTGTATAAGATAAACTTTACTTTAAACAGTATAGTTTCATAATGTTACTCTGCTGGCAAAAATTTATTGCATCGTTTAAAAAGCATAATTAATAGGACAATGCCAGATAAACCACAAAAAAAAACTTTTATTAAAATATCTTTTTTGTTCTCATATTCTTTTGTGTTGATATTCCTATTTTAAAAGCTTTTGAAGATAGTTTCGCCCAAAACGAGGAGAAACAGACAATGGATTAAGCTCTTGAAAGCAATACAAAACTTTATCAAAGGCGAAAAAGTCGCTGATGAAAATTCTGTTTTAAAAAGCGTCCATATTTTAAAGTAAATTCTGTTGTTGGATTGTATATATCTCAGTAATCCCTGCTGATCGAGAAAATATCTAATTTCGTTATTTTTCTTTATTAAAATGAGTAAAACCGTCGCATATTGATATAAAATACCATACATGTTAAAATATGACCATGAAACCAAAAACCAGTAAACGAATGTAATCTCTGAAAGTCAGGGTATTTCTTGGATTCATTCGTCTTGTTTGTCGGATTTATTCTGCTTTGACAGCTTTTTCGTATAATAGTAGTAGTTGTTTTCCCTTTAGAATTGAAATTTGATGTCATGCTTAACGTATGTTGGAGATTATTTTTCTCATATAATTTTGACTAATCTAAAGTTCATAAGCTATTCTAAAGTTATAAGATAACATACAATTTTTTTTATTAGCTTTAACGTTTCCGAACTGGACGATACCTACAGCTTAACGTGGACCCTGAACTGCGGTTCTCGATCACTCTTTTGGGCTTCACTCCGCATCTACAAGTCGTCAACTGTGGGGTTATGGAATAGCCCTTCGTCGTTAACAGATGACCTACCGACTAGCAAGTATATATCTGCATAAACTTCCCCTTTAATATCCTTTGAGCTATCCGACCTGTAACAAGCGTAAATAAGATGATATATTCTTTACTTGCCTCCGTGGGAATAATTATGCTGGTGAATTTTTTATTACTTCCCTCGCAAAAGGTAAGTATTGTAGTAGAAAAAAATCACCCTCCGAGATTGTTTTAGATCTTTACGTTTCAGGGTCCCTAAATGTTTTTTCTATTCCGTCGGTCTGTACGTCTATTTATCTGACTGTCTGTCTGTCCGTCTGTCTGTTCGCGGCATAGCAAAAAACTGCTTAGCCGATTCACAAATTTTGGTCAAAAATTAAGGGTCATATGCAGATGACTTGGTATTATTTTGTTAAAAAACAATAAGGCGAAATAAAATGGCGGCTTAGTGAAATTAAAAAAAAAAATTATTTCTAAAAAACTACTTATCCGATTTACCTCAAATTTTCACAAAAATCAAGTGTTATGTAGTAATGAACCGACAAAATTTTGGTACGAATCTAAGATGGCGAACCCCGAATCGCGGTTTAATAAAATATTTAAAAATGCATCCTGAAAAACCACTTAATGGGTTAATTTCAATTTTTGTGCAATAATTAACTGTCGTATAGAGATGAACTGGTAAAGCTGTGGTACGAATTCAAGGTGGCGGAAGAAAATGACTGCCAAATAAAATGTTTCTAATCGTAAAAAAATATCATTGCAGGTTGTACAATCTTCTATACCGTTCCTAGATGCCAAAAAATGTGTTTTATGAATTTCGTTGATCGCTGTCTGCCTGTCAGTTCGCGACATAGTTTAAGAACTTGTTACCCGATTGACTTCAAATTTTGGTCAAACATTAAGGATCATGTGAAGATGGCCTGATAATGGTTTGGTACAAATCTAATAGGGCGGAATAAGATAGATTATGAAACGTTAAAATTATTACCTGAAAACTAACTAGCTAACTGGTAACATTTTGGCATGATTCCAAGGTAGCAAAACAAAATGGCGGCTTAATAAAATATTTTAAAAATTAGTCTGACAAAGTATTTATTGTGTGACATAGAGGTAAACTGGTAAAGTTGTGGTACGAATTCAGGATAGCGAAACAAAATGGCGGCCAAATTAAATGTCACCGTAAAAAAACTTCTTGTTCAATTGACAAAATAAAACAAGGAAACATTCATAACGAGGGAAGTTCCAGGTTCAGGAAATATATCGATTTTTTTTACAAGAATAATGTTTTTAACAGTGATGTATGTGTATCAGTATTTATGCATAGATTGTTTGTTACTACCTACAGTCCAAACGCCTGATCCTGTTTTTATAAGTGAGACATCTGTTTGTGTCTTATATAGGTTTTATTACAATAAGAAACTTACTATGATTATTTTATATTTATATACATATGCTATTATAGTATATAGGGTGCCCTAAATATAAGCATTTATTTCACGTTTAGCCCTGTATCATCGAAACAGTTGACTTTGGATGAAAGAAGTAAATATATCGAGGATGCGTTTAGGCTTCCTCTACAGACCGATATAAAATTTAAGCCAATCGATGAGTTTTGAAATGTAGCGTGGACGAAATTTCTTTTATTTGGGTTTGAGCATACATGCCGACGTATCGGAACCTCCTAGGATACAAAAGATAAGGCCGGTTAAAAGTTTTATCGTATTTCTAAAACACGCATATTCACATTTTTGTCCGAAATTCAGAAACTAATTAAAACTAAACTAAAAATAATGCACATATTTTTAATTTTTCGAGGTGAATCTTGGCGACGCGACGTCAGTGTAAGTATTTTGACAAGACTTTTTAACCCGACATAAATCCAGAAATCTCCTCAAATGCTTTGAGGAACGATAAAAATAGATATAAATCTAAAGTAGCATAAACGCAAAAATGTTTTAGCAAGTGTCTTCTGCTTCATTTTGTATAACAAATGTACCTAATTATAATAATCAATAATAAATGAATCTGTCATGCATGATACCGGAGTATATGCTTTCTATGGGGGAATTAGAATTAATTTTAGTTTTATTTTTTCTGTTATACTGGATATCGGATACTTATATAAAGTAAAAAGTCTCCCTTTTTTCAATGATACTTGAGTGGGAAGCAAAGAAGTCAAATGTCTTTTACATGTATGTCTTTCGTATTCAGTATTTTAAGCAGTCTTTTTTATATTTTCACAATTATATCCCAACTATGAATTTATCTGCATTTACAGTGGTCTAGATATCCTTTCCATCAACATCCTTAATTTCGTCCATCTGCAGGCCCACAGCACCAAAAATGCCAGTTTAGCACTAGTTTCGGATCTACACATGTAGTGTATCGACGTTTCCTCCTCATCCTCAGCACACGTAGTGCAGGTCGGATATTCCTTTATGCCTAACAAGGCCAGGTGTCTTTTCAATCTTTATGTGAGCTGTAATTTTCCATTGCCGGGTCTCACAAAAAATTCTTTCTCTGCCTTCCTTTGTAGTTTTACCTTCGCCACTCACCACTCAATCTGTAATAAACCCAATGGGCCTTGTTTCAGTAATGATACAGTTTCCGCATCATTTTCGGCAAGGTTATTTTTAGAAACGGGATTGTTAAGGATATTATTTTAATGAGTAAAGATTTTCTTTAGTCTGTTGATGCCCCAGGTTTTTAATACTTCTATATTCACAACAATATTGTGGATTATGGACTCTGAAAACTTAATAAAAATTAAAACAAAATAAGAATGGTTGTCCCAACTGAATAAATTGCTATAGATGAAATGGCGAAAATAAAATAAAATACTATTTAATGTAAAAAACCAATCATATCTTGGCACTGAGACAATCCTCTGGAAAACTTCAAAACCGATAAAAACATATTCATTCCCGATTCCGTATCTACCACGGAGTAAGTTCAAGGCTGTGCTTATTTTAAGTTCGGGCAATATTTTCACGTCCCGAGTTATTTTAGATACATTGTGTTCTGTAATGCATGACAGGTTGATATATTAGATGTTGTATTAGGCGAAATCTATAAAAGTCGGCAAATATTAATAAAGCAGATTTGTGTGCCATTAATTTTATTTCGTGTTATGTTTATCGGTTCACTAAACTCATAGCGATAACCTACTATCACAGAAATACTTTAGGGGCTATATTTAATCCAGTTTAAATGTGTAGTAAACTAGTTAATATCTTTTCTTGGTTAAAACCGGAATGTCTAAGAATGTTGATGTTATGTATTAACATAATATGCATAGGTTAAATTGATTTGGCGTTTTGGGAGGTTTTCATGGTGACAAGTAATAAGTTGTTCTATAGTTTAAATTATTAAATAGTTTATCGGGTTAATTACAATCGTTTCCTTTAAACCCAGCTTATTTAACATTTGGATTGGATCACTTTTTGCGGTAGTAACTCAAGTTTGCGAATTGTGAGTCTGCAGTGCAATATGGCTACTTTTGATAACATAGAACATTTTAACGCTTCTCAGCAATCAGGATGGGAATGATTGGTTTCTCTTTGGCTGCGAGTGGTATTACCCAATAAAATAAGAAACAAACCATACTTCTCAGTATCTTCGGTCCGGCAACCTACGAAGTTTTGGGATCCCTAATTGCACTAGAAAAATTTAGCGATAAAACTTTTCAGGAAATTATTAAAACATTATTCGATTCGAATTATTAAAACATTCGATCATTGTCGATCGAAAGAAGGGGCACAAACAAAAAAACTGCATTGCTAAAAAGAAACTGAAGTCTCCAAGACTAGCACACAATGTTGACGAACAAACTGGAAGGGAAGAAACAGAAGGTGAAATGAAAGCATGACATATTGTTTCCAAAAAAGGGTGTTAAAATTATTTTAATGTATAGAGCTACCAGTTTGGGGAAGATATTTTGATAAATGTAAAAGTAAATAAAAAGAGTTTAATAATGGAGGTAGACTCAGACGCCGCGGTTAATTAATAGGACAGGCTACTTTTCAAGATATTTTTAGTGGCAACCTGCCGGTTGTGCCCCCTTCTAATATTATTCTACGGGACTGTCGGTAGTCAGTTATATCTGTTCTCGGAGAATGTAGCAGGTTATATACGGTAACAAGAATAAGCCACATTTCTTTATGTTATATCGAAAGTAGGAAAAAATTAACGCGGTTGGAACTAATATATAGTAGAAAAAGGATTTCTTGGGAAGACCGCTAAAACAATTAAATCTAACCAACTATAGATACGTGTTTCTGACTTTAGGTCTTCATCAGTACAGTCAACTAGTTGAGAGACGAGTACAACTAGCGCCAAAATTAATAGACAAAACCACACCAGAGTCACCAACAGGAGCAAAACCGACGTTTGTAGTTACCAAGAGAACATCCCTAATCTTCGCCGGACTTGATACCCTATTACCACGGATATATATATATATATATATATATATATATATATATATATATATATATATATATATATATATATATATATATATATATATATATATATATATATATATATATATATATATATATGCTGCTGTGTGGGTGGTCTGAAAAGTTCGTGGTGAACCAAACTTGTGTTTTTTTAAATGGGATACACGGTATATTATTATTTTAGTTGATTCTCCTATTCGTTGCGATCATTTTGATATAAGGTTAGTTGGGTCTAAAATTTATACCAAGGGAATGGGACGAGGTTAAAGTGGAAAAAAGGGTTATACTCCAGCCATTTTTGAAAACAATTGAAGCAGGTATGGAAAAACCAAATATATATATATATATATATATATATATATATTTGTATAAGTTCATAATAAACATGTGTCCGCAAGGAGTTTTAGAGATACAGGACCATACAGACCCTCCTGTAAATATAATGTATTTTATAAATCATGGCTAAAAATAAAATTTTTGCTTCTTTTCGATCTTTTTAAAAATGTCTTTTTAAATTTACTTTTGCTTTCGCTGCTTTATACATTTATTGTTAGTATCTTCGAGTCTTAACATCAGCATGTATCAGATCCATATCAGATTTATAATTTTTGTAAGCCAAGAATATAAACCAATAAATTTAAACAGTATTGCTGTATCTGACCCAAAGGGGCAGCGAGCTCTATTCTCTAAAAGGAAATGGAAACTGGTTTTAAAACAATGGTCCCATATGTGGGCATATTTCCAATCAAAAATTATGTATTGCTTCATATAAACAGAATTTCGCTCGAGTAACCAGGGACAATGCTAGCCTGTATGGAATCCACATTGGATTGGCACTACGCCGACGTCAATGATCACTTGAAATATTGTCGGGCATTGTGCAATTCCTATTTCAGCTTGGTATATTTCAATTATACCTTTTTTTTATGGGAAATTTAGATTGCATAGGCGTTATTTCGATTAGTTGTTAATTATAGTAATAATGGATAAATCTGAATAACTTATAAACCTCTTTAATATATTAATAAATATGATGGCATAAAAAATTTCTTTAAGTAGTTATGTTTTTCTAAAATGTTTATCCAAAGAATAATGAATCCATTTGAAAATATAATTTCCTAAGCGAAAATTCGTATTGAAATTTTATTTATCTAATTGACTTTTAGTTCGGACTGTAAAGATAAACAGAAACGAATTTTTATACATCTTTAAAAGTATGTTACATTTTATGCAGAAACATTTTAACTACACAGACGTTATGCTGGGACGGATCTAGGATTTTCTTATGGGAGAGGTGCACTTAAAAACAAGGCAAATACAGATTAGTATTTCTAGAAAGCAAAGGCGTGCGGTGAAAGTTTAAAAAAGGGAAGCAATTTTTAGAAACTTACCTATTTGTAATGTAATTCGATTCTTCGATCATTTTTTGCAAATTCGTTAATGACGTCATCATAAAAACTTCGATGCTCCGACATATTTTGGAGAAGTTTATTTTCAATGGACGACAGCGATGTATGCGAAAGTCTCTCCTGCCTCGTTGAATTTCTCACGAAATTGTTTATACGTTTAAGTGTTGAAAAATTGCGTTCTACTGATGAACTTGTGGAAGGTATTGTCAATACTAATTTACACAATTTCGACACTTCGGTGTAAGCATCTTCCAGCTCCTTGTCTTTTAAAAATTGCATTAGTTCCTTAGCATTATTTGTTGCGCTAATGTCATCAGTTTCGTAAATCAGTTTTAGTTCAGATCGCAGTAACACTCGGTCGAAGAACTGGCCATAATGAAGAAGAAGAGATTTAAACGCATCTTCTGGAAAAGTTTTTCTTTTAAATGCATCAAAATTGCCGAGCTCGAGGAATTTAAACTCATTTAGACCTTTAAATCTATAGTTTATTTGTTGCTGAATTTGATCGATTATTTCATAAAAGAGGTGTCTGTATGATGTTTGAACATCTCCCACCTTGTCTGTTCGAAGACGCTTGGCTTGTGGCTCTACATTTAACGGCATCGTTTTCTCCCAAAATAGGTCAAAGCCATCTCTTTTTTGGCTTAACATGGACTTAAAATCATCCACTTTTTTTAGTCAAAAAGCAATATCATTTGTTTTAGTTTGTAATATATTAAAAACATTGTCCGAGAATGGAAATATTTCTGAAAATATGTTCAACAAGTCCCACGTTTCATTATTTTCTATTATATTCTCAAATCAGTGATTCACGATTTTCAGATACTGTTAACACAAGTCTTCCACTATAGTTCCACCTAGTAGGAGCTACTTTGGGCAATCGTTTGTGGACATTGGATTCCAAAGCTTGTGTACGTTTTGTTGACTTGGAAAGAAGAGCAGCCATGCCACGTAAAGTAACGAAAAATACTTTACACTTTTTAATGTGATTGATGGACTGGGATAAAACTAAATTTAGTTTATGAGCAAAACAATGGACAGACACAACACTTGGGAAAGTTTCTCGAACTTTAGCTTGCAGACCTCCTAATTGTCCTGCCATCACTGCAGCTCCATCATAGCTTTGAGCAACTAATTTTTCTCTCCATTAATTTCTTTAGTAACGTTATAAACTACGGTATATAATGCATCTACTGTACGATTTTCGGACACATTCTTAAAACCTAAAAATCGCTCTTGAATACTTCCCTCTGTTTTAACGTAGCGTATTACTATAGATAATTGGCTAAAATTAGTGATATCAGTTGTTTCGTCCAGAACAATAGCAATGAACCGTGCCGCGCCAATCTCCTGCTTAATTCTTTTTACAATAATGGTTGCAACAGCGGAAATTAAATCATTCTGGATTCGATTCGACGTTCCGCGAAAAATGCTAGACTGCTCTAAATGATTTTTTAAGCAATCACCATATTTAGCCATTAAACTAAGTAAATCTTGAAAATTTGCTCTATTTGAAGAAACCCTTGTTTCGTCATGACCTCTAAATCCCAATTCCTGATGTCCGAGAAAACAAACAACATCGATAAGTCTTCTTAATATTTGCCTATTTTTATCGACTAGTTCATTGTGTTGGCGGTGACTAATTTCCAACTGTTTATTAAGGGCGTGTTCAATTGTGGTTTTGCCGAAGACTTTTACTTTTATGACGGCGTGTAAATGCGCTTTGGACATAATGTGTCTTTTTACACCTTTATGGAAATTGTTTAAATATCGGATAAACCATTTTTATTCCAGAGACCTTTTTCAGTTTCAAAAAGTAAACATGGCCAACAAAATAATTTACTTATATTTTCACACCCTGTTAGCCATTTAAATTGTTCGTATTGTTTTTCCGGATAAAAATGTCTCATACGGTTTTTTTCCTTTGGAAATTATCAGCGAAGTTTAATGTGGAAAATCCCTTTATTATTAAGACACACACCACATATTCACACACTCTCCTTACTATACTAAATTCTCCAACATTTTTAACGTTATTACCGACAGCCGAAGTTGACGGTATTTGCATATCCACGTCCGTATTATTGTCTTCCATATCGCATCATGAACGACGCTACGTACGTATCATACAACACACGGATAGCCGTTCAAACAAAGAACCTACTCCAACGATAGCTTCCGCCACCACTTAAAGCACGCGACTGAAATGCAAAAATTGCAAATAGCCGGTGGAAAGTTCAATAACCTCTGGGTCGATTCACAGGAAATCAAGCATACAGGACTTGGCTCCAGAGAAGCTAGCGGCCCGCATAGGTTCTATTCGATATTCTATTGTGGCTGGGTCGGAGTCAAGGCTGCATTTTTTATGGGCTTTATAATTACGATAATATTTTAGAATTTTTAGTATAAACTAAATTAATGGTTTCCTATTTCAAAAATAAAATTTATAAGATGTTTTGTAATTTTTTTTGGGGAAGCACTGCTTCCCTTGCTTCCATGGACTGCATGCCTCTGCTACAAAGAAAAAGTAATAAAAGTGACAAACTTAAAACAATTATTTAAAAAAAAATCGTAAATAACTTGGAAGAGTAATTAAGAAATCATGATCCTTGGCGAATTAGACCGTGTAAAAATGAAATCACTTTCCAACGTTTCACCTTCGATTGCTCGAGGGATTTTTATCTGAAGATAGATAGAAAAGAATTTTTAGGGTATACATCTAAAATAACGTAATTTTTGTAAGTAATTAAAACAAAAATCTCTTAAAGTAAATAATAATAATTTAACTATCCAGGCTTTTTAGAAACTAATAAATATGATATTTTTAATCAGCTTTTTACCGTAACTGGGGGGGGGGGCAATTAACTCCAGTTCCCTTCTATAATTTACAAATTATTATGAAAAAATATTAAAACTAATGCAAACGGTAACATAATTAAAGGCAGATAGCTTCTTTAAAACACTTTCAAATCAACAGGTGTGAATCAAAAGAAGTAATGAGTTAATTTTAGTCAAACACAGTGGCGGCTCGTGGACTTAAGAACGGGTGAAGCGCAGCGTAGCTAGATGCAAAGCTACGCAAGTTAGATAGCGCCGCAGGCGAAAGATTTTCTGAGTGCCACGCCCAAAATGCCTGTTTTTTAACCTTTTTATGATGTTAATTATCCATCGCTTTGGACCGTTTTTTAATACTTAGGGGAAATAATATGAACTTATAAGATTTTATATATATTTTTTTGTTTTTAGAAAACAGTTATATACCACGATACACAACACGATGCAAAACTGCTTCCGCCTGGGATGATCCGAAAGCACTAATTTTCATTAATTCTGTAACAAGCGCCTGCAGCCTGCAGCAGCAGTTTTATGCCGCTCCCATCTCTATTTGGGTTACTGATATTCATCATTGCGTTGCCATAACAACTGCCGTAAACAAATCTGAGCTAAGTCTGAGTCGGAATTTGTTAACTGCTGATTGTAATTCCTCAACGGGTCGCTGTTATGAAACCTTTTCATTCAGCGCGCTACGTTTTTAAGTCATTATTATTTTTGAGTATATAACGCACCAGTTTTGATAGAAAATAATGGAATAATTAAGCAAATAATGTGAATTTATATAAAACATACTACATTTTTATGAAAGATATGTAGATTATAAAATGCTTAATATTTTAAAAATATTTTTATTTTTAAGTTAATTGATTGGAAAATGTAGGTGAAGCAGCGCTTCACCCGCGTGCCCTGGCGGGCCGCCACTGGTCAAACAAAGCAAACAGTTTACATAAATAAATCAGTTACTTGCTTACCAATTAATAAAGCTATCCATATTAATGTAAGTTCCTCTGTGAAATGTATTATGTGTCAAACCGAATAACGGATTTTCATCTATATTGATTAAGCCCATGTCCATAGTCGTTTTAAAAACTAACCTCATATTAACGCGGAAATATCTCCTCGTTGAATAAGAGATATAGAGTAGAGAAGTTTCACAATGACTGAGATCATTTTTTGGATGTTAACCTTATTTTTAGTAAGGCTTATTCATGACCAAGGGTTTTAAAAATTCGGTCAATTATTTAATGCTTTTGTTTTGTTTGTAATTTTATAACTGTCAAAATAATATTGTCAAAATCACTTTTAAATAACCTCAGATGAAATATTGGGTTTTGGTATAGAGTTTACAGCCTAGAGCAGGGATTCTCAAACTGTGGTACGTCTGCCACTAGTGGTAAGCAAAGATTTTCTAAGTGGTTTACCTTTCTGAGAAATACTAACGAAATGTTTAATAGTTCGGGAAAAAAAATCTAAAACAACTGGTCTAGAGAGTAATTTACCGTTCTATAACAAATATGTTATACAGAGTGTTACATAAGACCATGATATTCTCGGCATATGCTTTTTCCACACCATGGTCGTAAATTTCTTAATCCGACTTGTTTTATTGCCACAAAGTCCAGGGGTTGCCTTTTATTACATACGCATTTTCGTTTCAGCCCAGGTTAGGCCTTCATTTTTAGGTTTTCGTGAAACGAGTTCTACCACACAAGTCAGGGAAGTTAAAGGTACCTTGGAACCGAAATTGCAGATTAAAATGTCCCCATTATTTTAACAAAATTTGCTTAAACAACAACTACTAAAAAATAAGATATATCATCTGTCTAGACCCAAAAACCAAGTATCTGACATTTTTTAAATGTTTCATGATTCTTGATATAATGTTTTTCAATAGATGGTAAATTTTTCTGAACGTGATTTTTGTCTCTATTTCTGTAGGCATTAAACAATTGTTTCTTTCCTCTATTATAATCAATTTTTGAATGTTTTGACATGTCTGTTGTACATAGAGGCTTGTCAAAAGCTGGGAGCCGCCATAATAAAAAAAAAACTGTTTCACGTATTTTCTACTTTTAACTAACTTTCATGCTACTTCAAATGCCAAAATTTTAAGATTTTATAAAATTTAAGTAATAATTGACTGTTTTGCCAAAACGTTTTAGGGATTTCTTTTTTAATTTTTAAACTTTCAAATGACTTTACCTTGTAACCGAATTCCCCCGCTTTTCTCATAATTCGCCACGCCAATACATCGTATTTAATTTTAAGATATTGTGTTTCCACAGACTACACCTATCAGATGCAAAAGTATTAATATACCCAAATTTGGTGACCTTGCCACCGCGACTGCTGCGGAACAGTCGTAAAAAGTTTATTAACAGTGAGACCTAGCCAACTAGAAAAACGAAGAAAATTGCTCTCGCACCGTATCCAGACGATTCCCATCTGCTAGGATTAATCTGTGGGGTTGCCGCTTAATAGTAATACTAACTCGCATGTAACAAGATGTGACGCGGTCTTGTCGCTAGCACGATTTTAGTCTACTTTTTTAAAAATATTTTAATAGATATTTCAAGGCTGTTGAAAACTCGGAGGCCCCCATGGATTGGCAACTATGACGGTAATATGCTTGCTGCATACAAAAAGAATTACTTATAAATACAATAATAAAAAGTCGGTAAATTTCCGTTACCCGGAACTTCCCTCGTTATGAATCTTTCATTTTACTGGGAATAGCAAAGCGTGACTCAATTTAGTTAGATACATAGTTATTTAGTAACATATATACAGGGTGTTTCAAAAAGTACTCTGACAAACTTCGGGAGATGATTCCTGACAATATTTTAAGACATGTAGTTCTAATAAACTATGGTCCCTGGTCCTTACAGACACAAGCTGAAAGCTTGAAATTTAATTAAAAAAAATTAAATTTTTAAATAAGTTCTGAACGCGTTAAGATTTTTTTTATGAAATTTGGTACATGAAACTTATTTTAAAAATATAACACGTCCTTGAACCAATGGCGTCGATATATTTTGCTATAATTTTTTTGTGAAAACTATGCTACACCACTGACATATTCCCTTTTACTTTTTTTTTTGTGAATACCTATTTCATTTAGAACAAAAAAGGTCATTTGTGTTATTTTGATTGGAGCAACGTATCACTTATTTTAAATTTGATTTAAAAATAAAAGCTCAAAAATTGTCAATCCCAAAATTCGGTGAAGAACCCTGCATAGGCATGTATTCGTTGAAATTTTCGATTTTGAGAGGGTGGCTTTAGAATGGCATCATTTGTAAATAAACCCAAAAAATTAATAATAATTTGACAGTTAGTTGCTGTTCTAATTTATTTGTTTAGTTTATTAATGTATTATTGACTAATTTTGTTTGTAAATTATGGAACCATATGAGAAATAATACTCATTTATCCAACTGGGTACTGCCTGCTGTTGCAATATTTACCCATCCTTATTGCCATTTAGCTGAAATTTGGGGTTTTCTAAGGGCACGTGCCATTCCTGGAAGACCGGGAACAATCCGAACGCAGCTATTGGAACAAGCTATTTTAAACGCTGTGGCTGTTAACGCGGGACAGGAAGACACTACGTCCCATCATGGGAGTAGTAACGGGGCACTATCGATTAATGAGGCACCTGTCTGTTTTAGGTATTGTGGTGGTCAGGAGGAGGAGGGAACTTCTTGTGCAGGTATGAAGCACGAGCAAAACTATGGGTTATTTTTGGCACTACGGTCTTGCTATATAGGAAGGATAGGTAGATTTAAAGATGGAAACCTGGTGGTGGTTAAGGGAGGCTCTAGGGTAGTCTGAAAGGGTCTTACAGACCTACCAGTCAGGTCTCTAGACCTCTCCCAACTACTACTACTAAACGCTGGAGGAAAATCCGGATACGAGTACCCGAATTATTGCTAATGCTCTCAAGTGTACGTAGTTATAGCTTGGAGAATTTTGCACGAGTATCAGCTGTATCCATAATACATTCAGCTGGCTTAAAATTCACAATTTTAAAATTATGTGCTTTTTATTAAGGGGGAAGTTTTTCTCAACAATCTTCAACAATAACCATATTTGGTCTTTAGAAAATCCACACGCAATTTCAGAAGGATATTTTCAATACCAATTTTCATTAAACGTGTGGGCAGAAAAATTCGGTAATTACTTAATAGGTCCTATTTTCTTTCACTTCGACTGAATGGCGAAAATTACCGAAAACTTTTGGCAAATGAACTTCATCTTTTATTGCGCAATGTACCATTAGATACACACCGCCATTTTGTTCCGCCATGTACCACTTCAACCCTGTATCATATTTATGTTTTCTGCAAAATTTAATTAAATAACACGCTTTTCTTACGTTGATTTTTGAATCTTTTTATTTGGTCACCATTTTGTTTCGCCATCTTGAATTCATACCACAACTTTACGAGTTTACCTCTATATCACATGCTTGCACAAAATTTGAAATTATTCTAAAAAGTAGTTGTTTCAAACTGATATTTTAAATATTTTATTAGGCCGCAATTTTGTTTTGCTATCTTGGATTGTTACCAAAATATTACCAGTTTTTGTTACCAGGCCATTCCCATATAACCCTTAAACTTTGACAAATTTGAAGTTTTTTAGTTATACCGCGAGCTGACAGACCGATAGGCAGACCAACGGAACTTAGAAAACAACTTTTTTTGGCATCTAGGGACTCTGAAACGTAAAGATCTGAAGAAATATCGAAGGGTGATGTTTTGGCGATAACAATACTTCCATTTTACGAGAGAAATAAAAAAATATATTAAAACGAGAAGTTTGCATACTAAAATAACAAGTTTGCTGCTATATTCATTGTTTACGTCTTTATTTCTTCTCCTTGTGGATTAAGAGCTGCTAAACTTGTCCTCTTTAAGAGTGCCATACCTGCCATTCACTGCCAATACGTTCGTAAAAGCCTTTCTACTCGTTTTAATGCGTGCTTAAATACCTTAACCAAATCCTTGCTCGGCTTTCAGTTCTATAATAAAGCGGAAATTGCTACAACAAGAAAGGGGAAACTTGAAAGGCCAGCCCAAAAATAAATGAATTAAGCCGATTTAACATTAATTCAGTTTCGTATTAAATCAGTTGTGAGTTAAAACGTGCCCGATTGTTAAACTTGGTAAGAAGCTTCAGAAACGCTGTTCTTTTTGTTCAATGTGACAAAGAAAATTATTTTTTTATGACTTTCTGTTGTTAATAATTTTAATTAACTACTATTTTGAAAAGGGTATATCTTTGTTTTAGATTAAGCAAATCCAATGCGACTTTTGTGTTGTGAATAGATTATTGTGTTACTTAAGCTAGGTCCTAGAAGTTTAGATTTACATACACAGGAAGATATATAGCGCCTATAGCAAATGCATTGACCGTTTTGACTCAATGATAACCAAGAAAATGTGGTAAAGGGGTACAGCGGGTTTGTTTACATACTGCTGTTTACAAATTATGAACCAAGGGTGGTGTATAATTCTAATAGTCTGAAACTGCTGTCCATAAATAATGTATTGGAATTTAAAGATCGATATTTCAAATGATAAAAAATTGAAAAAATAATTTTTATAGAGTACAAAATAATTCATAAATAGAAAAGGAAAAAAGTTTTAAAATTATACACTGCTTTTATATTTTCGATATAGCATTTTTTACTTCAAAAACATATTTAAAATATGTTTTGGGTAAAACGGTAAATTCGCACAAAATGGGGACGTAACCTACACCCATATTTATATTTGTTTTAAACGACAAATATCTCAAAATTTTATGTGGATTAATTCAATCCTCTTCGAGAAAATAAGGTATTGTGGTAAGTTGAATTAGTAATGTAACGGTCATAAGCGTTGTGAATTTAAAGTTCTGTCTTATATCATATGATCATTTAAGTCATTTTGTACACATTTCTTAAGTTATATTTTATGATAAACATGGTATTTAACAATTTATCCAGCATACGCGAAAAACAAAAGTACATACTACCTAAGGTCATAAAAAAAGATAATCTTTCTAATAACAAGAGCAATCTGTAAAAATGTACATTTTTCTTTGAGTCTAAAGTAAAACAGATACAATTTCTCAATTGAAATCTCATATTTTTATTTAATTATAGATAAGATTTAGAAAATTAATTTATATTGTCGTATAGAGAATTTTGAGATTCCAATAATTTTAATAATGTATTCAAGAAACGTGTAGTTATAAAACATTAACCAATAACATCACGCTTGCAGTTCAATATCAGGGAAGCAAAACAAGGGTCAGCGATTGTACCTTAAAAAACAGTTATTAATTAGAGGAAATAAAATGATATTTGCAGCAACGATAGAACTCTTGTTTCTTGCTCTTCCTGGAATTGTTTAGTTAACTGTATTGCTGTAATTATTCGGAAATAAAAACGTTCTATTATTATTCTTATTATTGTTATTAGGAATAAGTCAGATTAGTAATGAAAACCTATTTCATATAGAAAAATGAAAAATAATATAAATTAAAAAATCTAAGAAAAACACAAATTTAAAAATTTACGAAAAAATAAACAGAAATAAAATAAAAAATCATATAATAATTGAAATATTTTCATTTATTTTCACATATTTAAGATAAATAATTTACTATTGTATGTATTATTGTATCTGCACTGGTAAAATATTAAATAAAGATATGCTATACAGATGCAAAATTTCGTAGCGAAACAATGTTTAGTATTTTGAGTTTGCATTGCATGGGTAGATACACGTGTCTACGGTTGTATTGTTATTCTAAACTCTAAAAGCTCTTGATAAATGAAAGTTGATGAAGCCAAAAATTAAACCGATTTGTACAATAAAAGCGAAGCACGCATTCAGCTGATATCTTTGAGAAATATAGATTAAATTCGGATTTTAAAGGAACTTTTTGGCTATTTTGCAACTAATAAAAAAATATTCTGAATATAAATTCATTAAAAAATAATTTAATTACATATTTTGACATGCAAAGTGATCTGCCCACGATAGTTTTAGATAACAATATTAAGAAAAATATTTTTAAAAATTTCCATATTAACCTTAACTTTTTATAGTCATAAAAGTCAATAAGAAATTCTTAAATTTAGCTTTGTCAACAACTTCCCTTTTTTAAAATAAATTATGTCCTTTATTATTTTCCTCCATAAAAGGAGGTTTTTATTTCAGAAAATTTTATATTATATTTAGAAGAATTTTACAGAATATTTAAATATTTTATTAGGTCGTCATTTTGTTTTGCCTTATAGCATTCGCATTAAATTTTTATCGGTCTATTTCGGTTTGACATTTGATTTTTGAGCAATATTTCAAATTAATTGGATAACTAGTTTTTTGGTACTGAATGAACATTTCATTAGGCCGGCAATGTGTTCCGCCATCATCCGCCGTTCATCAAAAGGAAAATTTTTGTGTAAAGCTAATTTTTTTCTAACCAATTTTCATTATAAATACATAATTATATGACTATTTCTGGCGAAGTATTAAATATGTTTATAGGGGTGACTGAGATGGCATATCAGCAATTTCGGTTCAATATTGGATGCCATTTTGCTGTCTCATGTTCCGCAGAATTCCTTGTTCATTCGTGAGATTACTTACATAATTTGTGATGGCAAATGCGGCTAGAAGTGCACTGCATTAAAATTAGCTTTCAAGCGTGTCTGTTGTACGTTAAAATCGATCGGTTGTACAGAAAATTAAATTTGCATACACCAGATCTTGCTATGATTTACACTTACTGCAACAGAAACGTTCCATTCCCTTTTTGTAACTAAATATGATATTTTTGATTCACTCTTTCTTGTAGCTTAGGTTCTTGTTAAACCAAACTTGTTTTATGTTTGCACAGATATTTTGAGTGTTTGTGTAATATATAAAATTTCCTTTTTCTAACCTTTTCACTAATGGCTAATAAATATTATACAACTTAAAAATAAATCACCATTTCATTCCTTACGGATACATTTTCTGTTTTCCTAGTTAAATAGTTAAAAATTAAATTATACAGGGTGATTCACGTATTATCTGACGGCTTATTGAAACTTATTTAAGTTTGGTATCTTAAATTGACAGCAACCATGGTATTTTCAATTGAATACCCTGTATTTTTGACACATATTCGGATTCTAAGTTTTCCTAATTAAAGACAAAAAATGTCAAAAACAGGTATGCGTATAATTATAGTTTGTTCAGGATTAAAAAGTAATTTTATAAGAAAGTTTTTATGAGAAGTAAACAAACCTATAATCTCCCAAAAAATGATGCAAAATTTTTGTCAATTCAATACATAAGAAATGTGATTTACCTGAGAAATAAAAAAAACCAAAAAGTTGGATTTCTTTTCACAAAATAATTCCACGTAAAATTTGATTAAATAATATTAACATTGTCGTATTGAGAGCCATTTTTTGAGAGTTTGACTCTTAACTATTGCAACAGTAGCGAAAAATATGCATTTTATTACAAGTAATCAAACTAGGCCATGCATCGAGGTGTCAGATTTGCAGTAGCGAATTAACATCGCCCTAATCTCGAATAATGATTATACTTAAAGTTTCTTTAATTAGTTTCTAATGAAGAGAGTATCAAAAATCAAATGTTCTATCCCCTTAATCCCGAAAACAATAAAAGACAGAGAAAAATTATAAAAATTTATTTGTTTCTGGTAAATATTTAATTTATTTTGTTTTTATTTATAGAGGATTTTGCATTTTTCTTGGGCTTATATGAAGTTTTCTCTTTTAAATAGATACCCTATATATTATTAGACATTTTATTAGCATTTTTCTTCACTTTTTTTTCAAAATTAATAGAATTAAGTAGTTTTAAACTTTTTTTTAAATTTTACCACAGTCAAAAAATATATAAATTGGTTCTACTTACAATCTACTATACAAGTTTTAAAACTTAAAAACCGTTACAACGTTCCCAAGTTTAGCGTATCGTAAATTTTAGTTTAGCGTAGCGTAAATTTAAATATAGTATTAAACACAGATTTTTAACGATATATGCCACAAGGATCTGCGACCCACCGTTTCAGGTTTATTGACGATCATCTTCAGCACGTACCCAATTTTTTCATTACAAAAGATTAGAATTTTTTAATTAAAAAAATATATATTGGAGTACTTATAACTATTATGGATAATACTTTATATATCTTTTTGGACATTTTGACCATTATTTTTAATAAAAAATTTATTGATTAGCAAACGGCGAATACTTTGAATTTTTATATGGTTCGTAACTACACTAACATTTTAATTCAGATATTCCTGTCTAACAGTGGCATCATAGGTGAAATATTATTACTTGATTCGTAAAAGGGAAGTACTGTAATTGTGAAAAAATCACCCTCAAAGATTTTTTCAGATATTTACCTTTCAGAATCCCTAGATGCCAGAAAATATATTTTTCTACGAGCGTGTGCGAAGTGACTACTTTTCGCACTTATTTGCGTACGCAAAGTTGAACTTTGCGCACACTTTTTTATTCGCAGAATTTTAATGTTTTCAGCATTAAATAATATTCAATAAATAAAGATTTATCCTGTTTCTTGTTACGCTTGTAGAGAGTTTAGCCAAATTTACTCCATATTAGATTACCATAATTTGATAACTAATTAAACGAGCGCTATCATTACTTGTCAGTGTCAAATAAGGCAACAATATGTTCTCTTTGCCTTGTAATTTTGACAATTTCAGTCTTTTTGCTATGTCAACCAAAATACAAACATTCAATCATATGAAAAAGCTTCAAAAAAAGTAATTCTGCTTAAACCGGATAGTTCGAATGAGGAAATACCAGAGAAGGTACTAAAAGCCGCGAAATCAGCAAATTTGGAGCTACTGCCAGTAAAATCAAAACAAAAAGTATGAAAAGCAGTACGACTTGTTCACGCTCTTTTGTTATATCCGACGAAATTACCAACGGAAAGTAACTACTATTTTATAGAAAATATACAGCCTTACCAGCGCTATCAACACGCATCAAAGTTTCTTTATAATTTTTAAAAGAGGGAAGTGCACAACACAGTGTGTCGCGATTAACAGTTTCGGGAAGATGCCCTCAGAAATTGCATTTCTAAAATTGCCCAACCCTGAACTCTACACGGGGAATAGTTTTCGTCGCTCCTCTGCGACTTTGCTGGCCGATTCCGGAAAACGACTCAACTACATACAAAAAAGAGTTATACAACAATATTTTAAGTCTCAGTGCAAAAAATCATCCAGTTGAAATACCAAGTTTGTCAATTTGCGAGAAAACCATTGAAATTCCATTTCATTCATTAACGCAGGATTCCGAACCATCTTCATTAGCTTTCTCAAGAAACCAGTTGCACTCATCTTTAAATTTGCAGCATGCCATAAACTGTACTTTCAATATTAATATTGTTAATAATAATAAGTAGTATTATTTCTGTTTTAAGTTAAAATAAAAAGTTTTTCTAATGTGTTTAAGGTTTTTTACAATTTTATGACGTATAAGAAATATTGTTTTACAAGCTCTTAGAACCTACGTATATAAATAGGTAAAGAGTTTATAAAATGTGTAACACTCGTAGAAAAAATATTGTTTCTAACACATGGGCAAAGTGTCTTTCCCGCACTTAAAGCTTATCCGACCTCCGCTTTGCGTGGTTCGTCTAACTCTGCTTTTGTGTGAGGGAAAGTATCACTTTGCGCACTTGTTAGGAAAATAACTATTTCTCATTTCCGTCGGTGTGTCTGTTTGTCGGTCTGTCTGTTCGCTCCATAACTAAAAAATTCCTAACCCGATTGATTTAAAGTTTTGATCAAAAATTAAAAGTCATCTGGCGATAACCTCGTCATATTTTGGTAAAAATCCAATTTTGCTCAACAAAATGGCGGTCTAGTGTATTGTTAAAAAAATTATTACTAAAAAATGTCTTATCCAATTTACCTCAAATTTTACATAAAAGTCAAGTATTACGAAGTAATGGAATAGCAGAATTTTGATACGAATCCAAGATGGTGAAACAAAATTCCGTTTTAGCTTCCCTAGATCCAAAAAATATGTTTTCTGAATGACACTAGTCTGTCTGTCGGCCTTTTTGTCGGTCTGTCAGTTCGCGACGTAGCTAAGACCTATTATACTTACACGATTGGCTTCAAATTTTGGTCAAAATTTATGTGGGGATGAACTAGTAATATTTTGAATCCACAGCAATTTGACAGCAAACAACAATACAACAATATTTTAAGTCTCAGTGCAAAAAATCATCCAGTTGAAATACCAAGTTTGTCAATTTGCGAGAAAACCATTGAAGTTCCATTTCATTCATTAACGTCGGATTCCGAACCATCTTCATTAGCTTTCTCAAGAAACCAGTTGCACTCATCTTTAAATTTGCAGCATGCCATAAACTGTACTTTCAATATTAATATTGTTAATAATAATAAGTAGTATTATTTCTGTTTTAAGTTAAAATAAAAAGTTTTTCTAATGTGTTTAAGGTTTTTTACAATTTTATGACGTATAAGAAATATTGTTTTACAAGCTCTTAGAACCTACGTATATAAATAGGTAAAGAGTTTATAAAATGTGTAACACTCGTAGAAAAAATATTGTTTCTAACACATGCGCAAAGTGTCTTTCCCGCACTTAAAGCTTATCCGACCTCCGCTTTGCGTGGCTCGTCTAACTGCTTTTGTGTGAGGGAAAGTATTACTTTGCGCACTTGTTAGGAAAATAACTATTTCTCATTTCCGTCGGTGTGTCTGTTTGTCGGTCTGTCTGTTCGCTCCATAACTAAAAAATTCCTAACCCGATTGATTTAAAGTTTTGATCAAAAATTAAAAGTCATCTGGCGATAACCTCGTCATATTTTGGTAAAAATCCAATTTTGCTCAACAAAATGGCGGTCTAGTGTATTGTTAAAAAAATTATTACTAAAAAATGTCTTATCCAATTTACCTCAAATTTTACATAAAAGTCAAGTATTACGAAGTAATGGAATAGCAGAATTTTGATACGAATCCAAGATGGTGAAACAAAATTCCGTTTTAGCTTCCCTAGATCCAAAAAATATGTTTTCTGAATGACACTGGTCTGTCTGTCGGCCTTTTTGTCGGTCTGTCAGTTCGCGACGTAGCTAAGACCTATTATACTTACACGATTGGCTTCAAATTTTGGTCAAAATTTATGTGGGGATGAACTAGTAATATTTTGAATCCAAGACAGCAAAACAAAAAATACGTCTGAAAAAGTGATTAGATTGATTTCAAATTTTGGACAAACATTAAGTGTGATATGGAGATGAACTGGTAAAACTGTTGTACAAATTCAAGTCGGCGCGCGGCGGTACAAAATAGCGGCCAAATAAAATGACTAAAAAAAATCTTATTCAATTAACTTCAAATCTTGCAGCAAAATTGAATGTAATAAGAGATCAATTGGTACGAATTCATTACGGCTTGGGTCTTAAAAAATCAGTGTAAAAACTACTTATTCAATTTATTCTAAATCATGCCCAAAAATTAAATGTGGAATGGGTAAAAACTGGTAAAAAATGAAATGGCCTCCAATAAAAATGTTTGAAAAGACAGTATACACTGCACTATTCTTAACAAAAGGAAATATCCATGCCGAGGGATGTTCCGGTTAATGGAAATTTAACGATTTTTAAAACTGGGTATATATTATTTTTATTAAATTATAATACAATATAAGAGCCTAAATTATTTAAAAATTTTAATTTAAGTAACAACTGCAAAATGTTATATAAACCTAAAGCAAGTTTTGCAGTAGTCCCCGATCTGAGCAATACATGCAGTGTCAATTTTCATAAGTTTTTAATCGCAGTTGCTTCAGAAAATGTATAAAACAGATTGCCAAGAAAAATAGGTAAAACAATTCAATTACTCAATCAGAGTGGATCTGTAGGAAATGCAATTAAAAATAAATTATTTTGCAATTGTTTATTTTTGTTGCTTAAATTAAAGATTTTAATTAATTTAGAACATTATATGGTATTATATTTAATAAGAGTATATATACAGGCAACATTTAACAAAAATGAATTCTTGAACATATTTAATAAGCTTTCCTATGAGCCATGTTAGGCGGAAATATCTAAATTTAAATGTTCGAGCTCAATATACCGATTAAAGGTTTTTGACATGCAACAAGTATTCTTCGTTTACTGATTCTAATTACTAAAACGTTTATTAAAGATATTGGCCAAAAAGATTAAAAAGGTAAATAAAGTATAATCAATAATAATTGTTAGTGCGCAAATATGTTTTAATTAAATAATATGAAATCTTTTCTATGAAAAAATAAGTTACGTGCTGAAGATCATCGTCAATATATCGGAAACGGTCAGTCGCAGACCCATATTTTTATGTATCATTGAATCGCTGTTTAATAATGTATTTACTTTTATTGTTATTATTTTATATTTAATAAACAGGGGTTGTATTTAATTTTTTTTTTAATTAGAATACCGGAAAATTGAGTATTAGACTGTAAATAGAATGGACCTCTATCGTTTTTGGGCTTTAGCAAAATTTATAAAGTTAAAAACCTTTTTCATTCTATTAATTTGAAAAATAGATACAAAACTGAAGATAACTGCGAACAAATCCGAAACGCTGCATTACATACCCATACATACTGTTGAATTCGATTTTAAACTCGTTGTCACAAAGTAATATATATATTTATACACATGGCAAGGAGTAGCAGTTGCCTGCTCAGAATTGACCACCGCCAAATGTGGAAGTAAAAATCATAATAATTTAGCACAGAAAAATAAAACGTGTGTTTGAACGATATTTATCTTACTTAGGTGCTACGGTTATTAATTCAAGGGATTAACTTTAAGATAAAAATAGAATGTTAGCAATTATTTTCTGATAAGAATACCCTAAAAGGCCCTAAAAACAATCATTTTAACGCTAATATTAAAACAAATCTTTCCGGAGGTCGATCCCCGAACCCCCATCTACTTGGTAGCAAGTCCACCATATCTCCCAGACTCCCCGGTAGGGGGAAATTAAGCTCTTACTTATTTCCATGTTCATCTACCAGCTCCGATTGGTAGGTTTTTTTTTTAACTAACGGGATATAGACCGATAAATCAATGTTTAAAAGAGATAAAATTTTCAAAGGCAAAATTCAATTCGGAAGAAAGAAATCATCAGCATAAATTTTATATTTTGCTAGATAAAGAATAATATATTTTTTTAGTTCTCTTTCTCTCAGCATTAGTGAAAATAACTAAGCTAGATTTTACAATTACTAAAACAGAAACAATCATAAATTATCACAAAATACTATAGAATTCTTAGGTTTTTACCTTGGAAGATTCATTTTCTTAAATTGGTAAGTAAACCAAGTCTCTTTGTGTTATCTTTGCAACTTAAAAAGGTTCCGATCACTTTCACACGAGTATCGTACCTTATTTTTCCAGCGACTAAAAAAAATTTTCACAGGACTTTTATTTTTGTTTACTTTTCAACAATAGTGTCGAAAAACTAAAGAAATTGTTTTGATTGAAAATAAAATAAACCTCTTCATTATTCATAATTAATTAATATTCTCTATTATTAACAATTTTCAAAAAACTTCTGACATTTGGAAATGTTTTTATTTCACGTTTCACCAACGTCATCATAAGGACACTATGAGTTTTGTGTGGAAGATGCCCCGCAACGCCGAACGTGCAATGATCCTTTTCAGTCAGATGACGATCGCGGTTTCACTCTTTTTTGAGCTCATCAATCCGCCAAATTTTACTTCTGACATAATTAAAACTATAATACTTAGTGAACATTTTACCAGATCAGTGCCGTATTTTGATTTGTTTATTGACAAATAAATGACGTGAAAATATGTCCGTCTGTTATAAAATCTGTGATGGGTTGAAATTATATACCTAATACTTATTTCTCTAATAACGAATTTTTATTTTCAGGTAAGTGCTTACTTGAAAACTACTTTTGAAAAACTTGGTCCGTTTTGGTAAGTAACCTAAGTAAGTTAATATTAAATATGTCGAATAAAGTTTCATTTCAATTACATATTATAATGAATATATTCCGAAATATAAAAAAAATCAGCAGTTGTAATTATAGTAAACATATAAACAAAAATTATTTTCTAGCAATTGTCAGTATTATAAATTTGAAAATTATTTAAATCCAAAATTTACACAGTATTTTCTTTATTAGCTTAGTGCTCAAAAATTCAAACAATCTCTTGACATTTGGAGATAAATAAATATATTACGAAATATAAAAAAAATTCAGTAGTTGTAATTATAATAAACGTATAAAACAAAATTATTTTCTAGCAATTGTCAGTATTATAAACATGAATATTATTTAGTCCTAACACTGGAACCTGTGGTGGAAGATAGATCAAAATACAAGAGTTCTAACCACACTACACCACAACTTGTTACGTTCTGGACGCGCGTTTCGCTAACCAAGTTAGCATCATCAGCAGATGATATAAACTAATATTTAAACAAAAATTTTCATAGCATTTTCTTCGCTAGTTTAATATTCAAAAATTCAATCAATCTCTTGACATTTTGAGATAAATTCAGTTATTATCTTGTTAGCAATAAAATTCTGCAGATACGCAATTTTATTATTGTTTTGGGTATTGAGTAGAAATTGTTAATAAGTTAACGAGTGGAGATTGTGAAAAATTGAATTTTTGGTTAAACACCAGAGAATATATTTGAGAAATAATTGGATGTGTGGGTGTAGTGGGACGTATGACCTTTTCTGTTTTTCGTGTAGGCATTTTATGGCGGATAACGCGTTTACCCACATAATTGATGATCTAGTAAACCTAAATATGAACAAACAACAAAAAGTAATAAACTCTCTCTCAAGCAAGGAAATTGAATTCGTTTTATTGGGCGCAGTAGATGTACGTGGATTCGACACAGGACAAATCCAGCTGTGAGTTCTGGGGGCGTGATAGGTTTTCGGAAAATTATCAGTAATTAAAAAGAAAAGTCGCACTAATTTAACTAGTTGTTAATTTCTTTTTCAGCATTAGTCGTTCAGAACTGAAAAACAAAAAAGCGATGCAGCCGAAATACTGCTTTATGTTCCAATATTTTTTTAATATTCGTTTAATCTCGCTTGGACTTTGTACAAAAAGGTGACAAAAAATAGATATATGATCTCAAAAATGATTGAATGGATACATTTTTTGTAGTTCTTGTACAGAGCAGAATCCCAATAAGAGGGGTCAGCTTTGTCGGCTTCTTTAATGTTCGCGCCCATACATTTTGTCGATAGTCTTTTATTTTATGCACTGAGAAAATAGCGTTCTTATCGGCAATAAAATAATTTTGATTTTAAGTACACTGTAAAAATTTTATCTAAAGAAATGCGATTGATTTGATAAAAATAGTGCTTTTTCTCAGAGGCATTATTTTATTAACCTCAAAAATGTGTTACCTTGAGTCCATGTTGTCAAAAGTTAATTTTTATTCACAAATTTAGGCAACTGTTAAAAATTAAGGTTTGGGAAAAAATATTATTCGTAACAGTTCATATCTGGAATACTAAAATTTACAATTATTATTCTTTAGCAGTCAATATTTATTTATAACGAAATGATATATACCTAATTATTATTAAATCAACTTCAACTATAGTCCAGGCAATGGAGGGTTTCTATTCGCAAAAGGCCGGAAAGAAATGAAATTTGGTGGGATGGTAGACATAGGTCCCTTGAAAGTATACGTAAGCTTGCGACCTCGGGGGAGTGGCCGCTCGAAGGGTGGGGGGATGAAAACTCAACTGCATTTTTTGTCTGCGACCAATAGTTTTCGTTCTATGGCACGCCAAAGTTAAGGGTTGATTTATAATTTTCAACATAATCAGAATCGCGGATTATGACGAAGATCGTTATCAAACAATTCTGTAATATTAATATTTCTTTGCGAGTCTACAGATGACCGATTTGATACATTTGGTCTTATATATATATATATATATTATTACTATGTACTGTCAATATGTCCTTATTACTGTTGACCTAAGCGCCACATTTATTATTTTTGTGCATAACTGATACAAAGAAAATATCATTTTCAACTTCAATGTTTGACTAGCTTGTGATGTTGTAAGGCTGACTCGCCTTAATTGTCATCATCAATTCCGAGCCAAAATGGGGCAACTCGGCGTTGTTTGTTTGCTTTTCATGGTCCTGTATGTGATAGGGAACGTTTTCGTCATTTTCTGCATTGTCGTAGTCTAACGCAATCACGTCGGAAATGTTTTCGCAGGTCGTTCCAGTACAGTGTTAAACAGAACCGAACATTTTAATCCTGCTTTATAGCAACCACAAGCAGGTCCACAACCTTTCTTGCATCTGCATGAGATGCTCTTTCGCCAGCTGCAACGACATCCGTTAATTCTGCATTGGGATCATCAAATACCGGACTCGCGTCTGTTAATGTTGGGTTTTTTTCTAAAGTTCTGAGGAGTGGAATCTTGCCTTGAATAAACAAAGCCGATATAGCGTCACATCCACTGAAGGCATGCACAGCAATATAGGCAAATCTACGTCTTCTGTAATAACGAAAAATTAGGAAAAAGTTGGAGCAAGTTCGATGGCAGTCTGCAAAACAATTGAATCCGCGTTTTCGATCGTCTGCTTAACCGTGTAATTATGTGCTTCCAACTTTATCTACAGCAATGCGATGAGGCGCCTTTTGTTGAAGACGATCGATAAAAATTTTTCTTGCTATATGGTTGGAATCATAGATTCATCGAATAGTACATCGGTGCTGCAGTGCTGCTTCGAGCATGTAGCGAAGCGCTTCAAAATACCGTACCTTTTATTATATAAGACCAAATGTATCAAATCGGACTCAGAAAACATTACTCTTTCAGAAAAAAAAGTATTACAAAAGTGTTTGGTAGCGATCCCGCGATGAAATTCTGATTTTGTTGAAAATTATAAATCAACCCCGACTTTGGCGCGCTGTAGAACGGAAACTATTAATCGCAGACGAAAAAGAGCAAATTGTGCCCAATTTTGTTGTCTACATATTTCATTTGAACTTTTTTTCGATAACACTTACCACAACGGTGCTCGAGCCCACCCGTCGAGCGGCAACTCCCCGAGGTCGCAAACTCAGGTGTACTTTCAGGAAATCTATGTCTACCATCCCACTAAATTTCATTTCTTTCCCAACTTTTGCAAATATAAACCCTTTTTTTGTACCCATTGCTTGGACTACTATTTTAGACAGATATGCAAGGAGGTGAAAAACTTACTTTCTACCAGTTGAGTAGGTACCTGACCAACATGCAAAAAATAAATAACATTAGATGGTTTTTTCGCTAGTAATATCCCTAGTGCTTGAATTATTACCGGAAATACTTCGAGCGCATGCATTCATTGAAAATTATTATGAGTCGCGAAGCAAAGAAGGATATTTTTCGTTAAAAATGTATGCACAAGAAAATATTTGCAGTTATTAATTCAAGAACGTGGGATATTAATAAAAATGCATTGGTCTATTTTTTAGTGCAATGTATGAATATTATTGGATTTCTTTAACAAAACAAAATTGCATCTTGGATTTTTAGTATTATGAAATGAAATTCAGTTAGTCGAAAATTGTTAATACTACCTATATATTACAAAGATCTGTTAATAAAGTTAACGGAAGCTTTTTTTCATATTAGTATATAGGTATAGGTTAATAGTATTTTAATCTAAATATTTTGCTTGAATTTTTGTTACTAAAGCATAAATAAAGTTTACTTATTTGTATAACACTGAACAGAACTGGGGCTTTGAAAAGACATAAACATAGAAAACAAAATAAAGTTTTTGAACATTGGCTAAGAATTATTTATTTAAGAAATTGTAATGGCAGATTGATGATTTAAGAAGAAAACTATTTTTGGGTTTGACGCCACAAATTATAATAGAAGATTAAAATACTAAAAATAATGTTATCTATTTACCTGCAGTCTTTAGTAAAGGGTCCACTGTGAAGAAATCCGAGGAACGACTCTGAAAAATATATTTTTTTTTTGGATGTTTCGGTGGAAAGTCTACCCCCGTCTTCAGCAAACTAAAAAATAAAAAACTACGCTTATGTTTTATATCAGAAATGTAATTAAAAATGGATATATCTCAAAATTAGATTAGCCTTTCCGGTTAATTTTCTGATATAAAAGTCTCTTAGTTTTTTAATTTTTAGTTTGCGAAAGACCGGGTAGGCATTCCCCCGAAACATCCAGAAAAGCAGATAGTTTTCAGTCTTGCTACTCGGGTTCCTTCACAATGGACCCAGAATTAAAGACTACAGATGAAAAATTTTAAGGTAAATAGATAAAATTATTTATAGTATTTTAATCTTCTATTATAATTTGTGGCGTAAAGCCCAAAAATAGTTTTCTTTTTATAATAATTATTTAAGTTATAAACGTTTTAACAAAAATTTCATTCGAAATTTTTTTTTATCTAATTTGAGTAAATCCAAATGTAAAGTGCGGGACATGAAAGAAAACCGGGCGGAGCCAATTGGTTTAGGAAGGTCGGCCAAGAAATCTCTTTAAAGCAGTGGTGTCCCGTCGTTCTTTAATAATATAGCATTCCTTTTTGACTATACGCACTTCAGATAATTAAAAAATGTAACTATGCTTAATGAACTTTTATCTATATTTGTCTGTTTTCTTTCGTGTACCGCACTTCCATATCTCTTTTGTCTTGCAAAAACGGCAAACTTTCGAATTTTAAAATGATTCAATTTTCATTTTTCTTGATCAATTTACCTATAAATATATTTTTTCTTGAGTTTTGTCATTAACGGTTCCCGGGCTACTGCCTACGTCCACTATTATTGGACTACCCAGTATAGTGATGCACGATTTACAAGTCCAGATTTTACAAGGGCAGCCAGCATCAGATCCAGTGAACGAGATTTATCAAAATTTTAATTTATTCAGTTCGACTTTGGCTACTCGGGTATGCGAAAAGTAGCCGTCTGTCTCCGTTTGTCATGTTACTTTATACAGGGGCCGTCATTGTGAGGTACTATACAGAGCGTTTCCTAATTGCGTGCTGATGTTAAAGGGGGTATTTTTATGTCCTAAAAGTCCGAACTTTTGAGATTCAGGATGGTAAAGTTTAACAAGAAAACATTTTTTTTCATCCCAATTCTGATGCTATTGTAGATAACTGCGTGAAACTTGATAAACGTCTTCTATGCATTAAGGAGCATACGGATTTTCCCAGGTTAATTACATATGCACGCCACTGGTAGAAATTTCAAAGATTGATTGTTAATAAAAAATGCCCTTTTATGCATAAACGACGTGTATCAAATTTTACACAGTTATCTTATCTATAAAAATGTTTTTTTAAAAACCTGTATCTCCAAAGTTAAGACTTTTAGGTTTGTATTAAACTTTTTTCTTAAAAAGGTCCAAGAATTACCCTCCTTTAACATTAGCACGCAATTAGGAAACACACTGTATAGTACTTCACAATGACGCCCTCTCTACAAAGTAATATGACAGACGGAGACAAACGGTCACTTTTGGCATATCCGAATAGCCCAAAGTCGAACTGCATAAGTTAAAATTTTGATAAATCTTGCTCACTGGAATCAGTGCTGTCTCCCCTACTATAACTACATTGATGTGTTAATTTTGAAAAAATATGAGTTTTGTAGTTTTTCAGATATGAATTGCAATATTAGATTTTTTTGACACCCGGTATTGAACAGAATATTAATTATTTTAAAGCAGTTTATTGACAGCTACTGTATGAACAATTTTACAAAATGTATGAAAAAAAACTAAGCCATTTTTGAGGTTTGATCCTAATGGTTCGATTCCTTCTAAATCGTTGTCTTCCTCTGAAAATGATGAGGTTTCGTCGTCACTACTTGAAGATCCTAGTGTGATAACTAAATCATCAATAACCGTTTAAATTCAACAAACATGTCAAACATGTTTAACATACGATTTCCACTTTTCAGCCGATATTGAGTCAATCGCTTCTAATGTTATTTTATTTAAATCTTTAATTGAAAGTTCACCGGTGTTGCGCTCTCGAATATATTTTTTTACTCCTGCCCATGCAAGTTCAATAGGGTTGAGGTCGCACATGTTTGGAGGCAGCCTTAAAGGTGTATGACCGAGGTTACGTAAGAGACCGTCAATTTTATACTTTTTTTCTCTGGGCTTTTTGGCTGATATTACTTCATATAATTGATATTTTCTCCATTTTTTGGATCACATACAAGATTGTTCGATTTAAGCCACGATATCATATGAGCTTTTGTAAAATATTTAGTTGGCACTTTATCTTCTACGTGAAAATGATAAGACGTATTATCCATTACCACGACTGATTTGGGAGAAATGTTAGGGAGAAGCTTCTCGAGCAACCACTTTTCAAAATTATCTCTATTCATCTGTCCATGATAGTCTCCAGTTGTTAGTCCCGAGCGAAAAACTAAAGCAGCAACTGGAACAAATTCGGCTTCTGAACCAGCATGAACTATAATAAAGAGACTACTAGAGCGGATTCCCTGAACAACACTTGTAACACTTTCACTTTGCCAGCATTTGTTCATTGTCATATCATTATTTACCCAGGTTTCGTCTAGACACACAATATTGCGTCCTTCTTGCCTACATTGCGGCAAACAAAACCATTTGATTGTAAAAGCTGAGGTTTTAGTAACACTTTCACTTTGCCAGCATTTGTTCATTGTCATATCATTATTTACCCAGGTTTCGTCTAGACACACAATATTGCGTCCTTCTTGCCTACATTGCGGCAAACAAAACCATTTAATTGTAAAAGCTGAGGTTTTAGACCCGTACGGAAAATCTATTTTGTTCTTTACAGCACGAAGTAGGGGTTTGCAGGTCGGAACCTTCTTCAAGTTTATATAAAAATCCTCTATTGTTCGTCGAATTACTTGAAAATCACCATCGTCAATTTTATCTTTGTATGATAATCGGGGTCTTTTTTTACCAGGAGATTTTGAAGGTGAAGTAGAACATGAGCGATCATTATGTTCTTTTTGAATTTTTGTTACACTACTTTCCGAAACACCAGTGTAAAATGCAGCGCGTTCTGTTCGATTTTGAATTGGAATAGTCAAACTATTATTTTTAGCTTCTCTAGTACAGGCCTCTATAACGCTCGCAATAACTTCACGTGTACCGCTTCGAATTGTTTTTCCTCTTTTGCTCGCCATCGTTACTTCGAAATAATAATTCAAATTCAACGCAACGATTCAAAAAATATTTTTTTTGTCATGTTGGACAAAGGACAAAATGACGAACGACTACCGACTAACTAAATATAGCTAAGATACAGATCACAGCAAAATATTTATGATCGTTGACCACCCCTCCCACCACCCGATACTGTTTACATTTACCTACATACCTAAGAAAAGGTGTTGAGAAATACCATCAGTTTGATTTAATATGTCAAAAAACCGGTCATAGAAAATTTGTAACTATGATTTAATATTTTGCTAGAGTACCAAATAATACAAACATTAACCGACTCAATTTTTTTCGTAAAGTAATTTGTAAATTTGGGCATTTTTGGCACTTTTTGGGAAAAATATTTCTTAAATTCCCTTATATATGCCGTGAAACGTACTAGAAATATAAATTATTTAGAAACTACGATCAGTGACAGTTGGCATCATACTATCAAAATAATCGTATCGAAGGCTTGGGCAACATTTTTTATCCCATTGGAGTGAGTCCATATTTAACATTGCGATAAATTTCCATTACACGGATTTCTCAAACTACAGATTATTTTAGAACCATAGAAAACCGCTTTTATTACAACCAAATCTACTATATTGTCATTTTTATTACCAACGGAACGAGATATTTAATATTTATGTAAATAAACAACAACAATGTGAGGAAAAACTTAAAATTATCCGGGGCATCCGTGAGGCGTAGAAGTGAGTAGTTTTGTAAAAATGGAAAAAACTAATTTTTCAGCAGTTTGTTTTGTCCCACATTCCGAGTTACATAAAGCTCGCGTTTAAGAGTTTTTTTTTAGGAGTAATCGGCATTTTATGTTTGCGAGAGATTTATACAGATACAAGATAACTCAGAATATTTACGGTCGGTTTGCCATTGTGCGTCGTTATCTGGGGCAATGTGATGTTGTTGTAAACTCTCCAACTGGTCCAGCTGTAACAATTGATAAAATAGTGCAAAAAATATCCAGAATTGGGTGAAAAACCAACGGAGTTATAAACATTTTTGGGACTAACATGCTTAGGCTTCTGACTAGATTATTTGACATCATATATGAAAATGGAATCATTTCTTCAGTCTGGTTGCAATCAGCTTTCTTTCGACTGCCAAAAAAGAACAAATACTGAAGAGCGCATAGTCTATCGCACGATAAGCTTGATTAGTCACGTTCGAAAAATATTGGACGCAATAGCTAATTTAATGAAACAAAAAAGTTTCTCTGTGTAACGCGTAGAATATCCAACTCCAAAATTATAGCAGAACGCTTTGGACTAACTAGTCATCATCAGTGCTACCTACAAATATAATACACTTCAATTATAAAGATGGTGAACATGGCCAAAAGACCGAAAAGAAAGGAAAAGGTTGAATAAAACGATATACTTACTCGTCAGTGAACAGGTAGTATGCAACAAACACAAAAGAAAAGTTGACGAACTGCAAATTACCTTTAAAAAAATGTTTTTTAAATTTATTGCTTTAAAAGCAGCCATCGTTCATGTAGGCATGATGAAACAAAGAAATGGGAGAATCTCTTCAACAGAGAGCAAAAAAAAATTGACAGTCGATGTGGATGCCAAATTTATATGGAATTAAAACAACCACAACTGTAAAGAAAACATTATTATAATATTGAAATCCTTATGTATAATATGCGAGTTATTAAAATTTGACAAGTTATCTTAATGAATATAACCAGAATAGAAATTAAAATATAGAAGAAATTGCAAACTGGTGAAAACAGGAAAACAGCCAATAGGAATTGATTATAAATCTGATTGGAAACTCCGGTGTTACGTCATAGTGAGAGAAACAAACTGTTCAAAGACAAGCCGCTGAAGACTGACTTGGCAACCTTGGTTGAAGAGGCCTGTTAAGTTAATAAGTAAATACATTGGAGATAATAAATTGAAAAGTTGCAAAACTGATGTAATGTCAATAAACCATACCAATTTTGAGAAGCAATATAAACGTCTGGATGTAATTCGAAATTAAGACTAATAGATGAATAGAAAAGACACTAATAACGGGTTTGGATCAAAACAAGAAACAAAGACTGTGTGAGTAAATTGCGAGACTCGAGAAATGTATCAATAAAAAATAGTTTTCAAACAATTGGCAAGTAATGACAAAAATAACTACATTGTTACAAACCCTAGCTTACATTTCAATTAAAGTTCAAACAAAACTAGAACCCAATTTGGTTTTTAAAAAGGGCTAGAAACCAGACAAGGACTTTTTAGCATTCAGGTTCTAGTTTAACGGTGCAGTGTCATGAATTACTACGTTATTCTGTGGTTTATCGATTTCCAGAACGTTTTTGACAAAGCGCGACAGACAGACATAATCTTGTGAAATTCCTTAGATGAATGATACAGATTTTCGTTTCATAACAAACTTATACAATTAAGAGATGAGAGATTCAGAACAAATATTTGGCCAGGCACTTGAAGATATGAATGAAGGTGTAAAGATAAATGGAAACACCCTAAATAAACCAAGGAGTGCCCATGACACCTCGCTAATAGTCGACACACTAGAAGGTTTTCAGGGGCATCTTAATGCAGTCAAAAAACCAAAATATATTGTTCTTAGCAAACAACAGATAATTGGTGAAGGGGTAAACAATGGACCGACCACTGTAATGAATTGGAAAGAAAAACCATAGAGTAACTAAGATCATTGATCATTGTCACCATACTAGATAAATAAAATGTCGTGTCAAGAAGACTTGAGTAACAACTTTTATTCCATTGGAGTGAGCCCAGAATACACTAATGCGATATATTTCCATTATACAGATTTCTCAAACTACACATTATTTTAGAACCATAGAAAACCGCTTTTATTATAACGAGAATCTACTACATTGACATTTTCCATTACCAACGGAACGAGATATTTAATATTTATGTAAATGAACAACGACAATGTGCGGAAATAACTAGGCTTGAAGTTATCCGGGGCACCCGTGAAGCGTAGGAGTGAGTAGTTTTATAAAAATGGAAAAACTAATTTTCAGCAGCGATTTTCTCCCACATTCCGAGTTACATAAAGCCGAATTACTCTGCTCGCGTTTAAGAGGGTTTTTTTTTAGGAATAATGGACGTTTTATGTTTGCGAGAGATTTATACAGATATAAAGATTATTCAAAATATTTACGGTCGGTTTGCCATTGTGAGTCGTAAAGTTTTATATCAGCTGTGATTTATACAAAATCTTGCCGCATAAGGGGAGGATTTTATATTTGAGGAAACAGATTTTATTTCGTTCTATTTTGTTAGTGCTGACACAGTTGCATGCATAATTCCAAAATGACACGTATGCTGTTTTTTACCCATTTAAATTTCATGATGTTTATAGAATATTAATAACAATAAAATTTAACTATTAATAATGATATTTGAACCTAACTCGTATAGACATGAGCCACCAGACATAGCGTATTAGACTCAATTCAAATTGCATATTCTTAACTCATCATCTTAAAAGCCTTTGGACTTTAATATAATGTACCCCTGTTAAATACGTGTTTTTATTTCGGGATATTTACAAAATCTCTTTCTCCCGTTTCAACTTGATTTTTTTCATTTTAAGTATGTTGAAAAAATCCTTTCACGTTTTGCAACTCTTTAATTCTTATAGACTATATGCCAGTGAAGTTCTTTTTCATTTGATCATTTATTTACAGGGTTTAGTACCTTTTATTTTACTCTCTTAACAACTAATTTAAGGTTTAAAAACCAAGAGTTTTAAATGGGTTTTATTCCAAAAAATTCAGCGAATCCTTTTACAGCCGAGTCAACTAGGATTGGATCAAGAAATTCAAGTGTAGACTTAAAATCTATGTAACTTTGAATAATTTTTAAAAAACGTTGCCCAGGTTGAATTTGATATTTTACTATTTTAAAAAAATATACATCCTTTCGAAATTTAGATTGGCCAAACTGGAATTTAATTTTTTTAAACTAATAACTACTGTTAATCTCTATCTTACAGGTAGGTTTATTACTTAGATGTTCAATTTTGATATGGGTGGTGCCAAGATAAAAATTAAAAACGCTTTTCGTTAAAATGTAATTTGATCACTAATTTGTACTGAGTAATCGCAACATCTTAATCAATGTCTATTCTTTCTTTAGCAAAATACACAGTCCAAGAGCTTGTGACAAAAAACTGCAAAGAGTTTTGCAATGGTTCCTATCTCATTATCATGTAGTTTTAAGGAAAAACATGAGTCATCAACCAATCGCAAGATCAGGTATGTTAAATTATTACATGCACCACTACAAGTGTTTCGTAATAGTTAAAAATTAGCGTTAAACTCGTTTATGTTACGAAAAAACGTGATAAAGTGGCCATACCGCGAGTCATCCTGTCGCATAAGTTATCGCGAAATTGACAATGTGTTTTGTAATGGCTGAAAGTTTGTTGACTGCTTAGTTATTATATATAATTAAAGAAATAACACTCAGACTTCAGTTTAATGGAACAGACGCACTCAGTAGTCGCTCGAAGGGTGGATATCGAACTCACGGCACTGCGTCCCACTACCTGATTTTTGATTTTGTTTTGATTTCATTAAGCCGCTATTTTGTTCCGTCATATGTTGAATTAATGCCAAAATTTTGCCAGTATATACTACTATGATATGTTAATTTTCGTGAAACATTTAAAATCAATTTTAGTATTTTTCTTAGGCCGCCATTTTGTACGGCCATATTAAATTTTTACCCAAATGTTACGAGGTCATTCCGATATGATGCCTAATTTTCAACCAAAATTTAAGTCAATCGGAAAATAGTTTTTTTGCTATACCGTGAACTGTGAATGGACAGACTGAATTGAGAAACATGTTTTTTGGTATCTAGGAACCCTAAAACTTGAAAATCCGTAACAAAATCCTAAAAAGGTGATTTTTGTGAAACGTTTTATCTAGTTCATCTCTATATCATACTTAATTCTTGCACAAAATTTAAAATCTAATAAACAGTTTTTCAGGCCGATTTTTTAAATCTTTTATTAACCGGCCATCTTGTTTCGCCATCTAGGAATTTACCAGTTCGTTTCCACTTAATACTTGATTTTTCTGCATAATTTGAAGTAAACTGGATAAGTAGTTTTTTGGTAAGGTTTTTTTTCTAAGCCGCCATTTTGTTCTGTCGTATCGGATTTTCACCAAAATGTTACTAGGTTATGTTATAACCGTTAATTTTAGATCAAAATTTAAAGTGAATCTTGCAAAATGTTTTTAGCTATGCCGCGAACAGACAGACCTACCGACAGACCGACAGTACTGAAAAAACATGTTTTTTGTGAAAATCTGTAAAAACCTAGGAGGTTTTACGATTATAATAAATCCCTTTTATGAGGGAAGTAATAATATATTTATGAATTTAAAGCATTTAACTCGTTTATTTGACACTATAAAAAAGCCTATTTATTAATTTAATCTATATATTTTAAACACAAAGAGATTTTTTCTCCGGTTTGTCAACCGCTCCTATTTGACCATTTTAGATACATTCAAATAACCTCCCAGGTTTTTACAAATTTTGGCGTTTTAGGGTCTCTAGAAGTAAAAAAAATTTTTTTTCGAGTCCTTCGGTCTGTCTTTTCGCGTCATAGCTAAAAAACTATTTACCCCATTGACTTCAAATTTTGTTCAAAAATTAAAGATCATTCAATATATCTCAAATTTTGCACAACAATCAAGTATTATGTAGGAACTGGTAAAATGTTGGTAAACAGTTTCGAAAGTAAAAAGTAAAAACTTTGACTATTTTACCTACGAGTTTATTCAGCCGATCTAAACAAATATTGCTCGCGCATTCACGATTGTTGGCGTGCCATCAATTTAAAATGCGATTAAAGTATAGTAAAATAAACTTTAATTTAGTTTTATTGTAAAACACAAAAGAAATAAAAATAAAATTAAATGCCCTACATGCACTTCACTTCGAGAACAAAAATAACCATTATTCGCTTAAAACTTTGATAATGCGGAAAAACAGCTCCGGTTTCGAACGACTTGTTAAATCTTTGGTGTAGGACGGAATAGTTCACAAAAAGAAAAAGCGCGACGAACTAGTTACCGGAAAAGAAACAACTTTTTGTTTCCCGCTAATTAAATAGCTTTAATTTGAAAACTTTCTTGTCGTTCTTCGTTTCGTGTAAGTTCCCTAACAGAATTTGGGTTTTTAACTATTTAATTTATTGGGAAAAGTCCTTTAATCAATATATGCTGAACAATAAGCCGAACAATAATGGCATAAAAGGTGGTTGGAGGCATGAATATTATGGGATAGTGGCTACTTAATTTTATTTAACTCGTAATTTTTGAGATATATTATTCTTTTTATTTCCTGTAAGTAGTAAGTACTGTAATCGTAAAAAGTTCACTTGGATATTTCGCAGATACCGAAACATATTTTTCTCCTTCTCCGCATTTCTTTCTGATTGCGGCAAAGCGTAAAACTACACACAGATTATCTTGTAATGTGCCTAAAGAAAATTTAGATACATACCTTAAATATTCGTGGGTTCTTTAGGGAAACAAAAGAAAAGTCTCAACATATCTCCAATGTTTGAATCTATTATTCTAAAGTTAGACAAAAACTATGCTAATCAGCTATATCTAAAAATCATTAAACCTAAAACCTCTTAATGTCAATAGTCTTTAAAATTAACCCCACCAAACACTGTAGAATGAAGTGTAAATAAAGTTTGGTCGGGACGATCGTCCTTGGAGCAGAGTGAGAATCTAGACGGCAATAACAATAAATAGATAAACTGATCAATTTATTTAGCAGGTAAATCAAAACCCAATGGTCAAATATAGGAGACACTAAACAGTGCTGCTTGTTAGTGTCTATGATCTATATAACATAATTAACCTAGGCCTAGGTACTTCACCAAAACAACCACGGAGACAGCCGCTGAGAAAAACGACACTATCGCGATGTTAACTCTTTAACGGCTGCCGCCAATCTGCCTTACCGGCCGTTCTCTTCCAAGATTCCCGTTCTCCACTTCGGTGCCACAGTTACGTCACCTGCGCGGCAGGGTTGCCATTAGTTCCATAAATTTCCTTAGGACTAATTTTTGCACACTTCACTACCCCCCTATTGAATTAAGATGCTACATCAAAGTCTAATTCAATATCCTTCAGAAGCCAAACACTGCCGCAATCGAGCACTCCTTAAAACTAACTTAAAACTAGCTTGAACTAACTTTTAAAACTAACAAACATAACTGTCTATAGCTGCCCCGCAATGGGACTAATAAACCTTTTTAAATTATATATGTTGTGAATTCCCATAGTTTCCAGAGTCCTCATCGTAAATTTCATACGAATTGGGACCTCGCACAGATTGGACAACAAAGGGACCTTCATATAACAAGAAAAACTTTTTGATTTCCCTATTCTCTGCCGAGGAAAGACGGTGACTTCGAACTAGGACCCTATCCCCAGACATAAACGTTTCAGTCACCTTGTCCTTGACCCGCGATTGCCGCTTTTGAGCCGACGACTTGAGATTTTGTTGGGCTAATAATAAAAACTTATCACCCAAAGAAAAAGAATCGGGAAAATTGATACAGTTTTTAAACGGAAATTCGCGAGTCCTCCCAAAATGTAATTCCGTTGGAGCGTACCCCGTACTTTCATGAATAGCGAAATTTAAAAATGTTTGCACATCTTTAAGGTGACAAGCCCACCTTGTATGTTGGGCATGACAAAACATTCGCAACATTCTAATTACCTCTCGGTTCACCCTCTCTGTCATATTACCTTGGGGGTAGTAAACAGAAGTATGAACGGTTTTGATGTTTAAGTCGGCCAAAGTACTTAACCAAATCTTACTTTGAAACTGCGTACCGTTATCGCTTAGAATGGTTTTTGGCTTTCCAACATTGTTAAAATATTGATTCGTAAGAACTCACATACTTAGAAAACGCATCCACCAACACCAACAGCTGAGTAACACCCCCGCGTGATACTGGTAATGGCCCCATAAAATCTACACAGACTAAACAGTTCGGACCTTCCACCAAAACCGATTGAGTCTCGCCATGAGATCGCGAAGTTATTTTAGTCTTTTGGCAAATATCACAGCCTGCGATAATTTTTCTTATACAAAATCGCATCTTCTTAAAATAATAATATCGGCGCATTTTTTTGGACCAAAATGGCCATTATCCGAATGTTCTTGATGTACTAAATTGACCACCAAATCTTTTGGAACCACTAACTTTAAACCCGGGTTGCTGACCGTACCCTTCCTAAAAATCTTATCTTCATGAAGAACATACCATTTAATTTTCGTGGGTTGTTGTTGCATAAAGCCTTTTTTTATTTTAAGACAAAATTTATCCTCGTTTTGTTTCTCCACAATAGCTTTCAAATCTCTTTCTAAATTAGTCACCAGCGATGACAGCAAAACATTTATTTCTATTTTCCCCGGATCTAATACGTCCATTCTCTTAGAATTTCCCCCATCACAAGGGAATCGAGATAATACATCGGCAACGATATTATCTGACCCTTTACAATACTGTAGCTCTAAATCATATTCTTGCAAAAAGAGTATCCAGCGAGTTAAGCGAGCGTTTAACAAGCGACAATTTTGAATAAATGTCAATGCTTTGTGGTCAGTAACTACAGTTACCGGACGTCCAAGTAAAAATACTCGCCATTGACGCAGAGCGTGTATAACCGCTAACGCTTCTTTTTCGGTGATGCAATATCGCACTTCAGCGTTATTTAAAGATCGACTTGTATAGGCGATAACTAGCCGATCTCCTGACTCGGGATCTTTTTGAAAAAGTGTGGCGCCTATCGCATATTCAGATGCGTCGGCTTGTACAAAAAATCTTAAATCTGAATTTAGATGCTGAAGTAGAGTGACTTTTAAAAATGCTTCCTTTACCTTATTGAAGGCTTGTTTCTCTTCATACCCCCAAACCCACAAGTTTCCCTTCTTAAGCTTGTTTGTTAAAGGAACAGTGAGCTCCGAGAACCCCTGACAAAATCGTCGATCATAGTTAACGAGACCTAAAAACGATCTTAAGTCTTTGACATTTCTCGGTTCTGGAAAGTTAGTAATGGCATTTATACGACATGGGTCCATTTCAATGCCCTCAGGCGTTACAATATGACCTAAAAATTTTATTTTGTCACAAACAAAATTTGATTTTTTTAGTTTCACGGTAATATTAGCTTGTCTGAACTTTTCAAATATAAATTCTAGATGTTCTAGATGCACTTGAGAGTTCTCGGAGTGTACTAAAATGTCGTCCACATATGGTATTGCAAACTTCTCTACTTCTGGACCTAAAATTTTAGAGAGCCCAATGATAAAACTACCTACAGACGTAGCAAAACCAAAAGGCAGAACCTTAAATACATAAGTTTTGCCCTCGTATGAAAAACCGGCATATTTCTGATGATCTTTCGCGATTGGTATTTGCCTATAACTGGCGGTTAGATCAATAACCGAGAAAAACTCATTTGACCCAAAATCTAATAGAAGTTCACCTGGATTTGGAGGAACGATGTGATTTTTAACCATTTTTCTATTTATAAACCTCGCATCGATACAAACCCTGGCAAAGCCGTCTTTTTTTGTGACCACTACCAGTGGACTAACGTACTCTGTAGGAGCTTGTTCGATGATCCGCCCATCCAGCATTTCATCAATCTGATGTTTAACTTCATCTTTAAATCTTTTGGGTATGGGATAAGACTTTATGTAGAATGGAGTATAATCATGTAAATGTATCTCGTGTTCGTATAAGTGTGTTTTTCCAGGATTAGTAGAAAATATTTGCTTATATTTAAGTAGCATGGCACCAAGCTGCTGCTTTTCTAAGTCATTAAATCGCTGAGCCAGTTTTGCGACCTCCAAAATTTCCTTTTCGGAATAACCCCCTTTAATATTGTTTTCTTTAGATTCTGACATGGTATCCCTTTTAATCAATATTTCATTTACGCATACATTAGCTCTCGGACTACAGTTTTCATAAAAATGAAAAATTTGCTGCCTGCCCTCAAAGCTTCCGCTCATTCTATAATTTTCAAAATCGATATTTATTTGGTGATCCTGCATCCAATCGCAGCCTAAAATAATGTCGCGAGAAAGTTTTGGCACTATAACGTAAGGATATTCAAATTCGAGTGTGTCACTGACACAACACTTTAAAAATACTTGTTCTCGAACTTTCTGACTTTTTTCCCCTAAAGCCCCCATTATCGTACTACATTTTGCCGGAAGTTTTAAAATACGTGACGAACGACACTGTGTTTGGGCCAGCGTATTGAAAAATGATTGTGACATACAAGAGATCTGGCTGCCAGAATCAACTAATGCAGTTGATTTGACCTCACCGAAGCTTAGCAAAACCGTAGGTAAAATGGGTAAGTTTTTTGTTTCGGATAACGGTTCTTCCAAAAGCTCTTCAGAAATATCAAAAACAGCGTTAGAGCTTGAATTTGCCTCCCTAGGGTTAGCGTTTTTATTTCTATCGCGCCAATTTCTATTGTTATTATGTGCCCCTAAAGTATGAGGTTCTGTCTCCAAATTTAAATCAATATCGCGTAGGTACCTTTCCACCGCATCGACGCTGTTTAAATTATTCAGTAATAAGTTACGTCTTATGTCCACAGGAAAATGTTGAATAGCCATTTTAATAATATCCGTATCGTTAATATATATTTGAGTTAAAAATTTTGCTTCACTTACAATTTTAAGAAAATAGTCCGCTCGGGAACCATTTTCATATTGGCCAAACTTAATTTTATTAAACAGTTCACGTTCCTGTTCGACCCCCCAGTACCGATTTAAAAACATTGTTTTAAAAACATCAAAGTTTAAAAATATTTCTTCCTTCATGGTACCCCAAATTTGCGCAGAACCACGAGGAGCATTCACTGCCAAGTTTACCCGTTTTTGCCAAGGGACATCCGCATCGTTAAAAGCAGTTTCTAATTTTTTTATAAAATTAATAGGATGTAGTGCCCCCCCTGGGTTAAAATGTATGTTATTACCCCCCAGATCTTTCCATGCTGAAATATAAGACCGATCGGACATCTTTTTGCTCGGCCCCTGTATATTTGCATCAAGATCCCTTTTTTCTCTACCCGCTTCATTTTCTGAGAACTCTATTACTCTGTCTTGAGTAGTCGCACGTACATTAGCAGTGTCTATTTTGGAGCATAAACCTAAAATAAATGTTCTATTTTCCTCCAAACTAACATTTATGTTTCTCATACATTGAGCAATGTCAGATAGAGTTTTGTTAAAATCCACGTTTGGGGAATTCAATTCATCAAAACTCTTGTCATTTGACCTTTTCTTTTTAGGTGGCATTTTACTTATGTGCCACTACAACACTTTCGATATATTGTACAATTAACTCGATTTATAAAAACATTAGGTACGTACAATAACTTTTAAACAGTCCCCTGTAACAAAGAATATTTGCCAAGAAAAACTGTTCCTTTTGTTTCCACTTAGCCACGGTTCTAAATTATTTTATTACACTAAAATAGCAAAATAATCAAGCCTCAAGTTGGACGCCAATTTATGTAATGTGCCTAAAGAAAATTTAGATACATACCTTAAATATTCGTGGGTTCTTTAGGGAAACAAAAGAAAAGTCTCAACATATCTCCAATGTTTGAATCTATTATTCTAAAGTTAGACAAAAACTATGCTAATCAGCTATATCTAAAAATCATTAAACCTAAAACCTCTTAATGTCAATAGTCTTTAAAATTAACCCCACCAAACACTGTAGAATGAAGTGTAAATAAAGTTTGGTCGGGACGATCGTCCTTGGAGCAGAGTGAGAATCTAGACGGCAATAACAATAAATAGATAAACTGATCAATTTATTTAGCAGGTAAATCAAAACCCAATGGTCAAATATAGGAGACACTAAACAGTGCTGCTTGTTAGTGTCTATGATCTATATAACATAATTAACCTAGGCCTAGGTACTTTACCAAAACAACCACGGAGACAGCCGCTGAGAAAAACGACACTATCGCGATGTTAACTCTTTAACGGCTGCCGCCAATCTGCCTTACCGGCCGTTCTCTTCCAAGATTCCCGTTCTCCACTTCGGTGCCACAGTTACGTCACCTGCGCGGCAGGGTTGCCATTAGTTCCATAAATTTCCTTAGGACTAATTTTTGCACACTTCAATCTCCAAATATTGTTTAAATTATGGATTAAATTGTAACCTATTTGGTAAAAATACAATATGGCGGAATAAAATGGCAACCGAATATGTTGCCATTTTGTTTCAGAACAGTTTCAAAAAATCACTTTTCCTAAAATAAAGTTTTATTTTAAGGAATACTGAGGATACTTTGGTATTAAAATGGTTTTATCTAAAACAGTTCCATATATTTTTTTTTATTTATGAACAAACAAAAAAACCTTAAAATACTGTAGTTGCCTTGTTAAGCAAATAAAGGAAAAACTTCCTGACTAGAAAAATTTTTTTTAGTTCAAAGCTAGTTCTATTTCCTGGTTAGTTATTTTCGGCATCCCTTTGGGTCCTACGTTCCTTAAGTTTATGGGAATTTTTGGATTATTGCCAAACTTCGAACTTGTGCTTTATACTACCATCTCCATATATCATTTTTGGAAAGTTGTTCTTCTGCATAAGTTTGTTTCTTTCGATTTTGGTGTTAATTGATGCCCGTTACTATGTACTTTTGTTTGTTAATTCAGGACTTCTTTATGCCCATTTCCCGTTTTTCGGAGTTTGTAAAAACGGGTTCATGCAGAACCGATTCTTTCTTAAAAAAAAAACAATGTGTCACCTCTTGTGTTTCGGTTTCCGAGTTTCCTAGTTGTTAGATATGTATTATTCCAGGATCTTCCAATTTTGCTAATCTCCAGTTACGGTGCATTTTCAGACCGTATGGCTGATATAGCATACTCGAATAGTAGTTTTCTTCCTTCATCTGGTGTTGTACTTGTCGGACCATATATAATTGGGTTTCTAGGTGTTTTATTTTTTTGCTTATATGGACAGCAACTCCCCCTATATGCTTGTTGGTTTCGTTATTGTTTCGATATAATACATGTCCGGTATCTAGTGTCATGCACATCACTTCTGCTAGTCTTGGGTTTAGACTGTGTAAAATTGGTATTACTTTTCGATGTTTCGTTTTGCAGTTGCACGATGTATCATCAGGGATTTTCACTAGTCAGAATCAAAATATTAATTCAACTCCGATGAAGAGAGTTGAGGTATATATACCCCAGCTGTGCCCATCGACGCGTAGCTCACTGTGATGATTGGTATCCACGCACGATATGGTACCTACGTACTATATCGTGCGTGAATACCAAGCTACCTCACGTCTCTATTGAAATTTTCACATTCCCTGATAATTTCAATAGATTCTCCAATTTTCCGTTTATAATAACCTGACCCCCGGTTGTACCAAACTTAATTGCTGTTTAGAATGTTTAACCGAGTTTTCGGATTTGACAAGTTGCTTACAGAAATCTAGGAAGTTCCGTTAAACATTCTAATTCTAATTCTAATTGAGCTTTCTGCAACTGGCCGTGAGACTTATGCAAGAACCTTGGTATCTTTTACATTAGTCATGTATTCTGTTGTGTGCTGGTGTTCAGCGACAGCGGAATGAACAATTTGGTTTTTACTTATACCTCTTTCATGTTCCTTAAGTCTAGAAGACAGACACTGTCCAGTTTCACTTATATACATACTGCTTTACTGTAGGAATAAGGAATTTTATAAACTCCTTCTGATTGCAAAGGAATTACGTCTTTTGGTGCCCGTAAGCATTTCCCAGTGTTCTTGTGTGTACTAAAGATTGTGCAAATGTTTTGTTATCTGTGGTACCCTGAATAAAAGGGAAAACTTCACTATTTAATGGTTCAGTATCCAATACTGGTTTAGGTCTGGGATTGTTATAATACTTTCCTCCGGAATTGAACTTTTATCACATATTGGCAAAGCCCTAAAGACTAATAAATTGATGATGGGTTGTCTTTAGGATGGATGACGAAGAGAACTAAAATTTAAATATCTATTCGTGTGTCTCGGTTTCCTGTATACAGTGTATAAGGTGCCATTCTTATTCTTTTGTACTAACACACCAAGGAAAAGAATGGCACCATCTGACTCAATTTCCAAGTGAATTTTGTATTAGAATGTTGTTGGTTTAGATGTTCTAAAAATATAGCTAAATTTTCTTCTCCATGAGCTAGTATTACAAAAATATTATCTACATATCTAAACCCACATTTAGGTTGTAAATGGGCAGAGCTAAAACCAATTTCCTCGAAAACCTCCATAAAGATGTTGGCTACCACAGGGGATAGCCGACATATCATGGCGGCACTCGAGGTTTGCTCATAAAAGGGTCATTGAAAAATGAAAATATGTTGACGTTAAACATTCTCTTATCAATTCAATTAAGATTGGATTGAGCTTTTTATGTTGAAATATGTCAGAAATTATACTGCCGAAACAAAAAAACAGACTGAAGCTTTAAAATCAAATGGATTTTGCACCGAAGATATTAGGCCTTCGATTAGATACTATAATAATTCCAGACATATACCAGTATTGGATACTCAATTATTAAATAGTGTAGTTTCAGGATACCACAGTCGTGAAAGCTTCGTAATTATGTTAATATGTCCCATTTTATATTTGATAATACTTCTTCAATCGTAATTCTTCTAGTGACTTCAGTGTTATATGTGTCATATAAAGTTTTTCTTTATGAAAAACGATTTCTTACCCAACCTAGAATCCTTGAGGCAGATCCTCTGCTGCGTGCGGGATTGGCCCGCCTAAGGTATTTTTCCGCTGGCCAACGAGTTGAGAAAAAGATATAGGATATAGGTATTATCATTTAACTTTTTAAAATATGTTTCATAATATACGCTATTTGCAAATTTATTTATGAAGCGCAACAAAAATTAGTAACAATTGAAGCTTGTCGACAAAACTCAACAGGAAATTATTTTATTGCCACCATCAAAATGCAATTACGTCCAAAAGCTATAAACGTCGTTTAACACGTCCAACTGACCGTACAAAGCGATGTGCGAAATCACTGTTTATTTATCAACTGACTATTCGTTAAAACGCCCAATTCACAATTGAAAAACACGTGTAATTATCTATTTGCGTGTATTGTTTTTCAAGCCTATGAAGGTGGGTTTACACTTTCATGCAATTTGCGCAGTTAGTCTCTCTATCTATGTATGGAGCTTATGTTTCTGTTCATCCAGTGTTTATTTAAGAGAAAATAATAACTCTGGGGCACCAATTATGTGAAACTAAATCATAGATAAGGCGGTTCTCCTGCGACATTTGATATTTTTTTGATACCCTACAGCTTTCTTGGTGACGACCATCCGAGAAGTGTTAAATCCTCTCGGATGACAAACAAAAATATGTGTTTTGCTGTCAAGAGCACCGGATTCATGTGTTTGAAAAGTTTCAAACAAATACAAATTTTAGATACACATGGATGCCTGGTTATATTTTAAAAGATATCTAAGGTAGCTATTATTGAGTATTCAAATTATTTTAAATACAAAAGTTTTTAAGTTTTACCGGAGTAGTTACAATTTGCAAACAAAAAAACAAACTAAAGACGATTGGAAAATTAACAAATGAACATCATCTTCGTTATTTTAAATGAGACCCGTCAATATATATACTCTTTTTGCTGAGTATAAATTTACCAGGTTTAATGCCTTTCTTTTTAAAGAACGCTCACTACATAGACAATGGGAATACATTGCCTCTTATGGCAAGATTTTTCTCAAATTTTTCAGTAAAATGAAAGCTTATATGCTTATAAATCTTACAATAAATTCCAAAAATATGATAAAGAATATATCAAGCAAAAACAGCCGTTTAAAATTCAAATGCCAGAAATTGGCGCCTAAACGGGTTTTCCCAAGGTTATGGCCATCTGGCGTCACACCGCATAAAAACATTGTAGCGTCCATCTTGTTTTAAGTGAGTTTAAATTTTATTACGGTCTTATTTACCTGACAATAAGGCAAAATTTGCAAACGAGAGCTGCAGTAGAAGCATTTGCATGTTTTTGAATGACTAAATAGGTATGAAGCACAGAATAAATAGTGTTTTGTGCCCCATTGCACGAACACATCTGTAAGTACACCAAACACATTTTTTGTATGTGGGCCTCGGGAGGATTATAATTGTAAGAAACGATGGTTTACAGTAGCAAGATATGCATGCCCAAATCGAAACACAAATTTTTCTGTTTCATTTTAATGTAAGTTCGAAATAAGATTATGATTGTAACAAATACATGCATACAATTATATTTTTTCTTATTTAGTTGGAAGAAGACATGAAGCATTATGTACGTTTTAAACTGATGGGTGGACAAATAACACAATAAATAAATAACCTTATTATTATGAAAATAGGGTGCTAACGATTATAATTTCAAATATTTTCCTACACAGCATGATATAGATTCGGCTTTGTTTATAATTTATTCATAACAACGCTGACGTTGACTTAAATCTCGAATATTGTAAACAGATATTTATTATTTCACACATAAATACTTACATTGCTGCTTTCGCATCTCTGATTGCTGTTGAATTAAAACGTTTGTAATTTTTGATGTAATCCATCACCATAAACATATCTACAGAGGGTAAATTATTTGTGGAAGCTTTGACAAGACCTGCGCTAGCCATAACCGAATCAAAAACACCTTCATTTCTTGTGTTTACGTAGTAAACACAATGGAATCAGATTGAATCGATATGTAAATGTCCCGTGTTTATATGCGCAGTGACGTCACGACCAACGAGCAGTCGTTTCGCTATTCCTTTAAATTTTAGCGTGTATCTGCGTTTTCGTACCTGAAATATTTGGCACTGGGTCTGTTATACGGTTTTGTAAGACTATAAGATTTATCTGGGGACTCGTCTCTACAGTTTGATGTGTAATACCGAATTCTGACGGTAATAAGATTACTAGTGACGAATTGACCTAATTTAGGGTTCTAAAACTAAAGTCAATGAAGAGTGGGAACTGAACCCACCTCCCCCTTCGGTACGGGACGAAGGCAAGACTATAACCAATTAATCTATCTACAAATGGCAAAGTGCGGGCTAGATGATTTTTTATTTTGGTTTTATTTCAAAATTATATATTATATTTATTATATATATATATATATATATATATATATATATATATATATATTTAAAAGTTACGCGTTTTAGCGAACAAGCACAATACTTATTCTTGGAAGTAAACCATATCAATTTACTTTATCCTTTATTATTCAGAAACCAAATCCCTCAAATTTAAAGCCCCTTAAGTTCCTTTTTCAAACGGGAGTCTCTTGAGACTTGTCTTTTAATACTTGGCAAAGTATTTCGAAATTCCCTTGTCGTTGACAATTATTGGCATTTAAAATACAACCTTTGAAGTCGGAAAGAGAATCGACTTGAATGGCTTTGAAACTTATAGTTTTTTTCTTAGTACAACCTTCAGTGAGCGGGTATATTTAAAAGGAAAACCAGTAAATTTGATCTAATCGAGAGCAAGATTTAGTATAGTAAAAAACAGAAATGCAAAAGAATTAATTAGTTTTTTCTTCCGCAAAAATAATAATTATTTATATAATAAAGTAATATGGCATACAAGGGGCAAGCATAAATACATATAACGATAGAAACTGGAACAATACTAGATAATAAGTAATATGACATATTAGACTTCATGAAGCGTTTTTAATGTTAGCAAAGACAAATAATACTTTCAATAGACGATCTACTCAATGTAAAATAGAATAACTCCTCAATGAAATCCAAATATGTATCGTATTCCGTTTTTTTGGGATCCATCGAGAGATTTTTGTATGGTACACGCGGACCCATAAACTAAATCGCAATAATTAAGGTTTGATAAAACTAGGGATTCAGGAAGAATTTTGCGCAAGGAGGGACTAGCAATTTGACAGCTGTTATACGATACCTTTAGAGACAGATATTATTTTTGAATCAGTATTTTAATATATTCCCTCAATAGGAACATCGCATCCAACACAATTCCCAAGTTACGCGTAGATGCAATTCCTGGAAGTTTGATATTGTCAACATTTATATTAAGATTTTAGCTTATAAAATCTCTGTGGTTTTTTGTACCAAAAGTCATTAAACTTGAATTTGAAAGGTTTAATTTTAAGTTGTCAAAAGAAAGCTTTTTTATATATATTTATGACTAAATTATAGTAAATTTAAGTATCATCTGCCTACGCCTGAAATCTACAATGTTTTAAAATAAAGAGTAAATAATAGAAGCGGCCCAAGAATCGGCCCTTGAGGCACACCTAAGAAGATCTGAACCTTCTCTGAAAATGCGTTATTACTAAAAATGCTTCGATTAAGATTGGAAAAATATAACGTTATTAGATTAACTGATGGTTCCTTAAGTCCATGATATTTTAATTTTAATACTAAAAGTTCGGAATTAATACTATCAAAGGCTTTTGGGAATTCTAAAAGGACTAACGTGGTATTTAATTTCTTATCAACAGTCATAATATCATCCGTTATATCAACTAATGCGGTAGTTTGAGTATAATATTTTCTAAAACCATATAGACTTTCCAGAATCATATTATTGACAACTGTAATGGAACAAATGATTATATAAAATTTTCTGAAAAATTTCAGAAAAAGCGGTAAAATGTTGATTATTCTAAAATCTCTAAGATTTGTTTGATATTTGGTTTTAGGTAAATGCATTCCAATAGAAATTTTTCACTAAGCCATAGAGTAACTAGTAACAACTAATAATATGGGTAATGTATTTGTCTATAAAAAGACTGCAAATTTTTAACATTTTAATGCCGGCTACATCAGCAATTTCAGAACGTATTCGTGGGTTATTCTATGAACATTCGCGATATTTGTCGTATTAAAAGAAATATTTAATTGATTATTAAAAACATTACTTCGGTACAAATTAACTTTCGAATTACAATCAACCTGAATAAATTCACAAAAATATTGATTAACGTATTTGGATCGGATATGTGATTGTGGAATAGTAAAATATTTACCAACGCATAATTTATGATTAAAAGGAATCCGGGTTTATAATATTCCCTTTTCCCTCCATATTTACGAAACAGTAAAATTTCTTAGCCGTTTATAATTTTCCAAGGCAGGAACAGCTTTGCTTCATTTAAATTCCCGTAAAGCCCGATCTTTTTACTTCATAAAAATTTTAAAAGTTGGTATTAGCCAAGGCGCCTAAGAATTTTTTATTCTGGTCGTTTCAAATGGAGCATGGAGCAAGATTTATTTTATTTTTTATGTTGTTGTCGTAAAATATATTATTTTTATTGAAAAAAATGAGTTTGCGTCAAAATTATAAAAAGTATACTAAACAGTGATCTAACATATAATCCATAGGAACAGTGCCAGATTCTCTAATTAATGATTCATCGATAACAAATATAGGATCTAAACGAGTTTCAGCAATTCTCGATATTCTTATTGGTTCGTTTAATAGTTGTACTTAGTTATAATATTCAAAAAGACGAAAGGATTATCCAAGTTTAGTAAATTAATATTAAAATCTCCTAAACATATTATATGTTTTACAGTAGGATAAATAATGGAGAAAATGTCCAAATTTTTTGCAATAGTTTTAAGGTTCATGTATTTATGAGGGAGGATATAGCTTGTTTGTCGTTAATAGTATATAAAAATACTTAGGCCATTTTAGAAAAAAGATACCGGAATATATACAACAGACATGACATTTGCATACTTGATGCATTTTTTTGCAAATGTCAATGATCAAAGAAATGTAAACAAAGCATTCCTTCCTATTTCATATTATTTTAGACTCGGTTTTTTTTCTGTGGTTTTGATCCTAAACTTGGTTTTGTGAATCTGCTTGATACATGAACTTATGTTATGAAGAGATTATGAACTGAATCTTACGCAGAAATTCTGGAAGCGAAAGCTCGACACAGAATATATAGGAGTATTTATAAAATATATATTATGTTAGACCCAAAGAGTTTAAGGATAATGACTACTCGCCTAAATTATAAGAAACCTCCTATTCAGTGAATACTAATTTAAAATTTGAACAATCATTCTTTAGGTATATTTTAATTTGTGTTTCATATATGAACTGAACTTTTAATTAAGGTCTTATTTAGGAATTTGTTTATTGTTATTTATTATATGCATATTTATCCAATACCTACTTAGTAGGTAGAATATAACTTTTTTATCCATGTATTTTAAAAACCGCTTATTCTTCTTGATAAAATTGCAAATTATATAATTCTTCGAATTGTTTAATTTTTTTAAAATATGTTGAAATATGAAACCCATGACATTGTTAGATTGTTACATGGTTGCCGAATGTTGCATATCTGTTTAGAATAGTTGAAGTTGTTTTAATAATAATTACCTATATTACGTTTATAAATACCGATCGTACACGAATATTAATTGTTAATTTCACTAGTCCAGATATAAGCTGTTATGGATAGCATTCTTTTAACACCTTAATTTGTAATAGTTGCCTAAATTTGTGCATAAAACTTTTGACATTATTTGCGCATGTGCATATTCGACAATTCTGGTAACATATTTTGTAGATGTTTCACTTTTGAACACTTATCACCATTCCTAATTACATACTTTTAACACACCTGTATGCAAGGATTAATTGTACCTGATGCCCATCAGTCAGCCTAACGCAGCTGCCACGGCTGCAATACTAATATGTTTTTCGTACCTCCCAAATCCAAGAATCGTAATACCAAATCTATATTTTTTTATTTAATAATATAATTATTTTCCCATATTATAACCTAGAGTCTAGGCGAAGAGTTAAAAAACATGTAAAAAACTGAAAAAATTAAAAAGGATAATTTTTAATTTTTTCAGTTTTTTACATGTTCTTTAACTCTTCGCCTAGACTCTAGGTTATAATATGGGAAAATAATTATATTATTATCGCTTTTTTGTAGCAAATTAAACGTGACTTGGAAAGCGAATAAAAATGCGTTCCCGAAGGTGTTTTCTCAGAATAAATATTTAAGTATTAACTTAAAACGCTTCCGTTCAGACCGCCAGTATTTATCGAATCGACAATGCAAATAAATTGGGTTTGTTTGACTGGGAGGAAAGTATAATGTAAGGATAACGTTCCAATATATTTTAAGAAAGCCAAATAAAATGTAATATTGATGTTTTGTTTGCCATTCGATTTCAAATTGTATACACTAAGGTTATTACCTTTTGGATGGTTTAAAAAACACAGGCTCGGCTGCAAGCGGTTTTGAAACATGAGAGAGAAAGGGAAACAAAAATTTAGTTTTTCGGAAGTTCTGTGGAATAGCTAAAGATTATTGTACACATTTTTTGATTTCAAACAAATAGTTTTTTTTTTCATTCAAATTATTTTGATACTTAGCTTTAAACTGGATAAGGATTCTACTCTCCAGTCCATAGATTTCAGAAACTGTGGACTTGGATTAGAGAGATAGCCACTAGTCCGTTTCTAACTTTAGAGTTTGAATGCGGACTTCTGAAGTTTATTTAACCGTAAATATAACTTCTCATAAATGAAAACAGATTATATGGATAAGAGAAGGTGCTAATAATGTATTACCTGAGATTCCTACTGATATTATAAATTCTAGACGAATAATTATAAATCACTCTAGAATTACTTGTTTTGGATAAGAAAATAAGCAGATTATTGCTTTGTTTAGGGAAGCCTAATCATTTTTAATAATTTGACTTTTAGTAAAGGCGCTGATCCAATAGCTGATATCCAATTGACGAAATATAGAGAATTAAAAACCAAATGAGTGTTTTTATAGTCACAGACCGCATACCCGAAATTTTGTTTCATTAGATTTATTACAGTACGGTCGATAACCAATTTTCTTATATATATATATATATATATATATATATATATATATATATATATATATATATATATATATATATATATATATATATATATATATATATATATATATATATATATATATATATATATATATATATATATACATACATACACATATATATATATATATATATATATATATATATATATATATATATATATATATATATATATATATATATATATATATATATATATATATATATATATATGATCATTGAATGTTTCTTGAACCATTGTAAATATATAAGTTTCAGCAAAGTTTTCTTGGGAATTTTGGTTCAGTAGAGTAAACTGCGAGGTAGTGGGCAGTTACATAATTTTATTTTTTTTTCCAGGACGTTTCGTTGACTTTCGTACAACTTTTTCAACTGGTTTATAACGTGTCTAAAAGTAAAATTGACCTTAAATAAATATATACGTTTTACAAAAAATAAACTTACCATCAGAAACAAAGATCCAAAATGCATTAAATGCGATAACAAATTGTGTAACACATATGAGACATATAACACGAAGCTGACATTTTGTATATTACAATAAAAACACACACAACGTGAAAATATAATACATCAGTCATATACGTAGAACGAACACGAGTATTAAAGTCGACTGCTACTATATTACAAATAAGACATGTAGTTGCTATGAGAATTCTGTTGTTTTTTTGTGCTGTAAGAGTTTAAAAGAAATTATTTTACGAACATCCAAAATACCATTGTCATTTCACTTCTCATTTGGTATCCATTTGCAAAATAAAAGTGTATTTTTTGGGGTACTAGATAAAAAACATAATAATGAATTATTTAATAAAATATTTATTAGAGAACTGCATATTTTCTAATTTTAAGGTGGAAAATTTAATTAAGAATATTAAAATATATTTTATTGAGACCCGCTATTTCCGATTTATCGTTTATGGATTGAGGATTGTTTTTTATGTGGATCATTTCATGATATTCGCGTTTTCTTTTGTGTGGTTCTGTTAAGAGTATTTTTGTTTCATCAAAGTTAAATTTATGACTAAAGTTTTCCTCATGTTTTTTAAGTGCTGTAGTATTTTTTTTATCGTATCGATGCCCATTTAACCTATTGTGAAGATGTTGGCTAGTTTGACCAATATACACAGAAGGACAATCTTTACATGGTATCTGGTATACAGTATGGGTTTTTTTATTTTTAGGAATTTCACTTTTTAGTTTGCTGTAATTATTATTTAGGAGTCAGTCCCCTTTCAATAACCTTTCAAAATTTCTAAAAAATATTTTATCGAACGTAGCATACAGAAATAGCCATTACATAAAAGATTCATGGAGCTTTAAAGAAAAAATAAACGAAGTACAGATCCCAATTGATTACACCCTTGTTTCCCTCGATGTAGTATCGTTATACACCAATGTACCAATAGACGTTGCCCTAAATGTAATAAAAAAAAAAGTGGCCTGAAATAAAAAAGTATACAGATATTCCACTTAACGATTTTTTAGAAGCTATAAAAATTACTTTAACATCAACCTATTTTAAATATAAAAATTCATTCTACAAGCAAATTGAAGGTTGCGCAATGGGCGCCTCAATATCTAGTATAATTGCCCAATTAGTTCTAGAAGACCTTGAGGCCCAAATTATTTCTAAATTAAATTTTTTGTTACCATTTTTCTATAGATATGTTGATGACTGTATTTGCGCAATTCCCACAGATAAAATCAACTATACCTTAAATCTTTTTAATAGTTACCATAAAAAAGTCCAATTTACTATAGAAATCGAAAAACTGAACAAAATAAACTTTCTTGACATGACGCTACACCACAAAAATACTAAAATTTGGACAGAATGGTATACAAAACCTACGTGGTCCGGTAGGTATCTAAACTATAAATCACAGCACCATATATCACAAAAAAAATCTGTAGTAATTAGTTTAGCCGATAGAGCAATTAAATTGAGCAACCCTGAGTTTAGAAATACCTCAATAAAAAAGGCAAAAAATGTGCTTAAATTAAACTCATATCCACAAAAACTAATAAATTCTATTTTTAGACAACGCATTGAACAGCACAACTCCAATATCACAGATAAAGAAAACCGAAAAAACAATAAGAAAAATCATAAACACTATTTGTCCCTACCATATATACCCAACCTGTCAGAAAATTTCCAAAAGCTTTTTAAAAAACATGATGTTACTGTGTGTCACAAAGGGTTTAACCTCCTAAATAATAATTACAGCAAACTAAAAAGTGAAATTCCTAAAAATAAAAAAACCCATACTGTATACCAGATACCATGTAAAGATTGTCCTTCTGTGTATATTGGTCAAACTAGCCAACATCTTCACAATAGGTTAAATGGGCATCGATACGATAAAAAAAATACTACAGCACTTAAAAAACATGAGGAAAACTTTAGTCATAAATTTAACTTTGATGAAACAAAAATACTCTTAACAGAACCACACAAAAGAAAACGCGAATATCATGAAATGATCCACATAAAAAACAATCCTCAATCCATAAACGATAAATCGGAAATAGCGGGTCTCAATAAAATATATTTTAATATTCTTAATTAAATTTTCCACCTTAAAATTAGAAAATATGCAGTTCTCTAATAAATATTTTATTAAATAATTCATTATTATGTTTTTTAACTAGTACCCCAAAAAAATACACTTTTATTTTGCAAATGGATACCAAATGAGAAGTGAAATGACAATGGTATTTTGGATGTTCGTAAAATAATTTCTTTTAAACTCTTACAGCACAAAAAAACAACAGAATTCTCATAGCAACTACATGTCTTATTTGTAATATAGTAGCAGTCGACTTTAATACTCGTGTTCGTTCTACGTATATGACTGATGTATTATATTTTCACGTTGTGTGTGTTTTTATTGTAATATACAAAATGTCAGCTTCGTGTTATATGTCTCATATGTGTTACACAATTTGTTATCGCATTTAATGCATTTTGGATCTTTGTTTCTGATGGTAAGTTTATTTTTTGTAAAACGTATATATTTATTTAAGGTCAATTTTACTTTTAGACACGTTATAAACCAGTTGAAAAAGTTGTACGAAAGTCAACGAAACGTCCTGGAAAAAAAAATAAAATTATGTAACTGCCCACTACCTCGCAGTTTACTCTACTGAACCAAAATTCCCAAGAAAACTTTGCTGAAACTTATATATATATATATATATATATATATATATATATATATATATATATATATATATATATATATATATATATATATATATATATATATATATATATATATATATATATATATACGGGGTGTTTCAGTTTTTTGTTGCATAACTTTAACAGTTGATAGAACTTTTCAAATTAGTGCAAAAAGTTCTTATAAACATAGGTCGTGAAGCGCTTAGTTATCAAGATACAGGGTGTTAAAGTTTGCATTAAATTTTTCCTTTTTTTTCCATTATATCTAAACGGTTGGACATAATGGCACAAAATTGGGTATTTGGGGGTTTTTGGGTGCGGAGAATTTAAATTCGATGTTAGTTTTCATATTGCTGCTAGAGGGCGCCACCGGCTTATCAGCACACTAACGTTATTGAACAGAACTTTTTTACCACTCGGTATATGGCTTCAGTGATTAAACTTTCCAATTCCCCCATCTCTTCTTAATAAAAAAGGTATACCTTGTTTAAGTCTCTAGGAGTGACCGTTTTCCAGAAAATCGCACTTGAAAGTTCAAATACTATGAATTATTATGATCTTTGTTAAATGAGTTAATCAACAAATTAAAGGACTTTTCAAACATTTTTTTTTCTGAATATAAAGTTTTGCCGTATTTTTATTTTTTAAAATTATCTTTAATATTTATTGCGTAAATTTATTAAGTTTTTTGCGATAAAAACTGAAAAATAAACAGCTTCCGGGAGAACTTTTTATTGTTAAAAAATTTAACGTTTTTGATTAAAATTTTTATAATTTTTATACATACGTTTTTTTTTCTAAAATACTTTTAAAAACACAGAGCTCTAAAGTTTTTAATTTTAAAAATAGATGCTTTTTAAATATTTAAAACATTTTTAACGTATCTTTTGCGGTAGAAAAAATGTCCTCTTTCCATGACCCATTAAAGTTGGCCTTTTTTGAGATTTGCTTTTTTTTCAATGTAATATAGGTTTTTGGAATAATGGTATGGTGTAATCTATTTTATCACATAGCCAAAATTTATAATTTAAAAAATGTGGCTGACACACTTTTTCTATTTCCTTTGAACTAAAAAAAAAACGTAAACCCAAAATAAAAAAAAATTTATATAAAAAATCGAAACTTTAATTAAAACATAGGAAACTAATACATGTAATAGCCATTGAAAACAAAATGAATTTTAAAAAATTTAAAGAAGATGTTCAAAATGTGAACCATTTTGTTCAATACATAGTTCACATCGCCGAAAAACTGAGCGTGAAATGTTATTTAGGAATGGTCTCACCTGACCACAGGCATCCCTAATTCTATTCAAAAGTTCGTCTCTTGTTTGAACGGGAGTTTCATATACTTTTTCCTTTAAAAATCCCCATAGAAAAAAGTCCAAAGGGTTTAAATCTGGAGATCGTGGAGGCCACTGAACTGGTGCTCCACGACCAATCCATCTTTGTGGATAATGATTATCTAGCCAGTTTCTCACCAGCCTCCCATAGTGTGCTGGACATCCATCAAGTTGGAACCAAGCTCTTCTTCTTAAATTCAATGGAATGTCTTCCCACATATTCCCATGTTCCGTTTCTAAAAATTCCAAAAAAACCGCTGCATTTACCCGCTGAGGCAAAAAGTAAGGTCCAAAAAGATTATTGTTGTAAATGCCTATCCAGACGTTTACACTAAACTCGTATTGAAAGTTTCTTGGCCTAACGGCATGTGGATTTTCATGTGCCCAAACGTGCTGGTTATGAAAATTTACAATTCCACGACGAGTAAAACAGGATTCATCGGTCCATAAGACATTTCTTAAAAAGTATCTATTATTTGCAATTAGATTAAGAATTTTCTGACAAAATAACATTCTTCTTTCTTCATCTCCGGGTAGTAATCCTTGAATCGGTTGCAAATGATAAGGATGCCTCCGATCACGTTTAAGAACTCTATAAACATAGCTGGTTGAAATTCCTAATTCAATGGAAACTCTTCTTACACTTGTGGTTGGATCTCGATCAAACATACCCAAAATTTGTCTTTCAAAGTTTCTAGGTGGCCGAACGTTAATACTATTTTCTCGAACGTTGCCTAGACCCTGTTCAACTATTTGCCGATGAATTCTTACGAAAACCGAACGATTCGGATGTCTTCTATTTGGAAATCTGCGCCTGTATTCGTGGGCTGCTTCGGCAGAATTACCATTTGCAAACCCATAAATAAAATGAATATCCGTCAACTCTTGATTAGAAAATACGAAAGGCATTTTACTAAGTAAAGTACTAAAGTAGACAAAAAACGAGAAAGAAAATAGGCAAACTGAAATTTCTGCAAATAAAATACACAAATATGAATGAAGTTTACTCAAAAGTTTACTTTTGTTTTCGGTTTCATAGCAACAGGTTTCATGGCCCACTATTTTTGTTATTATTAACACGGTTCTGCTAGGCAGTCTAAGACTAAAAAATGGCAGGGTAACCTTAACTTTCAAATGCGATTTTCTGGAAAACGGTCACTCCTAGAGACTTAAACAAAGTATAACTTTTTTATTAAGAAGAGATGGAGGAATTAGAAAGTTTAATCACTGAAGCCATATACCGAGTGGTAAAAAAGTTCTGTTCAATAACGTTAGTGTGCTGATAAGCCGGTGGCGCCCTCTAGCAGCAATATGAAAACTAACATCGAATTTAAATTCTCCGCACCCAAAAACCCCCAAATACCCAATTTTGTGCCATTATGTCCAACCGTTTAGATATAATGGAAAAAAAGGAAAAATTTAATGCAAACTTTAACACCCTGTATCTTGATAACTAAGCGCTTCACGACCTATGTTTATATGAACTTTTTGCACTAATTTGAAAAGTTCTATCAACTGTTAAAGTTATGCAACAAAAAACTGAAACACCCTGTATATATAGATATATATATATATATATATATATATATTATATACATAGATATATATATATATATATATATATATATATATATATATATATATATATATATATATATATATATATATATATATATATATATATATATATATATATCCATATCCAATATATCCAATTGACGAAATATAGAGAATTAAAAACCAAAAGAGTGTTTTTATAGTCACAGACCGCATACCCGAAATTTTGTTTCATTAGATTTATTACAGTACGGTCGATAACCAATTTTCTTTATATATATATATGTATATATATATATATATATATATATATATATATATATATATATATATATATATATATATATATGTGTGTGTAGAAAAGCAAAAATATATAATTTTTGCACGTTAGCGGCATATAAGAAGACATTGCTTTCCATTGTGTCACAGGATACTCCTCCTGCATTCGATTTCTGGGCCTTTACTAGAGATGAGTTGCGATTTCACGAACTGTGACTTGTCTGTCACAGTCACGGTCTGCTCCAGTCGCAGCCAAAAAGCAGTGACATTTTGTTTCAGATTGGCACTGAATTGGACGGACTGCTTCGACTGGCGCAACTTAAAAGAGTTACGAAATCGCAGCCACGGCCAGATAGACGACCATCCCAAACAGAAATTGGAACTGGCGCTGCAGAGTGCAGACTGCTATTTATATTTATTCCTGATTCGTAACATGATTTTTTACATATTGCTACTTCGCTGGCAGATAAGATTGATTGTTGTTAAAAAAGGAAAAATTATTAATTTGCCTAGTCATATACAACACAGGTCTAAAAAGACACAATAAATATAGAAAAATAAAGTCTATATTTCTTTAACATAAGAAATAAATGATAAACATGGTAGTAATTATAAAACAATATAAGTACTTTCTCATTTTATAACACGAATAAAAGCAAAGCAAAGTCTTAGTAATGTAGTATGTACCTAGTATTGTATAAACATTCCTCGACTGCTTGAAGTATCTACCTATAAACCTTTTTATTATTATAACTAATTATCTAACCTATTAACCAATAGGTCTTTGGCCTAATGATATATAGAAAAAAAAATATAATAACTTCCGATATTTAAATATTAACCCAAACAAACGAAAAAAATATAGCTTTGTTAAAATTGTTTTAAATAATACACAAATTTAAAGTTTGATGTTAACGTTTAAAAACATTAAACAATACATTTCATAAAGCAGTGGCAAAATATAAATGTGCAAGCTGAGATGCATTTAACATCTCTCAGTGACGATCGCGACCGTTATTTACCCTTAGTAGGGTTTATGATAGCAGCACAGCCAGTCCGAGGAGCGCACAAGAAAACTGCTCTCAAAAACGGAAACGTCTATGTAAGTGGAAAGGTTCCAGGAGCCAAGCAAAACACTTGGCGCCACCTATTGGGGTTCCGGAGAGTTCCGGCTGCAACCCATTTGGGCAAATGCATGTAAATGCGTGGTACAACAACTAAAAAAAGCGTTTTTTATACAAGAAGTAAAAGTCGAATCTCCTATTCCGATGTTACTGATTATTTGATATTAAGAGTAACATGTGTTTTGTATTATCACTCAATTTTAACTATCAAGTATTTTTACTGCTAATTATAAAAAAAAAACAGTATACCATAAGATACATAAACATATAATTTAAAGTTTATTTTCTTTAACCTACCTAATATAGAGTCTGAATATTGGAAAATATTTATAAAAGACGTAAAATAAATAAACACGCAATATTCCATAATGCACAAAAAATCATGCCGACCCGATACATATTTTAAATTTCTAATATTTGTTCAGGTACGATCTATTTTATTATTTTAAATTCTACCGTGAACCTAAATATATGACTATAATTGTATTGAAATAAACCAAACAATATAAAACAAATAGTAGAAAAATCCATTTATGAACCTATTTGAAATATAAATGCTTTGTTTTTTATTCTGAATATTTGTATGGCACGTAAAGTATACAGACAAATATATATATATATATATATATATATATATATATATATATATATATATATATATATATATATATATATATATATATATATATATATATATATATATATATATATATATATATATATATATATATATATATATATATATATACATATACTTGTCGATTCTAAACATATCTAACAACATTTACCTCTAAAGAAAGTGTTACGGTTTTCGAGATATAGTCAAATGCGGTCTTATCGTGCGGGTCGTGTCCAAAGGTCACCAATATTATGAATCAAATCAGAAAACATAGTGAATACCAAAATGTGTGATTCTTTTATCGAGTTATTAACTCTATGGGCTATTTACAAATATACAGGGAGAAAGAAAATAGTTTTTTTTATCTTATATTACGCAATATTATTAAGATAGCCACTTAATATTATTTTATATATTAAATGCCGAGGGACTAAATAAGAAAATTCGCTAAATATGTATTTGGTTAAAATTTTTTGGTTGGCAAAAACAAAAATACACAAAATGGCAAGGGCCTTCATAAAGTCGGAAGGCAGTTCGAATCAGTGAAACAATCAGGATATGTTCTGTCCTAACACTGGAACCTGTGGTGGAAGATAGATCAAAATACAAGAGTTCTAACCACACTACACCACAACTTTACCACAACACCACAAAGTTTATATCATCTGCTGATGATGCTAACTTGGTTAGCGAAACGCGCGTCCAGAACGTAACAAGTTGTGGTGTAGTGTGGTTAGAACTCTTGTATTTTGAGGATATGTTCTGTTTATACAGCCACTTAATGAAAATAGGATTTTTTATCAATCACCAAAAATTATGAGCCCCGCTTGACCTAAAAATCTAACCACTTATACTGTGTCATTTATTTAAATGCGGGCCACTCCGGTGCAAAGGAAACTTGTTTTATTTGTATTGTGATAACAAAAAAATTTTATTTTGCAAAAATATTATACACTTTTGTTAAAAACACAAGAAAATTAGTTATTACTTCCCTCGTGAGATTTTTTAAGATCTTTACGTTTAAGGGTCCCTGGATGCCGGAAAACATGTTTTCTCAATTTTGTCTGTCTCTAGTCCGTCTGTCCGTCAGTCTGGCTGTTCGCGGCATAGCTAAAAAACTACTTATCCAATTTCTTTAAATTTCAGTCTAAAATTAAGGGCCATGGTTGCAAAAAATGCAGGCTATATATATATATATATATATATATATATATATATATATATATATATATTATATAACAACTTTTTAATATTATAGACTAAAAAATATCATCATCACTTAAAAAGTCCTCATCTTCTGAGTCATCCTAAAATGGCACAATGATCATTGGTGCTATTTCTACATCTAGAATTCGTTCTCGATTCCACCAATCCCATATTAATTTCTCCGTATGTTCCACAGATTTCTTCCAGTACTCCGGCGTAATATGATTTAATGAATCTTGCCAAACAATTTGCACATCTGATATAAGACCATCGTTCACGTGTTTTTCGTAATATGATTTTGCCTCAGCCCATATTAATTCTATTGCGTTAAACTGGCAATGGTATGGCAGCAGTCGTAAAACCTCATGTCCATTTTCCCGTAATATTTCATCTACGGCATATATTGTCGGTTTTTTAACAGATTTTGCCATTAAAAAAAGTTCTAGTTTCAGCATATTGGGTAAAGGGTTTTGTTTTTGTTCCATTAGCTAGTCATAAATATCACTTTTCTTCCAGGATGAAGTAGGTTGTTTAAGATTCTTGAATGATAAGATGCATTGTCCAGAATGATTAAAGGTGGAGCATCTAAATTTGGAATCAGTTGTTCTTTTAACCACTTTTCAAACAGTTCACAGTTCATATTATCATGGTAGTCCATACTTTTGGATGTTGAAGAAAACAGTAAACTTGCACCTGGTAGAAATCCTGTTAAAGAACCTGCATGCAAAATGATGAATCGTTTTCCCGTCCCACATCCCTTTTTTCTCTTGACACTTTAAAGACTCGTCCTGCCAAGATTTCGAACCACTTCCATTAGAAAATATTCAAGTCATTTTAAAAATACCACTTTTCTAAATTTTGAATTAACATTTTCCGTGTATTTCTTTAAAAACTGGATACGCTGACTTGCTATATGTGGCAACTCGCATAAAAATCTTCGATTAGAGTCCTTTTTATATCGAAAACTCAACATTTTTATTAATTTTGACAACGATTTTAGTCCAATTTCCAATATGCCTGGATTTTTTAAAGCTTCTTTTAAAACTTGAAGGGTTAGTTTTTGATGTGTATAAATCGTAAATTGTATTACGAACATCCATTTTTACATTGTCACTTAAGTCTTCTGTCTTTGGCTTTTTTTGTGTACATTTCTTAATCTTCTCCGATAGTAAATTATGCTTTTTTTCATGACAATTTTCTGCACAGTCCTTATACCGATTCCCAGAGCTTTTGCTACTGTCTCCTGGATATTTTTAGATTTAATACCATTTTTTTCGCTTGTGAATGCAAAAAACCCGAAAATTGTTTTCTGTTACTCATTTTGTCACTGAATTGTCAATCTGACTTTGAAGTGACATCGCTCAAAGATTTTTGCAACTGCTCGTATTTATATGTTTATCCTCTTTTTTATATGAAAATATCATAGGTCTATCTAATTCATCTTCCGGAATTTATGCGGAGTATATGATTACACGTAATAAAAGAAAAACAAACTTAAAAAGTTTGTCGTTGATAAATCGTATGACCCGCACGATAACACTGCTTTTGACTATTTTTTCGTTTTTTCAAATTCCCTGAATTTTTTCATAATAAGATGCAGTAATATTTTGGTAAAGATTTTATATGTTTGTAAATTTTTTGTCATAACCTTAAATAGTTATTCTATCGATTTATAGTACTAAAATTTTTTTAGGAGTTATTGAATTGTCCAAAGAAATTTTAAGTATTTTTAAATTTCGAATCTGCAATATAAAAAGATAAAACTTGCCAATACAAGATTTGTTCAAATATGGTTAAAAACTTCCTGCATGTTTGCTTTATCGATTATTGTCTCACACTACATCACATTATTATTTTTTACTGAGTGTTATTTTAAATATTTCAGTTCCTCATTCAAAACGAAAATATCTCGATAACTGTAACACATTGTATAGAGGTAAATTTAGTTAGATATGTTTAAAATCAACATGTAAACCAAACACCCTATTACATCAAAACCAGGAAGGTATTTATGCGGCAAGAACTATAGCATAGTAAAAAAGGAATTACTTCTATACAATAGACACGTATTTCTGACTTAAAGTCTTTTTCATTACAGTCAATGAGTTGCGAGTCAAGTACAACTAGGACCAAAATTTAACAAACAAAACCATACAAGAGTCACCAACAGAAACAACGGTTAGTAAAATTCCATTTTGTTTTAGCGGTCCTCTCAAATAATTCATTTTTCAACTTTTTGGCATCTAGGGACGCTAAAACGTGAAGATATGTGAAACCTGGGAGGGTGAGTTTTTCACCGTTACAAACATTTTGAATTGGTACCAAAATTTTATCAGTTCATCCCCATACTATAATGAATTTTTGCACAAAACTTGAAATCAATTTATTAAGTAGTTTTTCAAGCTGAATTTTTAAATATTTTATCAAGCTGCCATTTTGTTTCGCTATCTTGAATTCGCACCAAAACTTTTCAATTTATAGGTAGGACTTGAGTCTTGTGCAAAATTTGAGATACATTGGATAAATAGTTTTTTAGTGATAATTTTTTAACATGTCACTTCACTAGACTGCCATTTTGTTTCGCCATTGGATTTTTACCAAAATATTACGACATCATCAACATGCCATCCTTAATTTTAAACCAAAATTTTTAGTTAATCGGCTAAGTAATTCTAGCTGTGCCGTAAATAGACAAATAGAAACACAGAGAAACAGACAGGAAGACAGACCGACAGAATCGAGTAAACATGTTTTCCGGCACCTAGAAACTTTGAACCGTAAACATTTGAAAAACGAGGGAAGTAAAAAAAAAACAATGAATTAAAGCACCGTGACTTCTGACAAGAGGAATATATTTCTTGGTTTTGAAGAATTTGATAATATTTTAATAAAATATATTTTTCTCCGATCACTTACGAAATTGACAAAAAAACACACTGTTAACTGGGTTAGAAAGTGCCATATATCAAGCGTATAAAAACAATTTTCAACACGTGTGTTGAATAGTGCTTTTCAAGACGACAATCTTGTGTCATTATTGAAGCTGACGTAACGGGTGCAAATTTTTTCAACATCAGTGTTGTAATAATTTTTACAACTCGACGTTTTTTCAACATCAGTGTTGAAATATACAAAATATAAAATATAATAACTTTTAAAGGATTTCCGTATTCGGCTACCTTCTTATTTTAATACTACCACTTTCAACACTTGTTTTGTAATATACTATTTTCTCTCCCTGTTGCAATAAATATGAATGAATTTGAATCTTGAAATGACAGTTACGTCTTTGAAATTGTAGGATGAAGGTTGAAAGTGGAAATACAACCTTGTCTGTTATTCTCATAGCCATACCCTTTAATCATAAATATGCATTTTTTTTCATCTTAACAATTTAACCTTGTTCTACTTCCGTTGCTCTTAACTGGTTTCAATAAGTCTCGCGCAAGTGTAGACTACAAAATGGCGTAAGAACTAACACCATGCCCATTACATCTAATTTTTAAATAAAAAAATTAGAGTGTGTGAAAACCATAAATTTAGTTCCATATGGATAAATTAAAAGTTATACCAGTGATAATGCTCCATTTATAATCCACTTTGGTGAGTTACTTATTTTATTTTTTCTACGACCGTGCAAAATATGACATTTTCCGCACCCATTTTAGTGTGAAAAATATCACTTTAAGGCATTAGGTCGAGAAGTGTTTTACTTTGCTTTATTTTGCTCATAGTCTGGGGTAAAAAATAGTTTTAATTATGTTTTATGTACATGGTTGTACAAATAGTTTAATTAAATACTTTAGGTATTTTGAGATGGTTCGTGAAGTGTGGTTTCCGAACGTTGTGTCCTTTATGGTAAAATAAAAAGCTTTGTTGTGATCCAATGTTTTGAATATTTAGTTGTTATAAATACTACTTTTTTTGGAATATAGATGTTTGAAATTCTTTTAATCGTTTACATACCTATATAATTTTTCAATTCTTATCCGTGATCTATCTAAATGTAAACTAGTTTAAGTTTATTTTTATATACAGTAGATCGAAACGCTTAAACCATATATTTATATAATTATATAAGTTAGAAAGAAGTTAAAATGCAATAAAAATACCCTTGTATTAGTATAATATCATTGTAAATAAAAAAAATCAATTGTTAAACCACTGGTATAACGGCTGCCGACGAAATTCGCTATAAACTTCCATTTCATGAAAAAAGCACCATTTGTTGCGCTTACAGCAATTACTATTCTATATGTTTATTGACATTTATAAAAAATAAAATACAAGAAAAAACGAGAGTAATAAATAGCCCTGGCCCCTAAATATTAGTTTATTATCCGAATTTTCATATTTAATTTACATATTTTGGAATCATCCAGGATGTAAGCGCCCAAAGTCAAATTTTACAGGATCGATTTTTTTAATAGCAAGCGTCTTTTAAATACAGAACTTTTAAAATGTACTGAAATATTGTGGTTTTATTTTAAAAGGGTTTAAGATATTCAACATGTAAGTGAAATCCAATATTTTCATAAAAAATTGTAATATATAATATTTTGTCGGCACTATTTTTGAAACGTTTGTGCGATAATACCAGACTAAAGAACATCCGTACTCATAATAATTTTCTTAAGAACCCTACTTCGTATAATCTACGGGCGGCATGAAATCATTACAATCACATAATTCTCGTAGACAAAAATGCCTTCAATACACGCATGAAAAGCAAAGTCCTTTCTTGTTGAAATGGGAGCCAATCCTTGGTCGCTTGCCAAGGATGATGAAATCGTCTCCACGTTTAAAGCAAAAGCTAAGCTTTTTGCACAATAATTCACCGCAAATTCTACTTTAATTCCTCCTCTTCACTCTAAAAAGGTTCGACGTACTCTAAAATCACTTAATACCAAAAAGTCCTAGGATCTTGATGGTATTCCGGCCATAGTCCTAAAAAAGTGCGCATCTGAATTAGTCTCTGTCCTCACCAGATTCTTCCAAATGTCCTATGACAAGGGCATTTTTCCAAAAAGGGATCCAAAACTCTTCCCTCCAACTACAGAGTCATATCCCTGTCGCACTTCTTAACAAACCTACCTGCCTATGGTCTTTCTCCAAAAATGTGTACTTTGATCGTCATTTATCAAACTTTCGCTAAATCGACGCAGGCGTTTTACATAATTCAGTGTTGGCGCCTATCCTATTCCTCCTGCATATTAATGATCTGATTTCTTCTACCAGCAAACCTTTTCCCAGCTATGCTGATGATAGCACACTCTTTTGTGAACGACGATCGTATGAATGTAAATGAGAGATTTTGTCTGTTAGTGAAAAAGGTGACAGGTGCAATGGAGGAGAGCTTTCCGCTTAAACCAAGGCTGGTGGGTAGTGGGTGCAGGGGGCTTCCTTTTGTCCACTGGTTTGATGAAGATCTCAAAGCCATGAGGGAAAGACTCCACACCTTAATATTAATTAAAGATTCAAACATCACAAGGAGGCTTGCATTACTAGAGCATCGTCGAATTCCATAATTCGATGTATCTCTATTTCACAGATGCTAACACGGATTCTGTTCTGGTGAATTATTATCCATTATTCCCTCCTTTGTCACTCCTTCCACGGGTAGTGACCCACATGCATATCTGCACTGTCTAACTGCAAACATCAAAGACCTTCCACTTTGTTCACTCCTTTATTCCTATCAATATTTCATAGATATCAAATATTAAAAAAATAAGCAAATATGATTATAAATTGGAAATATTAAACTATTAAAATCAAAAGTGATTTTTTCCGCGTTGGACAACACCTCACATTTGACCAATTTGAATAATTCGGCGGAGTTTCAACCGTTATAATAATTTGGTTTAGCATACTTTGTTGAGGTTAATGGAAATCTCGTAATTACTAATCTGACAAGTTTGTATGTCAAATATTAGTAGCCATTAAGGCTATTTCTTGTTTCCAGAAAAAGCCTTCTATAACGAAATAAGAACAGCCACTACAATGGACCGCTGCTAATTAAAATGATTACTTTTAATCATATTTACATTGCCCCCACCCTTTATTCTATTTGTAGATGTAAGGAAAAATAACAAATAATAAAATTAAATTACTTGATGTCGTTTTACAACTTGTAGAACTTTTATATGAAAAATGAATCTAGAAAGTTTAAAGACAAAAATGATATTTTTATTTTAGAATTATTTCATTTTAAAATGTGACCTTTATAATATTACAATGACTATAAAATAAATAGATAATAATAAAAAAATATCTTGGTTTAAATTAAAATCTTTAATATACTTTTTTAAAAGCAGTTTTCACCTGCAAAATTTAGCCACAAACAGGCTAGAGCAACGACTATATTCTTTTTCGCCTTGTTGCTTCGTTAGGGAGTAAGAAATTATTTTGTGCCTCAGAAAGAATATCGTGAGCAACGGCGCTTATGAATATCTGACGGTAACACATTTGCGCTTATGATGTAGCTGGGGGTTTATTGATATTATATTGGAATAAACTATCGTTTACGATAATTAAAAAATCGGCAAATAATTTAATAAGTAGTATTTTCAGGCTGATTTTTTAAATATTTTATTAGGCCGCTATTTTGTTGTTGTACCAGTTTATGTAACACTTGATTTTTGTGCCAAATTTGAGGTTAATTAAATAATTAGTTTTTTCCTAATAACTTATTAACGTTGTTCTGCCATATTGGATTTTTACCAACATATCAGCAGGTCATTCCCATATGATCCTTAATTTTTGACTAAAATTTGAAGTCAACGGACCCGCGGAATTAAAAAAAAAATATTTTTTTGACATCTAGGGACGCTAAAACGTGAAGAGATGTAAAACTTGAGAGAATACCATTTTCTTCCGCCATCCTGAATTAGTAACAAAGTTTTATTAAATGATCCTTATACCACAATTAGCTATGGCACATAATTTGAAAACACTCCATTGATTAGTTTTTTAGACTGAATTTTTAAATATTTTATTATTCTGCCATTTTCTTCCGCCATCTTCGCACCAAAAATTTACCAGTTGATTCCAAGCAGTTTTTAAGCTATGCCGCGAACTAACAGACAGACAGACGGGCCGACGGAGTTGATAAAACATGCTTTTTGACGTATAGAGAGGCTAAAAGGTGAAGATTTGTAAAACTTGAGAGGGTGATTTTTTTCACGATTTCAAACATTTTATTTGGCCACCATTTTGTTTGGCTATCTATTAGAAGTACCACAATTTTACTAGTGGATACCTATATCACAATTGGTTATGGCACACAATTTGAAATCAATCCATTAAGTAGTTTGTTCAGGCTGAATTTTTAAATATTTTATTAAGCCACCATTTTATTCCGCCATCTTGGATTTGTACCAGAATTTTACCCGTTGAATCCAACATAATACTTTGATGTTTGTGCAAAATTTGAGATAAATTGGATAAGTAGTTTTTTAATAATAATTTTTTTTAACATTTCACTAGGCCGCCATTTTGTTTCGCCGTATTGGATTTTCTCCAAATTATTACCAGGTTTTTCCCATATAACCTCTAATTTTTTATCAAAAATTGAAGTCGGGTAAGTAGTCTTTAAGTTATGCCGCGAACTGACAAATAGACAGACAGACATACCGACAGACGGAACGACGGAATTGATAAAACATATTTTATGGCATCCAGAGACGCTAAAACGTAAAGATATGTAAAACCTGAGAGGGTGATTTTTTCACCATAAACCACAAACATTTTATTAGAACGTCATTTTGTTCGGCCATCTTGAATTAGTACCACAGTTTTATTAGTTGATCCCTAAATCAAAATTGGTTATGGCACAGAATTTGAAACCAATCCACTAAGCAGTTTTTTAGAATGAATTTTTAAATATTTTATTAAGTCGCCATTTTGTTCCTCCATCTTGGATTCGTACCAAAATATGACCAGTTGATTTCACCATAATACTTGATGTTTGTGCAAAATTTGAGATAAATAGGATACACAGTCTTTAATAATAATTTTTTTGACTAGGCCGCCATTTTGTTTCGAAATAATCAATTTTTACCAAACTGTTACCAGGTCATCCTCATATAACCCTTAATTTTTTAGCCCTGCTGCGAAGAGACAGACAGACCGACTGCCGGAATTGAGAAAACATGTTATTTTAGGGTCCCTGAAACGTGAAGATCTGAGAAAATCTTGGAGGGTGATTATTCACGATTACAATACTTCCCTTTTACGAGGGAAGTAAAAATATATTTTTAGACCAGATAAAGTGAGTACAATTTTGCAAATATGTGTAGATTATCATAGGAAATATTTTGATACAATATTCCGGCGAGTTTGGAAATACTGCGCATTGCTCTGTTTCAGCATTCTGTCAAAAGCACTATATAAAGAGATTTTACATTGATTTTGTTGGAAAAAAAATAGTTCGCCCAAATTTTTTTTTTACTTTTAATTTAATTTAGATACCTGTTGTAATTTAAAATAATGTGTATACAATTTAAACACCACCCGTTTGGTAGACTATTGTAAAGCAACAAGTTCATATATACAAAAATCAAAGTTTTCAAAATGAAAAATAATAAAAAATTTTTGAAATTGCCAAAAAAACGTTTATACCACTGGCGAAGTGAGAACAAAAATATGTTCCATTTATATTTAAATTTTCATGAGCCACATTTCATTCATGAAAACAGAAAGCAGTAATTATTGTAATTTTTACATCAAGTACTATTTTATGCATTGGCATCTATAAAAAATAAAATAATTGAAATAAACGGTACAAATTAAAATATTCTGCATTTTGGGGTATCTATTTCGCAAAATTAATTAAACTAATAGGAAATGAGTAGAGCGCTGGCCCCTAATTATCAATTTATTATCCGAATTGCCAAATTCAATTTACATGTTTCCAAATGATCTAGGACGCATAAACGAGCTTCCGCTAGTTTGAACGATCGAAAACCGATTTGCGGTAACATCGGTTGCCCAATCAATTAAAAATCCAATTCGGGACTATTTGTTTGCACTTTTATCAAAGCAGATGCACTATGTGAATTTACGAGATACAATGTAAGTGCCTAAGTGAAATTTAAATGGGGCAGTTACGAGGGTTACTAGTGGAGTTATCATTTTCATTTTTATTTAAACCGCCTGTCAACATTTTGGTTTAGTTATTTTTATTGGTTTTGTCTCAGCTATAAATTCATTTTTACTTCCCTCGTAATCGTGAAAAAATCATCCTCCGAGATTTTTTCAGATCTTAACGTTTCAGGGTCACTAGTTGCCGAAAAATATTTTTTCTCAATTATCCGATTAGCATCAAATTTGGATAAAAAATTAAGGGTCATATGGAAATGAACTGGTAACACTTTGGTAAAAATCCAATGTGGCGAAACAAAATGACGGTCTAGTGAAATGTTAAAAATTATAATTTAAAAACTACTTATCCAATTTAACTTAAATTTTGAACCAACATGTGCGAATCCAAAATGGCGGAACAAAATGGCGGTCTAATAAAATATTTCAAATTCAGCCTGACAAAACTGCTTAATGGATTGATTTCAAATTGTGTGCCATAACTAATTGTAGTATAGGGATCAACTAGTAAAATTATAGTACTAATTCAATATGGCCGAGCAAATAGCGGCCAAATGATTTGTAATCGTGAAAAAATCACTCTCCTGTTTTCCATATCTTCACGTTTTAGCGTCTCTAGATGCTAAAAATATGTTTTTTTCAATTCCGTCGGCCCGTCTGTTGGTCTGTCTGTCTGTCACTTCGAGGCATAGCTTAAAAACTACTTATCCAATTGACTTCCGAATTTTGACCAAAAATTAAAGGTTGTTTGGGGATGACCTGGTACGATTTTGGTATGAATTTAATACGGCCAAACAAAATGGGGGTATAATAAAATATATAACTAACTAATTGTGGCATATGGGTCAACTAGTAAAACTATGTTACTAATTCAAGATGGCGGCCAAATAAAATGTTGGTAATCGTAAAAAAAACGCCCTCTCAGGTTTCAACAATTTACTTCAACTTTTGCACAAAAATCCAGTATTATATAAGAATGAACTGTAATATGAATCCAAGATAGCAAAGCAAAATAGAGGCATAATAAAATATTAATTAATTTTAACTTTTGTGCAAGAATTAAGTCTGTTATAGAGATGCACTGGTAAAGTTGTGCTACGAATTTAAGATAGTAAAACAGAATAGCAGCCAAATAAAATTTTTAAAAAATCAGAAAATATCTTGTTCAATTGACTTTAAATGTAATATCTGAACGTACAAATGGGATAAGCTGGTACGAATGTAAAACTGATTGAAATAAAATTGAATGTATTTTAAATTACACCCAAAAGTCAAGTGTGGCATAAGTAGAAAGAAACTGGTAAAATACTGGTAGGAATCCAATATGATGGAACAAAATGGCGTCCAATGAAAATGTTTGAAAATACAGTATATGTAATACATATATACTGTGACTATGTACGGACCAAAATGGGTCACACTTTACAATTCTTAAGAAATGAGAAGAAATCAGAGGGAAGTTCCGGGTAAAGGAAATTTACCGATTTTTTTATATGAAGTAGACTTACAAATCTCTATACATTGTTTTTCTATATGAAGAACCGCACCCGTATTCGGATCTTGAAACCTATCTAAAGTACCGTTCATAGTTATCTCTATATGCGTTTTTTTCAATTAAAATGCGATATTCAACATTTCTACTATTACTTGACAAATTTTAAACTGACTTCTTAGAGCATTCAAAAAGGATATGTATACTACAAATTTGTAGGGAAGAAATTACCAAACAACTTGAAACGGCAATCATCACAGCATGCAAAAGAAAAGAGTATTTTGTAGTCAAGTATTGATATGTGAAATTTTTTTTAACTACTTTATAATATAAAGGGGGGTGTGGGAGTCATATTAATAAGCCTTACTGTATATAAGCTTATAGATTGTGATAAAACCGGTACTTTCGAGCTTTGAAATGAACAAGAAAATCGGAAAAAATATATATTGTAGGCAATTTTCTGTAGTTGTATTTGTCTCTGAAAGCCTGTGCGACCTTACAAACTGAAACCCTCCAAGCCACCAATGATTTTAATCTCTCTTGAACATAAAAGTATAGTAAACCAGAAGAAAAAGTCAGCAATAAACCACTGTTTTAACAAATGGTATACGTTAAAAGAATAAACAGTTTTTCGTACTACGTTAGGTGCTTCTTATGAGAATTTAAATTACTTTAATAAAGGGCGGTCAGTTGATTAAATTAAAGTTATCTCCATTCTGCGGCAACATAATAATGCGAGTAGCGTTTTGCTCTATTAAAAACGAGCAAACTCTTTTTGCGACATTTCTTGGGATCGCAGTTATTTGGCAAAAGAGACTCATAATAAAAACATAAGCAATTTGGGTTTTCTCATACGCATCATTATTTTCTGTCGATGAGACGTAAGTGACACGCTTGTTCCACATAATTGCGTAGCTTGAAGGGGAGCCGTAATACGAAAATAGAGTCGTTTTGTGTATTGAAGTAGTTCGAATGTTCATATTTTTACTATATTTATTTATTATGTCAATATAACAGCTCTCTTAAAATCATAGAATCATGCAGTTTTACTTTAATCTTATTGTATATATATATATATATATATATATATATATATATATATATATAAGTTTCAGCAAAGTTTTCTTGGGAATTTTGGTTCAGTAGAGTAAACTGCGAGGTAGTGGGCAGTTACATAATTTTATTTTTTTTTCCAGGACGTTTCGTTGACTTTCGTACAACTTTTTCAACTGGTTTATAACGTGTCTAAAAGTAAAATTGACCTTAAATAAATATATACGTTTTACAAAAAATAAACTTACCATCAGAAACAAAGATCCAAAATGCATTAAATGCGATAACAAATTGTGTAACACATATGAGACATATAACACGAAGCTGACATTTTGTATATTACAATAAAAACACACACAACGTGAAAATATAATACATCAGTCATATACGTAGAACGAACACGAGTATTAAAGTCGACTGCTACTATATTACAAATAAGACATGTAGTTGCTATGAGAATTCTGTTGTTTTTTTGTGCTGTAAGAGTTTAAAAGAAATTATTTTACGAACATCCAAAATACCATTGTCATTTCACTTCTCATTTGGTATCCATTTGCAAAATAAAAGTGTATTTTTTTGGGGTACTAGTTAAAAAACATAATAATGAATTATTTAATAAAATATTTATTAGAGAACTGCATATTTTCTAATTTTAAGGTGGAAAATTTAATTAAGAATATTAAAATATATTTTATTGAGACCCGCTATTTCCGATTTATCGTTTATGGATTGAGGATTGTTTTTTATGTGGATCATTTCATGATATTCGCGTTTTCTTTTGTGTGGTTCTGTTAAGAGTATTTTTGTTTCATCAAAGTTAAATTTATGACTAAAGTTTTCCTCATGTTTTTTAAGTGCTGTAGTATTTTTTTTATCGTATCGATGCCCATTTAACCTATTGTGAAGATGTTGGCTAGTTTGACCAATATACACAGAAGGACAATCTTTACATGGTATCTGGTATACAGTATGGGTTTTTTTATTTTTAGGAATTTCACTTTTTAGTTTGCTGTAATTATTATTTAGGAAGTTAAACCCTTTGTGACACACAGTAACATCATGTTTTTTAAAAAGCTTTTGGAAATTTTCTGACAGGTTGGGTATATATGGTAGGGACAAATAGTGTTTATGATTTTTCTTATTGTTTTTTCGGTTTTCTTTATCTGTGATATTGGAGTTGTGCTGTTCAATGCGTTGTCTAAAAATAGAATTTATTAGTTTTTGTGGATATGAGTTTAATTTAAGCACATTTTTTGCCTTTTTTATTGAGGTATTTCTAAACTCAGGGTTGCTCAATTTAATTGCTCTATCGGCTAAACTAATTACTACAGATTTTTTTTGTGATATATGGTGCTGTGATTTATAGTTTAGATACCTACCGGACCACGTAGGTTTTGTATACCATTCTGTCCAAATTTTAGTATTTTTGTGGTGTAGCGTCATGTCAAGAAAGTTTATTTTGTTCAGTTTTTCGATTTCTATAGTAAATTGGACTTTTTTATGGTAACTATTAAAAAGATTTAAGGTATAGTTGATTTTATCTGTGGGAATTGCGCAAATACAGTCATCAACATATCTATAGAAAAATGGTAACAAAAAATTTAATTTAGAAATAATTTGGGCCTCAAGGTCTTCTAGAACTAATTGGGCAATTATACTGGATATTGAGGCGCCCATTGCGCAACCTTCAATTTGCTTGTAGAATGAATTTTTATATTTAAAATAGGTTGATGTTAAAGTAATTTTTATAGCTTCTAAAAAATCGTTAAGTGGAATATCTGTATACTTTTTTATTTCAGGCCACTTTTTTTTTATTACATTTAGGGCAACGTCTATTGGTACATTGGTGTATAACGATACTACATCGAGGGAAACAAGGGTGTAATCAATTGGGATCTGTACTTCGTTTATTTTTTCTTTAAAGCTCCATGAATCTTTTATGTAATGGCTATTTCTGTATGCTACGTTCGATAAAATATTTTTAGAAATTTTGAAAGGTTATTGAAAGGGGACTGAATACAAGATACTATGGGTCTTAAAGGAATTCCTGGTTTATGAAGCTTGGGCAGGCCATATATTCTGGGAGGTAAGGAGTTTTGAATTAATAGATCTTTAGCTGTGTTTGGTGAAATAAAATTATTTTGTTCCCATTTTTTGATTAGTTCATTGTTCTTTTTTTGATAAATAGTTGTAGGGTCATTTTTAATTTCAATATATGTTGTTTTATCTTGTAATAATGCATTGATTTTGGAGTCGTAATCTGCGGCATTCATTATTACCGTTTTATTGGATTTATCTGGTTGTAAAATTAGTAACCCTGGGTTTTCTTTTAAAAAACGTTTAGTTTTCTTCAGATTTTTGTGTAGGTCTTGATTGTTTTTTTGCTGTTCACGTGAAATTCTATTATTCTTTGTTTTAAAGTTTGTCAATATATTACAACAAGACGCTCTAATTTCATTTCATTTCATAAAAATACAACGGAGAAGGATGAAATTAGAGCGTCTTGTTGTAATATATTGACAAACTTTAAAACAAAGAATAATAGAATTTCACGTGAACAGCAAAAAAACAATCAAGACCTACACAAAAATCTGAAGAAAACTAAACGTTTTTTAAAAGAAAACCCAGGGTTACTAATTTTACAACCAGATAAATCCAATAAAACGGTAATAATGAATGCCGCAGATTACGACTCCAAAATCAATGCATTATTACAACATAACACAACATATATTGAAATTAAAAATGACCCTACAACTATTTATCAAAAAAAGAACAATGAACTAATCAAAAAATGGGAACAAAATAATTTTATTTCACCAAACACAGCTAAAGATCTATTAATTCAAAACTCCTTACCTCCCAGAATATATGGCCTGCCCAAGCTTCATAAACCAGGAATTCCTTTAAGACCCATAGTATCTTGTATTCAGTCCCCTTTCAATAACCTTTCAAAATTTCTAAAAAATATTTTATCGAACGTAGCATACAGAAATAGCCATTACATAAAAGATTCATGGAGCTTTAAAGAAAAAATAAACGAAGTACAGATCCCAATTGATTACACCCTTGTTTCCCTCGATGTAGTATCGTTATACACCAATGTACCAATAGACGTTGCCCTAAATGTAATAAAAAAAAAGTGGCCTGAAATAAAAAAGTATACAGATATTCCACTAAACGATTTTTTAGAAGCTATAAAAATTACTTTAACATCAACCTATTTTAAATATAAAAATTCATTCTACAAGCAAATTGAAGGTTGCGCAATGGGCGCCTCAATATCCAGTATAATTGCCCAATTAGTTCTAGAAGACCTTGAGGCCCAAATTATTTCTAAATTAAATTTTTTGTTACCATTTTTCTATAGATATGTTGATGACTGTATTTGCGCAATTCCCACAGATAAAATCAACTATACCTTAAATCTTTTTAATAGTTACCATAAAAAAGTCCAATTTACTATAGAAATCGAAAAACTGAACAAAATAAACTTTCTTGACATGACGCTACACCACAAAAATACTAAAATTTGGACAGAATGGTATACAAAACCTACGTGGTCCGGTAGGTATCTAAACTATAAATCACAGCACCATATATCACAAAAAAAATCTGTAGTAATTAGTTTAGCCGATAGAGCAATTAAATTGAGCAACCCTGAGTTTAGAAATACCTCAATAAAAAAGGCAAAAAATGTGCTTAAATTAAACTCATATCCACAAAAACTAATAAATTCTATTTTTAGACAACGCATTGAACAGCACAACTCCAATATCACAGATAAAGAAAACCGAAAAAACAATAAGAAAAATCATAAACACTATTTGTCCCTACCATATATACCCAACCTGTCAGAAAATTTCCAAAAGCTTTTTAAAAAACATGATGTTACTGTGTGTCACAAAGGGTTTAACCTCCTAAATAATAATTACAGCAAACTAAAAAGTGAAATTCCGAAAAATAAAAAAACCCATACTGTATACCAGATACCATGTAAAGATTGTCCTTCTGTGTATATTGGTCAAACTAGCCAACATCTTCACAATAGGTTAAATGGGCATCGATACGATAAAAAAAATACTACAGCACTTAAAAAACATGAGGAAAACTTTAGTCATAAATTTAACTTTGATGAAACAAAAATACTCTTAACAGAACCACACAAAAGAAAACGCGAATATCATGAAATGATCCACATAAAAAACAATCCTCAATCCATAAACGATAAATCGGAAATAGCGGGTCTCAATAAAATATATTTTAATATTCTTAATTAAATTTTCCACCTTAAAATTAGAAAATATGCAGTTCTCTAATAAATATTTTATTAAATAATTCATTATTATGTTTTTTAACTAGTACCCCAAAAAAATACACTTTTATTTTGCAAATGGATACCAAATGAGAAGTGAAATGACAATGGTATTTTGGATGTTCGTAAACTAATTTCTTTTAAACTCTTACAGCACAAAAAAACAACAGAATTCTCATAGCAACTACATGTCTTATTTGTAATATAGTAGCAGTCGACTTTAATACTCGTGTTCGTTCTACGTATATGACTGATGTATTATATTTTCACGTTGTGTGTGTTTTTTTTGTAATATACAAAATGTCAGCTTCGTGTTATATGTCTCATATGTGTTACACAATTTGTTATCGCATTTAATGCATTTTGGATCTTTGTTTCTGATGGTAAGTTTATTTTTTGTAAAACGTATATATTTATTTAAGGTCAATTTTACTTTTAGACACGTTATAAACCAGTTGAAAAAGTTGTACGAAAGTCAACGAAACGTCCTGGAAAAAAAAATAAAATTATGTAACTGCCCACTACCTCGCAGTTTACTCTACTGAACCAAAATTCCCAAGAAAACTTTGCTGAAACTTATATATTTACAATGGTTCAAGAAACATTCAATGATCATATATATATATATATATATATATATATATATATATATATATATTATATATATATATATATATATATATATATATATATATATATATATATATATATATATATATATATATATATATATATATATATATATATATATATATATATATATATATATATATATATATATATATATATATATATATATATATATATATATATATATATATATATGAAGGGTCCAAGGGGAGTCAGTTTCTAACGAGATTACATTAGCAAAAACAGGATGTAAGCCGAGATGAATTTATAGACCTACATGTTATCACAAAAAGAATAATCGAGTACTTCTTGTCATCCTTGAAAAATACTGGTATGGCTCCAAACTACCAAAGGAGAAAATATTTAGATAAGCCCAACCAACTGTCAGATGAGATTAATGAAAAAATGATAAATCATATAAAATGTTTTAAAGGGCGTGGGAGTCACTGCAGCACCAAAGATACTGAAAAAGTTTATTTTTTATCTGAATAATTAAATGTCAAAAAAATATATGAAATGTTCGAAGAACTACACCCTACTTCAAAAGTATCTTACTATTCCATATATAGGACGATTTTTGACACAAATTTTAATATCTCCGTTGGCTATCCCAGTACGGACACTTGCAGTTCATGTGATGAATATCAAGCCAAAATTGTGGCTTTAGAGTATGAGAACATCGCAAATACTGAAGCAAGGGGAAACTGTGCCAACCATGAAAACGGACCATGGAAGACCAAAAAATGATATCTACGGAGATCAAACAACTATCCACATTACATAAAGTACATTACAAAAAAGCGTCAAAGCAAACTAGACGAAAGTCGGAGTTAAAGGAATCAATCTGTATTGATTTTCGGAAAAACTTTCCTATACCTCATATTCCCACTAAGGATGTGTACTACAAACGGCAGCTATCTATTTATCTTTTCAATATACACATTCTTTCCAACTCGACTAGCGTATTCTATGTGTATCCGGAGGTAATGGGCAAAAAAGGTAGTGATGGCGTATCATCTTTACTAAGCCATTTCATTTACCTTGATCCAAAGGGCGTCATTTGGAATTGTTTTGTGATTCGTGTGGAGGACAAAACAAAAATTATAGTTTTTCCGCTTTCTGCATAATGCCGTTCACCAACATTGATTCTATTGAAGTGACCTTCCCTGTCAGGGGACACTCCTACATGGAAAATGATAAAAATATGGGCATCATAAATCAGAAAGCTAGAGTGGAATCAGTAGAGGAGTGATGTGGACTTATTACCTCCTCAAGAAGAAAACCTATACCCTTTATTGTAGAACATATAAAAGAAGACACTATAACATTGTATTGCCATCAGATTCTTGTATGTATACCAAATCACAGTCAATTACGGTCACAAGAACTTTGGAATTGCATTATTTTTTACGCACACCGTATAAGACATTCACAATTGTGCACCATAACATTGTATTGTCATCGGGTTTATATTTGTATTCCGAATTTCAATCAATTACGATAGCGTGAACTTCTTCAAAAGTTACTTACAATATTTGACCCAAACATGCATACTAACTAACTAACCAACTAGCAAACAAGTAAAGTTAAATAAAAGTCTTTAAAAAGAAGTACTTAGTCAGTTATTGAAATGTGAACTGGTTTATAATATAAAACGGGTGGGAGGAGAGATATTAAAAAGCTGCACTGTACATTCTTCTAAAACCCGTACTCTCGGGCTTTGACTTTGACATGTAGAAGAAAATCGAAAAAAAAGCCGCCACTCATTTTAACCTCATTTGAACATAAAAGTATAGTAAACCAGAATGAAAAGGCCAGCGATAAGCCACTCTTTTAACAAACAGTATACATCAAAAGAATAAACAGTTTTTCGCACCACGTTAGGTGCCGCTTATGTAAATTTAAATTACTTTAATAAAGGACTGCCAGCTGATTAAATTAAAGTCATCTCCATTCCGCGGCAACATAATAATAGGAGTGGCGTTTTCCTGTATTAAAAAAGAACGAGCGAACTCTTTCTGCCACATTTCCTTGGGTCGCAGTTATTTGGGGACCGAGGCTCATAATAAAAACATAAGCAATTTGGGTTTTCTCATACGCATCCTTATTTTATGTCGATGTGACGTAAATGACACGTTTGTTCCACATAATTGCGTAGCTTGAAGGGGAGCCGTAATACGAAAATAGTGTCGTTTTATTTAGTAATAAGTAATTTGAATATGTGATTCTCATTATAAAATATATATATTTATTATGTAATTATAACAGCTCTTTTAAAATTACAGAATCATACTACATTTTTTAAAACTAAATATATCAAAACAAAAATGAAGTTGGAGGGTTCAGTTTTACTTTAAACGTTATCAGATATAGATTGGATAAAAAAGAAAAGGAAAATAAATCGTGGACATGTCGGCAAAAAAAGTGTGAATTTGGTATCCGCTAGACCTGTTTGAATCTTATTAGACTTTATCAGCAGAGCTGTTTAACCAAGTTAAAAGATATAAGAAACTGAAAATCATAGAAAACGAACGTGGATTCACTGACAGGCGCCAGTCACACATTTGTAAATTCGGTCAAAAAAGCCCAGAATTTCTGACGTCTCTACGGAGTTGACCTTAACCACTTGCCATGACATTCAAGCTCAAGGTGACGAATCAAAAGAGAGTGGTGATTATGCAGAAGAATTCTTAAAAAGAAAATTAAAGTAAATCATCGGCATGTCGAGTAATAAGTCCGATTTGGGATGTTCTCTTAGTAACACCAAATGTCAGTTTTGTTCCTATTGGTGACTCTGGTGTAGCTTTTATTAAGTTTTGGTGCTAGTTGTACTCGTCTCTCAACTAGTTAACTGTACTGATGAAGCAATTCTTCTTCTAGGACGTTTTGCACCTGCAGAAATTGTATTTTTCTACTTTAGATTTAATTACTCGTGGGTTATGAGTTTCGCCACAGATTGTTATATGCCGTTCCGTCGTAATAGAGCTAGGCCCATTAACTCTAAGGTTACCTCGATGAGCAGCTATCGGGCGAGGGGGACGCGGGGGTAAGACGGACGTCGTGACGTCGACTGGTGACCCGATCTGACAAGGCGGCCAGTTTATTGCTTATTCAGCTTGACGTTTTCGTTGCGATAGTTATCAGTTGTGTTTTTTAGACTATTTTTTGAGATATTTGAACAGTTAAATAATTGTGTTTACTGCAAATAGTATGCCTATAGTTATTAAAATATGAAAAATACTTATAATACACATAAGCTGTCTCCATAGTGTAATCTCGGTTGATATTTTAGTACTGGTTAGAAATAGAAGAAATGTATGGTAGACTAGTAAAAACCATTTTCCTGTTTTTTTTATTTCCGTGTAATCTATTGTTATGTGCTGTTTATGTTGATAGCTATGTTACTCAAAAAGTTTGTTTCTAATATTAATTTTTAATAATGGTTTTAAATTTAAAATTAGCAATAAATAAATATAGATTAAAATTAGGACTATAGTTACGCAAAAAAAATATTATCTATTCCATAGCTTCCTATAATTTTTTTTTTGAGTATGCATTGTCACAATATTCAAAAATTGATTGAGATTTTCTGTTAAATTGCGATTTTCACTGTAACCATTGAATATTTATATATATATATATATATATATATATATATATATATATATATATATATATATATATATATATATATATATATATATATATATATATATGTATATATATGTATATATATATATATATAACATATTAACATACCAATGAGCATTTGCAATATAAAAAAACGTAGCGGGTGTTCTATTTAAAATTTCACTTTAAAAAGGCGCAAGTTTGATTTCATAGTGTGTCCACCCTGTATAGGTGTGGACAAAATTTTTTTATTTCATATATGCATTGATGCTTTATTAACTGGAAATTACCATCCAAATGTCCCATTTTAGATTCTTGCTATTTTTTTATAGTGATTTGAAAAATAGCCAGGGAAACTACATAGAAATCGATTATAGTTTAAATTGGTAATACATGTTATGTATGTATATAAAGGAACAAAATACAGGGTGTCCCATTTAAAATTTTATAGTTGATGTCGTCCCAGCAAAATTGGGACACCCTGTATACGTAGGAGCGAAGATCTTTATTAATAGCTATTCACCGTTTTCGTCGCTATCTGCATTCTTATTGTGAATGGAAATATCGTGGGCGGCCCATAACTGGCTTTTCAGTGTTTGAAAGGAAGTACCAGATGTGAACCGACTTCATAATAGCGTCTTTAACAATTATTGCCTTATATAGCAAAAACAAACCTCTGTTTGCTAAAACGTTGTTTTGTCGAGATACGACAGAAACATGTTGCATAGTAGTTAATTAAGCCTTCAGTCGGTTAGCAGCTTTGAAATTATTTAGCAAGGGGGAATTATCTTACGTACAAACCGGCATGCAATGTATTAAATTTTAATGTAAACCTAGCCTGGTTAGCGTCTTGACTTTATGCAGGCCTTCAGAGATTATTTATACTCTGTGAACACTAAAGTTGAAAAGTAGTTTTTCGAGTTACGTATAATATTACCCCCCTGAACAGTTTGTGAAGCGAGATGCCGAGAAAACGGTCTTTTCCCTGGAGCTTTTGAAAGTGAATAGCTCATTAATTATTAGTTAAGTCAAACTCTCTGTATTCTACATAAAAATTGCATTTTCGTTTTTCGTTTCCTCGCGTAAAAGCCCATATATTCTATTATTAATGTACTATATGTGATATGCAGGGTGTTTCGTAAGTACGGTACGTAGAATGACAGCTTTAAAAAAACGTTAAATTTCCTTTACCCGGAACTTCCTTCAATATGGGTCTTTCCTTTTATTTAGTGAAGTGCGACCCAATTTAGTTTAGTATACAGTCATTTAGTAAGACATATATGCTGTTTTTTTTTAACATTTTTGTTCGTCGCCATTTTGTTAGATCATATTGGATTCCTACCAATATTTTACCAGTTTCTACCTATGCCATACAAACCGACAGATGGAACGACGGAATTGATAAAACATATTTTTTGGCATCTAGGGATGCCAAAACGTGAAGATATGTAGAATCTGAGAGGGTGATTTTTGCAGGATTACAAATATTTTATTCAGCCGTCATCTTGAATTAGTACCACGGTTTTACTACTTTTGCCATTTTGTTTCGCCATCTTGTAGTTTTTTAGTAATCATTTTTATAATATTTCACTAGACATGTCTTGATCTGGAAATCATCGGGTAAGTAGTTTTTAAACTATCAGCAGTCACACGGACCGAAAAAATTAATAAAACATATTTTTTGGCATCTAGGGACGTGAAGATATGTGAAACCTGAGAGGATGATTTTGTCACGATTATAAATATTTCATTTAGCCGCCATTTTGTTCCACCAACTTGAATTAGTACTTCAGTTTTAGTAGTTCTTCTGTATACCACAATTATTTTGGCACACAATTTGTCATCAGTCCAAATTTTTAAACTTTTTCTAAATCGCTATTTTGTTACGCGATTCATACATAATACTTGATGTTTGGGCAAAATTTGAGATACATTGGATAAGTAGTTTTTTAGTAATAATGTTTTCAACATTTCACTAGGCCGCCATCTTGTTTTGCTATATTGGATTTTTACCAAAATGTTACCAGATCATCCTCGTATGACCATTAATTTTTGACCAAAATTTGAAGTCACTGTATGTGTTCATTTTTGTAAAAAGAAAAACTGTCCTCGCCTAAGTACTGTCTCCATCAATAACACACAAATCCCAATTAAGCGATATCACAAATTCTTAGGAGTAGTATTTGATTCTAGACTAAGCTGGAACCCCCATATCACAAAATTAAAATCAAAATGTACACTTGACACGAGACTCTTAAAATGTCTATCCCATACTAGTTGGAGAGCACATAGAGTCAATTTATGGAATATATATAAAGCAACCATACTCACGAAAATAGACTATGGCAGCCAATGTTACATAACTGCCCCCAAATCATACATCAAAAATCTCGACTCAATACACTATGGCGGAGTGAAGCTAGCTTTAGGGGCATTTCACACCAGTCCCACTGAAAGCTTATACTGCGTGGCTGAATGCCCAAGCCTGTACATAAGAAGAGAAATTTTATTATGCAGATACACTAACAGTTTGAAATTTAAGCCTAAGCTAAACCATTATAAAAAAATTTTCCTACTTATCTAACCCCCGACACAAATCATACAAAATACAAATGATCCTGTCATATATTCCATAACATCAACCAAAGATTATTCTTAGACTTTCCCCCTGTACAATAAGCAGATACCAACACGGTCCCACCCTGGACCATTGTCACTATTAAAGTAGATTTAAGTATGTCAACTACCCTAAATAGCCAAACTAATGACCAATATTTCAAACAACTATTTTTTTAAATCAAAAACAGTAAGTACTTGGTATCCAAGTATCCATACTGACTATAATTACAAACTGCCACTTTTAGCAGGAATTCTCACTGCTGAATTAATAGCCATATCTAAAGCAGTGGACTATATAGCTGACAGCAATCACTCAAAATTTGTCATTGCAACTAACTCTATGAGCTCCTTAAAAACGATCCAAATTCATTTACCCAAAAATCCTATCGGAATGGAAATATAAAATAAAACCAAACGCATACTAAATCAAAATAAATCCATCATATACATGTGGATCCCATCACACTGTCATATACCAGGAAATGAAAGAGCTGACTTATTAGCAAGGGAGTCATACAACTGACCCAACCAACTCAATTTCACTCTATGGAAAGGAGACTTAAACTTAACAACCAAATCTGCATTTGAAAACGTAACTCAACTAAGCTGGGGTCTTTTACAAGAAAACAATAAGGTTCATGACATTAAGGAAATGTTCTATCAAAAGGAAAGCCTACAAACATTCTCCCAAAAAAATGTATGTCTCATTACAAGACTAAGGATAGGACACACAAAATTAACACACGAATATCTGCTAAAAAAGGATAATCCGCTAGAATGTGAAACATGTAACACCCCACTTACTAAAAAACATATCCGTACAACTTGCACTAAATACGCTCACATAAGACAGCAATTAAACATAACAAGCAATCTCCAAGCAACTCTACAATACAACAACAGAAATACAATTATTAAATCCCTTGAGCTCACTGAACTAATAAATAAAATTGGACACTAAAAAACCCAAGAGATTGATGTGTCCTTAATCCATCTCTCTCTCTCTCTCTCTCAATCGGGTAAGTAGTTTTTTAGCTATGCCGCGAGCAGACAGACCGACAGACAGACAGACCGACGGAATTGAGGAAACATGTTTTTCGGCATCTAGGGACCCTGAAACGTAAAAATCTGAAAAAATCTGGAAAAGTGATTTATTTACTATTACAATACTTCCCTTTTACGAGAGAAGTAAAAGGGCTAAAACCCAAAATTTAATGAAACTTTTTATATATAAAACATGTTTTAGCACTGGCAGTCTTTAAAATTTTTTTCTTCTCTCTCTAGTGGGACGAAACAGTTCACTAAAAATAAAAAATGCGTTAATTTTTTTTTCAGTTAAGGTTATTTATAAAAAGGAGAAACACCTCAAATTTATTTAATATTTTTGCATATAAAGACAATTGTTGCCTCTATTTCTATTATTTCGCTATATTAAATATATTCATTCAATATCTTAAAAAATACAATATTTTAAAAAATGGAAAGGTTTTTAAAACTTTTTTTATATAAGAATATTATTTTCTATTATACAGGGTAGTCTTAGAGGTAAAACAGTCTCTCAAAAACACAAATTATTTTTATTTCCATAATGCTTAGTTTTTGTAAACATTGAATATTTTTAGCTTTATATAAAGCCAATGATTGAACTAAACTGGGTCACACTTCACTATTCCTAAAAAAAGGAAAGAATCATAACGGGGGATGTTCCGGGTAAAGGAAATTTACTGATTTTTTCAAGTCAGTTAAAATTTTAAGTCAATTGAATAAGTAATTTTTTGATACTGAAATGGTAAATATTTTATTAGGCGTCGATTTTGTTCCGAAATAATGTTGTACACAAAAATTTTCACAGTTTATTTCTAACTTACCCTTAAGTTTGGGGCAAAATTTAGTATAAGTACTTTCATAATAACGATTTTTTTAACATTCTCTGAGGACGTTATTTTATCATCCTAGATTAGATTTTTACCAATATGTAACCATTCTCTAATAGAATAAGTAGTTCCTGAGGTATGCCTCGACAGACCGACGGAAATGAGAGAACATATTTTTCGGGATCTAGGAACCCTAAAACACAAAGATCTGGAAAATTTTCGGAGCGTGATTTTTTCACTATTACAATACTTCTCTCTATCAAGGAAAGTAAAAATATACAATATTTTTCTGCTGTTATCATTTCGCTTAATATAGTATTAAATTCAATACAACCCAATGAAATTAAATAAGAACTGATCATCAATATTAACCAGCAGTAAGAACAATTAATTAAATATCTATTTAACCAGAGCATCTCAGAAGAGGGAGAAGCAGCGCTAAAAGAGACTCTAAGTAAATATTTATCATTTTTTTCCCTCTCCGTTATAAGTCTGTCCTCAGACAATCGAATTAAATGGCATAAATGTGCTAGTGGTGATTAGATTAGAACAGCTTCTTTCTGCAGTAATATGATGATAAAACGTGCTTTCCTTTATTAAAAACGAGAAGAAAAATCTTCGAAATATTTTTCGGGGTCTGGATATCTCGCACGAGAATCGTATTAAGAGCGTGAGTAATTTAGGTTACTTACTCTCTGAGTGTTGGCATTTATCGTTTAAAATAGCCGACCGCCGACCAATTTATTTACTGTGTTAATTTAATTCCTGTTCTTTCCATTAGAATATAAATATGTAAAAGACGAGGGACAAAAATCTATAAAAAGTGGTTTCACTGAAATTTAATTTTTATTACTTCCCTCATAAATCGTGAAAAAATCTACCTCCCAGATTTTTTCAGATCTTTACGTTTTAAGGTCCCTAGATGACGGAAAACATGTTTTCGCGATTCCATCGGTCTGTCTGCCTGTATGTTTGTCTGGCGGCCTAGTGAAATGTTAAAAAAAATATTACTAAGAAAGTGCTTATTCAATTTATTTCAAATTTTGTACACAAATCAATTATGTAGGAATCAACTAGAAAAATTTTGGTACGAATTCAAGATGGCGAAACAAAATGGCGACTTAATAAAATATTTAGAAATTCAGCTTAAAAAAACTACTTAATGAACTGATTTCAAATTGTGTGCCATAACTAATAGTAGTACAGAGATGAACTAGTAAGTGTGGTACTAATTCAAGATGGCGGAACAAAATGGCGGCCAAATAAAACTTTTGTAATCTGAAAAATCACCCTCTCAGGTTCTACATATATTCGCGTTTATTTAAGGCTCATATGGGGATGACCTGGTAATATTTTGGTTAAAACCCAATATGCCGGAACAAGATGGCGGCCTAGTGAAACGTTAATGAAATAATTATTAAAAAATCAATTATCCAGTTTATTTTAAATTTTGTACAACAATCAAGTTATATGTAGGAATCAACTGGTAAAATTTTGATATGAATCTAAGATGGTGGAACAAAATGGCGGTTTAATAAAATATTTAAATATTAAGCCTGAAAAACTTACTTAATTAAGTGATTACAAATTTTGTGCCATATCCAATTGTTGTATAGAGATGAACTAGTAAAACTGGGGTATTAATTTATTAAGTGTGACGTAGGTAGAAACTGGTAAAATATTGAATCCAATATATTGGAACAAAATGGCATCCAATAAAAATGTTTGAAAAGACAGTATATATATAAATATATATATATATATATATATATATATATATATATATATATATATATATATATATATATATATATATATATATATATATATATATATATATATATATATATATATATATATGTGTGTGTGTGTTCCTAAATAACTATGTACTGAACTGAATTGGGTCATTTTTTGTAATAAAAGGAAATATTCATAATCAGGGAAGTTCTGATTATCGGTTGTTATTGTTGTAATAGGTACAATCATGGCTGGTGGATGTATTAAAATTGGATTTTAGAAAGTTCGATCGGATATGACAATCTGGTCCCGTTATCCCCGTCAGGGATACCATATTCTAATGCGACATTCAACCCCATACTGTAACTATCCATTTTCAACGTTAAATTGAATTTTATTCAAGAAACCTTGAGAACCTCAATTACTGGTATGCGCTATATGAAAGTTTAAAATAATAGCAAGTCAAGATTGATCAGAGTCAAGTTTTGAACGCAACTCCAAAATCCTAGTCCTGAAATGGATTTCCTGTCAAGTTTACTAACCCAAAAATTACGTTGGAGATTTTTTAAAATGGAATTTATTTTATTGTCGATTTATTGGAAAACGGAATACAACGGTATGAAAATATCATACAGTGAGTACAGGGTGTCCCAAATTCGAGGCGTATCATTAGTCAATTTGCCGCAATTTTATGCCATTCACAAAGAATATCAAATATCCGCGATTCCGTTTTTATTTTTTTCTGACCCTATTTGAATTGATGTGACAAAATAAGTTCCACATTCTTATTGATACCTTTTTTGCTTTACAAGATGGAGCTGCTAGATTTTCAATCCGTTTCGTTTCTTCGCAACCATCATCAAGTTTATTTTTTATTCCATTTATGCTTAATTAACTTTAATTTAAATTCTAAAGTCAATAACATAACACACTTGACATATCCGACGTTTCGAGCAAAAAATCTATCCTCAGTGCTAGTTGCTGATGATGGCGATGGAACAAAACGTCCGAACAAAATCCTGATGACGCCATTTTGTAGTGAAGAAAAAATAGCCATGAAAATGTCGAATTTCTTTTGGTCTACTTCTTGAAAATTAAATATGACATACGAATTCTTTTCAGTTATTGATTGAATTGATAGGAACGAAATAATCTGGGGTAATATCCCTAATGCGTCCAATTTTCCGGAAAAATTAGGAAAGACGAGTTTTTAAGTAATTTTTCTAACAAATAGCATGAGCGTTAGCGGTTTTAAAAATCTGAGTCAAAAACGAGCATTTTTGTTAAAAAAATACTCCTATTTTTCTATAGGAAAAACTAGATGCACGAGAGATATTTGGTGAGATTGTTTACTGAGTTCAATAAATAATATTTAATATAAAAATACTTTTATTTAAAACAACAGTAAGAACAATAATTATTACCTTGTCAAATTTAAATAATATTTTCCCGATTTTTTTCCGAAAAAAACTGCTAACAGCATGTCAGGAATTTTTTCCACTTGAAAATTAAATATGACGTACGGATTCTTATCAGTGGTTGGTCAAAAGTGAAAAGAAGAAAATAATCGTAAAAAAATTGGAATTTTGTTTTCATTTGCTCATTTTTGAAAAAATATTTAAAAATAAATTTTTCATACCTATTGCAACTTCTTATCCTCTATGAAACTGTAATCTTACGTTTTATTTTCGTTGTTTCGCCTGCTGGCAACGATATTAAGGTTAACGGTTTTTTCTGTTTAATTTCTCTTTATAGTTCATTTTTGTAAAAATCTTATCTAAATTAATTACAAAATTAATAAAAACCCAATCATATTTTACAAATGGTCGGTCTTTTATCATATTCCGAAATCTTAATGTTATTATGTAAAGCAAGAGCTGAATGTAGGAATATCTTAATTGCACGATTGTCATCCAATTAGCGTGTAGTTTTATTTAATATTTTTAACATTCGTTAGTATTTATAATATTCGAAATAATGTGAGGAAAAATTGGTCAATTACACTTAACACCAAAGTTATCGCGAAAACTGTCACACAGAAAAAAATCAATATGACGGCTTTCCACCATTTTTATTTTTTTTTTCTGTTTTCTTGCGAAACCATGCCGGTAGCACCCTTAATGCCCCCTGAACAATTTATTTAAATCGGTCAATTCATTCCTGTATACAAACATTAAAAAAAATACGTATAATCCCATTGAGAACTCCCATTCTTTTATGAAGTCGTTTAAAAAAGTTTATTAGATGTAGAACCATCGCGCAAACCAGGTTTTTTTAACAAAAGTTTAATATAATTAATTGAATTGCGTTTATTTTGTTTTTAGTTAAGTATTTTAACAATATTATAAATAATTTGTATGTAAATACAACTTTCGTCCGATGCTCATTCACATATTGTCCAAACTACGTATGTGTATCCAACCGTGGGATAATATTCGTTATTTGCTTCCTTCGGCATAAAAATAAGTTAATGGGCCCTTTTTCCGGTTTCTCCTTGTGTGGAAACATAAACTGTGACAAGACAGTTATTTAAAAAGATGGGTGCCAAGGAAAAGGCAAGCCAAATTGCTCATGATTTTATTATGGGCAACGTAACAAAGTAACTACATACCCAGGAGAAAAACCATTTTTTTAATAAAAGAAGAAATAGTCTATTATTTATCCTTTATATAACGGTGTACTTGAATCATGATGTGTCCAAAAATGTGCAAAAGTATGAGTACCATAATAACCACTCCCTATGATGTTTCTTCAAAATTATTTTTGTTCAAGACTATTGTAACTTGCAACCAAGAATTGCAGCATGTAAAATGGCCTTTAAACAAATTTCGTAGAAACGACTATTTTATTTAGATACACGAGGGATATTTAAGTTTATAAGTTCAATAAATAATATTTAATATAACAATATTTTTACTTAAAACAATAGTAAGAATAATAATTATTAAACTAAAAAAGTAAATATAATTACTTTATTCTCATCTCAACTAACCTTGCCAAACTTGAATGATTTTTTTTCGAAAAAACTGGTGACAGTTATGTCAGACAATTTAGTATCTTGTAGTATTTAGCAATACTACAAGAGAGAAAATTTTGTCGGCAAAATTTTCCGATTGTTTATGAAAGTTTGTTGCTTGGTAATTTCGCGAATGACATTTTTGAAGCAACAGGCGAGTGGTTTTGAAAAATATCATGAGCGAAATTACCAAAAAGCAACAAACTTGATTATACTACAGGAAAATTTTACCTTCAAAATTTTTTTCTCGCGTGGTATTCGACATTACTATTTCACGAGAATAATGTCTTACCATATATAATATCAAATAAAACCGTGAAATCATAAGAAATAACTTTCAAAAGCGTGTCTTTTAATTTGTTTCTATTGTAATAAATAGGGTAATTAAATTGGTAACTAAGAATATTTGACCTAGGTGATACTTGTCAAAATGACAAGATTAATATTTTACTTTAACCCAACAAAATGATGTCGCTGAAAAACCATCTTGTCGATTTTGTCCAGGTAGGGAGAATTTTGTCCAGGTGTGAGTTTTGGCAGTAGAAAACAGGCCTTTGCTATGCCATTTTGCCATTGTAAAACAATAGAGTGGAACAATCACTTGAAAACTAAATATGACTTATGAATGTCAGTGATTGATCAAAATTGATCGGAAGGAAATAATCGGGGGTAATATCCCTAGTGCGTCTAATTTTCCGGAAAAAATCGAAAAAACAAGTCACTAAGTAATTTGTTTAACAAATAGCATGAGCGTTAGCGGTTTTAAAAATCTGAGTCAAAGACTAGGATTTTTAAATTGCTCTAATGCTATTCGTTAAACAAATTTCTTAGAAACGACTATTCAAATTTTCCTGTAGGAAAATTTAGATACACGAGGGATATTTAAGATTATTTCCTGAGTTTGATAAACAACAGTAAGAACAACAATTATTAAACTAAAATCATAATATAATTATTTGATACTAATTTTAAGTTGCCTTGTCGAACTTAAATAATATTTTTCCGTTTTTTTTTTCTGGAAAAACTGCGGCCAGCATGTCAGGTAATTTTTCCACCTGAAAATTAAGTATGAAGTGCGAATTCTTGTCAGTGACTGGTCAAAATTGATATGAAGGAAATAATCGTAAAAAAATGCAATTTTATTTAATGACTTGGAAACTATGAAAACTATGTCATATTTTACAATTAGAGTATTTTAAAATGTCGGCCTCTTTTCATACTCCGGAATTTTAATGCTATCGTGTAAAGCAAGAGCTCAACGTAGATACATTTTAAATACCTATTGCACATCATCCAATTAGCATGTAGTTTTAGTTATTTAGTATTTTCAACATTCGATGCCCATATTAATTTTTTGATAAAATACACTTCATACCAAAGTTACAGCGAAAACTCTGTCACAGAAAAAAATTAGGATGAAGGCTTTCCGCAATTTGTATTTTTTTTTTCTGTTTCCTGCGAAACTACACCAGTACTACACCTAATGCTTCCTGAACAATTTATTTAGATTGGTCAATTCATTACAAACATTAACAAAAAAACACGTATGCGTAACATTATTTACTTTTTTGTGTTTATTTTATATTTTAATATAATTATTTTAACAATATTATATAAAATTTGTGTGCAAATATAACTTTCGTTCGATGCCGTTCACATATTGTCCAAACTATATGTGTATCCAACCGTGCGATGATATTCGATATTCGCTTCCTTCGCTATCAAAATAAATTAATGGACCCTTCTTCCGGTTTCTCCTTGTGTGGTAACATAAAATGTGACAAGACGGTTATTTAAAAAGGTGCGTGCTAACATGCCAAGAAAAAGGAAAGCCAAATTGCTCATGATTTTATTATGAGCATCGTAACAAAATAACTAGACCCGGGGGAAAATCCATTTTTTTTAATAAAAGAAAGAATAGTTCATTATTTATCCTTTATATAACCGTGAGCTTGAATCATGATGTATACAAAAAAATTATTTTACTACCAGGGTATTTTGCCTAAAAATTAAGCAGGGTTCACAAAGTTTTTTTGATTGGTAGCCCTTAATAGAATATTTCAGAACTTTCAAACTGGATTATCTCTAAAACTGTTTATTTTATCCGTTTCGAACAAGAGTATAGAGCGTATTACAATTTGAGGAACGAGCACTGGGATCTGGGAGACTGTAAGAGATACAGGGTTAAAAAGAAGCAAAATCGTACCTTTCATTATTTGAGGAACGAGCACTGGGATCTGGGAGACTGTAAGAGATACAGGGTTAAAAAGAAGCAAAATCGTACCTTTCATTCATATGTCGTCGAGAGATTTACAAAAATTTCGAGTATTTCTGAAGATATTCGAGGGAAATATTCCTAGGGCATCTACTTTTTCCGGAAAAATCGGAAAAAGAGTTTCTAAGTAATGTGCGAATGCTATTTGCTAAACAAATTTATTAGAAACGATTGTTCCAATTTTTCCATAAAAAAAATAGGTGCATGAGACATATTTGATAATATTTAATATAAAAGATATTTTTTTTTAAACAACATAATATTATTATTTCATACTACTCATTTTAACTTACCTTGCCGAAATTGATATTTTTTCGAATTTATTTTCCGGAAAAACTGCTGACAGCTTCGTCAGGTGATTTTTCCACTTGGACATTAAATATGACTTATGAATTTTTGTTGATTGATTGGTCAATATTGATAGGAAGGAAACAATCGTATTGACTTTAATTGAAAAAAATATTTAAAAATAAATTTATGATACTTATTGAAACTTTATTGTCCTCGATGAAACTTTAATCTCAGATTTTAATTTCGTCGTTTTGGTGTGCTGGCAACGATTATCACTTCGGGATTTTTAAATACGGGTTTTTATTTTGAACCTAATAAACCATTTTCAATAATTTTAATAAATGACGTACTTCCACAAAAGAGTATTAGGCAAATTATTTTTTCTTAAATCTACTTTTTGAAAAACATTTTTTACCCTTTTTTAATTAAGTTAGCCCCTCGAAACTGCTAATATTTGCATTGTTTATTATTATTAACACCAGCAAACGTGGTGCAAAATAGGAAGGCTGTATGCATTTTCATTTTGAGTTTAATTACTTAATTTTTTTTATTGCTTATATTATATCTTTTATAATGGTTTTTAAACCTCGCTTTATAGGAACTTTTATTTATTTTTGCGAGACAAACTTGCTGCCTGACAACTGAATTTCTGAAGACCCTGTATCTAATAATACGATTGCGTGAGCCTGCTCTTGGAGGAAATCCATAATATTATTATGTAAAATCTTCATTTAACGTCCGAATAATTTATGTGAATTTTAGAGTGTATAGTCGTAATTTTTACGAGGTTTTATTCTTAACGTAATTGTTTCTTGCAAATCAAAGAATTGCGAGTTGTGAATTAAAGTTATCATTAAGAGAAATTGGAGACTAAACAGACCTTTAACGGATAAGTAATTAGAAGAGGAGATGGAGGATATATATAGGGCTAAAAAAGACCCGGAAGTTAACGCAAGTGATGAGAGTGGAAGTGAAAATGAAGACTTCATAGATATTGAAGAATCTGACTCAGAATTTTTACCATCCGACGACAATTTTGACAAATCTGGTTCTAGTAGAAAAAGAAAAAGCATAGTTTCACAAAATACCACTACACAGAAAAAAAATATACGCAATATAGTGACTAGAAAAGTGACTAATATCGACGCAGCTGATAAATCCGATAAGTTTCAACAGTTACAAGGCGAAATAATGGTAGGTGAAATAAGTAATGAAGAGGAAGAAAATAACCAAACAAATATAAATGAAGAAGAGAACGAAAATATTGGCGAAAAACAACATATGGCAACAAAAGAACCATCTATATCCCAAGCGAGTCTGAAAGGAAAAAATGGCCATAGATGGACCACAGTTGTAAAAAAGTAACAAGCAGAACACCACGGAGAAATGTAATTCACATAATGGCGGGCCCTAGAGACCTTGCTAAAGAAGCTCTTACACCTTTAGATACATTTAGCCTTTTTTTTAACAGATGCAATGATTGACATTATCGTTACACATAAAAACGCCGAAATAAATATTAGATCCGCAAACTACAAAGATTCCAAAGCCACTATCTCTAGGACAAGTTCAACAGAAATTGAGGCACTTATTGGTCTCTTATATTTTTCAGCGGCAATGAAAAATAACCATTTGCCTACTACGGAGTTATTCGATGAAAAGTTATGTGGATCAAATTACAAATCATCCATGAGCGAAGCGAGGCTTAAGTTTTTAATTAATTGCCTAAGGTTCGACGATAAAAACACCCGCGATGAACCCAAAAAACAAGTCTCTTTTGCAGCCATTCGGGAAGTATGGGACGAATTTATTCAACACTGTAATCGGCATTACAAACCCGGATCTTATTTAACAATTGACGAACAACTTATAGGTTTTCGGGGACGTTGTCCCTTTAGAATGTGTATACCCAACAAACCATCCAAATATGGGTTGAAAATTGACATGGTTTGTGACGTACAAACTAAATATACGATTGAAGCAGCTCCATACTTGGGAAAATCTACTCAAACTAATGACCTTCCACTAGGAGAATACTTTGTTAAAACGTTGACTAAAACTGTTCATAAGTCGAACCGAGATATTACAATGGACAACTGGTTCACGCCAGTAAAACTAGTGGACGATTTATTAAAAGATCCTTATAACCTTACACTTGTTGGTACCATTCGATCAAATAAAAAAGAAATTCCACCTGAGATGCTAAGCTTGCCTCACCGCCCTGTTGGTAATTCAAAATTTTGCTTTGACAATAAAAAAACCCTGGTATCTTACAAACGCAAATCAAACAAAAATGTGCTTTTACTGTCTACCATGCATCAGAGTAATAACATTATTGTTTCCACTGGAAAACCAGAAATAATTGAGTCATATAACGCAACTAAAGGTTTCGACCAAATGTGTGGACATATGAGCACTTCAAGAAAAACCAAACGCTAGCCGCTTTGTATTTTTACGGTGTACTAAACATGGCCAGTATTAATACATACTTCATATATTGTAATAATAATTTAAAAGCGAACAGGAAACCAATGAGCAGAAGGTCTTACATGTTGGAATTACACAAGGATTTATCTTGACCATGGCTTGACCAGCACTTACAAATCAAAACTTTGCAGTCATCGGTCCGCTTAAATATCGAAAAAACATTACTTGTACCTACTGTCGACAACCTGGTCCTTCAAAAAGAAGCATGTGTTACATCTGCCCCACGAAAAAACGACGCATGACAACCCATTTTTGTAACCGTTGTCGCCGGCCATATTGTCCTGAACATCGAGCGGCTTTTTGTAACAACTGTATTACCAATATTTAGAATTTATTTTTTGTTGTTGATTGATATTATTTAATAAAGAATATACTATAAAATATATTTATTTTATTTAAAAATAAATTTGATAAAAGAAAATAATAATAATTATTAAATTATATTAATATTTATTTTACAATTATTAACGTATAATTTACGATGGTCACCTTTCTAGGGTTAACGAATCTATTGTTTCAAATTTTACGAAACTAAATACTTCATTACAAAAATGACCCTTTACTCAAAAATAATTGAAGATCATTTCAAAATAAAATCATGTAAATCGGTGCAGTACAACTCTCTCACGAACTTGCTGGAAAATCTGGCTAAGTGTTTTAAATGTATAGATTAATGTGCATGTTCTATAAAAATACCAGCAAAGGAATTTTTATACATGTTCTTTTAAATCTTCAAATTTTCTAAATTCCAAAAAAGAGCATTTTGAACAATGTTGGCACGGAGTACCCTTATCAATTAATTCAAAAAATAATTCAGTCCTGGAAAAGTTCGGATCATTTCTTGGCAACCACCTCTAAGTATTCCAGAAAATCACGTTCAAGGCAACGACTTCTACGTTGAGATGTGATACAGGGTATTTCAATTAACCAGTATGGTTAAATATCTCAGAAACTTCTATATCTAGCCGTTCCAAATTTGGTATAAATAGGTTATTGATCATAACCCATCTTGTCACCATATTAACAATGTAGCCAAGTTTACCAGTTTTGAATAAAATAAATTAACTCCATTTTTTTTAAGTAACTATGTGTTAATTTTCATTGCTTTTGATTACCCCTACCAACTTTATTAAGATCTTAAACTATAAGAGTTTTTTTATAGAAGAAAGAACACTGTATTTTTTGTAACCTCAAATATTTCAGAACTTACTGTACTTAGGTGCATCAAATCTGGTATACGGTGATAGATTGTTACGGTCCAAATTTTCTCAGCTACTTTACTTACATATTATAAGATATTTAGATTAAAATAGAAATTAAACTTTTTTCCTGGTCTTACATCTTAAAAATAAAGCTAACGTCAATATTTTGAGCATCTAATTTATTAACAGCTAAAATACAATTGAAAAGTAAACATTCTTCTTGGGAACCAACTGTTGTCTGCTGTGAGGACCTATGGAAATCTGGAAATAGAGAAATAACTTCTTGGACGCTTACATGATGATTCTAGTTACTATTTAGGCAAATCGAGTAAACTCAAGATTCTAGGAAAACAAACTTAAACATCAAATGAATAATAGCATCCCCAATTTGTTCATGCATCCTCTCCCAAATAGTTAATATTTATGTATAGATTTAAGTGCTTCTTTTTTAAGATGTTGTGTTGCCTGATGATTGTTGTAATAAGTGAATTTGATGTGCTAAATCTCATTATCAACAACAATTTTGATGCACTCTGTATCAAATTTGGATTGAACTTCTAATATTTTCTAAAATATGTTCATTTTCATTCACCTTCAATAAGACAATACTTTTGTATTTATAGAAAAATAATAACAAATAGAAAGTTAGGTTAATATTTATAATAAATACCTGTGAAGATTTTCTTTAACAAAGTAACTGTTAGACTCCTGAAATTTCTTTGGCATTTTTCTCTGAACAGTTTCAAAAGAGATTAACAATTTTGATTTAAATTATTAAAATTTATTTTTAATTGTTTATAAAAGTGAAGTAAAATTTATGTCAAAATATGGTAACTAAATTAGAAATTTCCCTAGATTTCGCGCTTTTAAAACAAAAAAAATGACATCTCTTGTTCGGTATGAAATCATTGTGCCGTGTGGATGGAAAGCGATTTTCTTGGCATTTTTGCCTAGTTTTTCTACAAGAAGTGTAGTCTTTCGCCTTTATACTTGATTGCAACGTTTCTTTGAACCATTAGCATTATGCTGATATATAAATAAAGTTGTTTTTGGCAGTTTAAAATTGACTTCTGATTTTGGTTTAAAAGGCCAGTGAAATCTCATTGGTAAATCCTATTTCAAATAATATTAATAGTTTTTAAAGCAATATCTTGGATACTCCTGCAGATTTAAGTCATAAAACTAAATTAAAATCAGACATACCTTTAACCTTCGCTTGTTGTAGGCGTTTTTTTCTGTGGGACAACACACACTCTCACCATTTGTCTCTACCCTGGGAACCCTCTGGATAGGAACACTAACCGCCACTCACATAATTGAAGCTTACCTGTGACACCAGTTGTCCCTGATCATCTGACACCCTCTGAGCTATCGAGGACTCCTTTATCCTTAGCCCAAGTCACTGCAGATCGTGGAGTGGACACCAGGTTTTATTTGTGTAGATGTGTTGTCTTGGGAACCATCTCAATTGTCCAAGTTATTTGTAAATAACTTCACCTTTATTCTCAAACGAATTATGCATATATCCGACATATACAATTCTTCTGCTAACTTTAGTTGTTCTGAGGGACTATACTAAATATTATACTCGGTATATAATTCAACGAAGAATAGGTTCTAGATTAGCAAAATTTAGGTCCTTTTTCACATTAGTTTTAATGTAATTTATGCTTCAAATTATAATGATAAAGTATACGGCACATAGAAATATTTGAAGTTTTTCTAGCACACTCAGTCACAAACACTAGATTGTTGGGTAACGCAGTTTCCGCTATTAAGGAGTACATAACAAAACTTTCGTTGAAACTATTAAATTAAGTAAAGTTTAGAGTTCACTAGCCTCGCTATTATAATTGCTCACTCACTTTGATTCATAACTAGTGCACTTGTTCCAAATCCATAAAGCTGTTTTCTCTTGTTGATTTATTGAACTTTAACGAACTTTATATGAAAGCTTAGACTGTTAAACTTTAGCGAACATTATATGAAAGATTATCTCATCTCTTTTCGTTTATGAACATTTAGGTAACCAGAATTTACTTAAGGGCATAAAAACAGGTGGCGCAGGTATTACCCACACCACTCTACGTTTGAAGAGAGCTAGTCGGTGCTCCATAAGTTCGGTTCGTTGTAACAGAACATCAAGCAAATATCATGATCACTTTTTCTGTTAAATAGGTCCAAGCACAGCTGTAAAATTAACAGGGACCTAGGCGTCCCCATTTCACCCTTCCTTTCCAAACTTAGTTGAAAGCACCACAGTTCCTCTTCCCTTTTTTGTGTACTTTTAACATACATTATTCTTAAATTCGAAATTCTTATACAATCCTAACCCCAAATATTTCCACCATCCATCATCTCTTCCTTTCTTCTTCTTTTTTTTCACATAGATACCACGATGATATTTGCAAAGTTGTCAAATTTACCGGTTTTGAAAATGAGTAAATTTTCTTTTCTCTCAAGGGTTATACTTCTTTTTTATGCTTGTCGATTTTCTGTGCTAACGTTAATCTCTAATTCAATTTTTTTCAAGATATGACAATACAACATTTTTGTAACAAGTATTGGAACGTAAAAATAATTCTCAGTCACCAAACGTAGATATACTAATATCTGTACACATGGTTTATTGGTCATGTGTTATTCGATGATGATATTAAAATGACGCCAAATTCACGGGTTTTCCAGAACATAAATAAACTTTTTTTAATGTAACCCATAGCTATATTTATTGCTCTCATAAAAAATGATGTAATGTAATATCTTGCAATACGTCAAATAAAGATTTTGATATTTTCAGTGGCGGAGAAAATCGACGGGCGTAAAAATAGGTATAGGGATACCTTAAAAAACAAAGTTTACACATTTTTTTCAAAACCGATATAAACTTGAAAACATTGCAAATATCATCCACATCAGATATTAATAGTTAAGCCATTTATCCAGATTTTGGGTACTTAATTATAGTAGGTTCTAGGTACATTTTATAATAAATGCTGTTATATCTTGAAAAAGCAAGTGAAATGGAAAATTTATAATCTGGGATTATAATAAAGTTGGCTGGATTAATCGAAAGCAGTGCAAAGCGAAGTTTAATTTTTTCTGAAGAAAACCGTTTATTGATCAATAACACAGGCCAACACACATTTTGGTGCCTGCGATTTTTTAACTTTTCCGGGTAATTTTTGGATGCAGAATGTAAAAAAGTTCTCAGATTTTGTCTATCAGATCTAGTTTTTTTTGTTAAAAAAAAAAAAAAATTGTGTATATATTTTACGTTTAACTGCTATAATATATAATATTACTATTGCCAGTTAAAAAAACCAAGACACATGGATTTAAGTACTTATTGCAAAAACTTAATTTACATAATTGCATTGGTCACTAATCATATAAAAATTTTCTTTTATACGACTTTCTAGAATGGAGTTTACTAGGGCAGTCTCGCTGAAGGCTCCAGCAGTAGTCCGCCATCATGTGGCTATCCCATCGTCCTTGACAACGATCTTCCATAGTTTAAATATCCTGATGGAATCTTTCCCCCTGTTCTTTACTACAATCACCTAAGTTTTCTGGAAAAAGATCTAGGTGGCTGTGGAGGTAGTGAACTTTTATATTCATGTTACAGCCGAGAATATTAAAATTTGAAAGCATAGTTTCCACTAATTCTAATGCTTTATGATTACCAAGAAAAATTTGTACTACTTGAACAAATGAACACCAAGCATTAGATTCAGTCTCGTTCATTGATGTGGTGAATTGTGGATCTTTAACAGGTTGCCTTATTTGAGGACCATCAAATATACCAGCTTTTAGTTTTTCCGTGCTAATGCCAGGAAATTTACGTGACAAATACCCAAAATAGTTTCTATCTCGATTTAAAGCCTTCACAAATTGCTTCATTAGACCTAGCTTGATATGCAAGGGCGGAAGTAAGATTTTTTCTATTGAAATCAAAGGTTCATTGATAACGTTTTGTTTTCCTTGAATCATGACATCTCTTGAAGGCCAAATTTTGTTAACCCAGTGCTCATTTTTAGCTCTGTTGTCCCAAAGGCACAAAAAACAAGGATATTTTGTATAACCACTCTGCTGTCTAAGGAGGAAGTTAACCATTTTTAAATCAACACAAATTACCCACTGATGTTCTTCGTATTTAATTTTTCTCAAAACTAATGAAATTGTTTCATATTCTTCCTTCATGGTAGTAGAATGACCAATAGGAATTGAGCCATGTTTGTTACCGTTATGTAAAAGAACACATTTTAAACTACGTTTTGAACTGTCAATAAAAAGGCGCCAATCATCTGGAGTGTATTCAGGCAAACCCATTTTTTCTAAGAGCCCTTTTATATTGTTACAGAATACCAAGTCATTTTCCTGAGCCAAAAAAGGCAGCAGATCCTTATCTCTTTTACGATAAAATGTAATATTAGTACCTGGACAAAGTAGATTTTTTCTTTTAATCTGGATGCAAGTAATTCAGCGGATTCCTTTGAGAGATTCAGGTCTCTTATAAGATCGTTTAGTTCTTCTTGATTGAAACACTGCGGGGTTGCTAAATCTGCTTCAAATTCGCTGTCGTTTTCTGATTAAATTCTTTGAACTTCGTCAGACGTTGATATTTCTGTATCATCTTCTGTCAGTTCGGGTAGACTGCTGAATGATGGAACGGGTATTTCTTCCGAATGCGCTACAGGCCTTCTTGCAGAATCTAGATCAGTATATGTCCATTTGTGTCTATTATTTCTATTTATGCCTCTAATATTAACGAGACAAAAATAGCAGTCGTCATGATGGTTTCGCGGTTCTCTCCAAACCATTGGTACACCAAACTTTAGGCACTTCCTCTTTCCAGTTGTCCACTGTCGCAAATGTTCAACACAAGTTTTACATATGAAATGTGGGGCCCAAGATTTATCTTGATCTCCTAAATTAACGCCAAAATAGGCAAAATTAGCTCTTTTCACAAAGTCAGAAATCGTTTTTCTGCTCTCTTTCAAAGTGTATTCACCACACACATAACAAAAAACATCGGGATGATTTACACAGGTACGTCTGCTTGTGGATGCCATTGTTTCAGTTTGGTGTCTTGATACTACAAAACGACCAAAATTTACACAAAATGATAGCACAACTTTACTTGGGAAAACTCAGTAATATACTAAATCGAGTACAGCCAAGCAGGTATAGAAGGACCGGGTCATAGGCAATTACAGGTATAAAAGTAATTAAGAGCAGTATATTGAGTAGTTCCTAGTACAGGAACATTGGGTCAGGGACAATTCCAGGTATCCATTTAGTTAATTAGATTCTGGGAAATTTCTATTTTGACGATTAAGTACATATTTATCTCTTTATTTGTTGTCCTTTATCAGAAAAAAATATCAATTAACCTGTAACCTGTATCTCAAAAACTAGAGCTGATAGAAAAAAATCTGGTGGCATTTTTGGAATTAGCACATTAAAAACATCTAAAATCAGATGTTAGATTTCCGGCACCAAATTTCTGTTTTCATTTTGTTACCCTGTATAATCCATGTATATTTAAATTGGGGCATGAGCAGGTGGTACTGAGACATTTCACCGTTCCGGTTCTTTAGAAATGTATATTGATTACTTGAACGCGTTTGTTGGTATCAAGGCCACCCAGTAAAGTCAGTTACTGGAAATTCTGGAGATTTATTGAGTCTTCCTAATAACTTTTTATTAAAGTTGTCAACACGAAGTAAGGGTTAACTTTGACCACCGTTTTCTAAGATGGTGTTCTGAACACAACTTTATTTTTGAGCGAAGTAAAAGATTTTAATCAGATGGCAAGTTCCCTCTTTTTGTATTTTTTTCTCGATTATTTAGATGCTGCACCTTTGCGTAGTGAGGTGAGGGTTAATCTAATTTAATGCCTTCCGGTTTCTTGTTTATGTGGGGCGAAGAGTTTACACCCACAGAAAATATGGAACGTGATATAGGCAGTACAGCTGTGTGAAATTAGATTTAGGTGAAGCCAGCGCCATGTATTTCCCACGTAATCGGAAAGTTTAGTAATATAAAACATAATATTAAATTTAAGTTCTAAGTTGGATATTCTTTAGCCTTAAGGCGGAACTGAAAACGGATTGTGTGACTTGAGGCATTTTAAAATTGTAAGCGGAAATGTAAAAATAAAATAAGATTTTTAAATTATAAGGTAGGTGTTCTAGAAATTGTTTTTAGAAATTGGTTTTCAGGAAAACCGCCGTTAAAAGGAAATAATGTTACAAACAAAATGCATTAGTTTTTATTAAACAAAGCTAAATCCAACAAAAGTGGCAAAAACTTTTTAACTGAAAATCTATTTTAGTGTAATGGAACTAACACTGTTTAAAAACTAAAGAAAAAAAAATAAATGATAAACTATTAAAATACAGATATCGGTGTTTTGATCTTACACAGGGATAATCTCAGAACAAAGTCGTGAAATCGTAGACAAAGGGTGGGAAAGTAATTCCAATTGACACGGTCTAAACGCAAGAGCCTATTTTTCTTTGGTATTTCGGGACCTCAAGGTCAAGATGAACCACAGTCACTATAATTAAAATAACAGTATTACAGGTATGATGATATTCTCCAGATTCTTCCAGATCAGAGCCAAAAAAATAAAAAGTCCGTTCAGAAACAACAAATTTTGATTACCACAGCCTCTTCACTATAGAACCCACAAGTTCGAAGTTCAGTGAAAGCTTATGCAAGGCTTTTATCCGCGCAGACATTCCATTGTATGTACAAGCTGAGTAACTCTATCCTGAAGATCTTTTTTGAAAAGTATACCATCATGTGAATTCCATATTAATCCATTTTAAGAAAAAACCTACCATGTGTCTGATTTGTATACCAACACTATTAATGTATTGCAAGAGAAAGTGGTGACCAAAGTATATGCGTACTGTTAGGTAAAAAAACTGATGTAGAACAAAGATGTGACGCTAATTTTGTTTTTGGCGTATTAGGAGTGGAAAAAAAACCAGACACATTATATTTTCTGACTTAAAAGTATTGGGCAAGAGAACTATTAAACTATTGCTGCATTTTTAATGACTGACTTAATATTTTGTGGCCTGGTAGCATCATGTATGAAAAAATGTTAGTTATAGTTATAGAGGCTGCATCATGTATGTAAAGCATTGGGTGGTCTCCAAATTTTGTATAAAAAATAATACATGTTACTTGTCTTGCCATGGACTTTATCGTATTGCTGAACAAACATTTATTGCATCGGTGAAAGGGAACTTTTTATAAGCTCCAACCCGAGTGAAAAAAATTAGAGAGGTTGCGACGAATATGAGAGATATTCCCTCGGTTCCAATTGTAACAAGATGGGGAACGTGGATAAACGCTGTTACTTACTATGCGGAGAACTTCGATGAATTAATTAACGTAGTAAACGAATTTCATGGTGATTATGCGCACTGCATATAAGACGCACAAAACATTTTTTGCAATAGAAGTTTACGTGAGGATCTAATTTATATTAAAATCGATATTGTTTTTTTATCCGTTGATATAAAAGTACTTCAGACGAGAGTACTTTCTTTGTCACAAAACGTCGAAATTGTAGAACATGTTAGAATGTTTTTAAATACCAAATAAATTAAAAGTATTTTCCAAAATGTAACTATTGTTTTTCAAAATAATACTTGTTAGCAGAATTTAAAAAAGTGCATTCTTGGATAATAAATAGAATGCATATGCAACTTCAAATAAGCTAACTATATTATTAATTAAAGTATTTAACGACCAGTGATTGTTAGTAAATTGTGAAATAATTAAAGGCAATGAAAAGTATAAAAAGTCTGCACTCGAGCGGGATTCGAAACCACAATCTTCGTCTTACCGGGATACTGTTCTACCAGATAAGGAATCCAGGACCCCAATAGCAAAGTGCAAAACGAGGCCATGTGATTCCTCCCACCCACCGCAGACAAGCTCCATTGATCTGTCTGCTTTTTTTTTAATTATGTAACTAATTCCGAGTATTTCCTAATTTTTTCACAAAATTTTATTTAAATATTATTGAAGTCTGACATTACCACATCAATTAAAAATATTTTGTTTTTGTCTCTATCTAAAGTGTGATGTCCGGTCAATTATGTGAGACTAATAATAATAAGAACCTTCTTTTTGAGATTCAATCAAATCACGATAGACCTATGAATCCTCGATGTTCTAATCCTCAGGTATTTATTTTCATTTGGCTCCAGCACACTTCTTTATTTATTATTTTTTAATGTAGGTTAACTGATAATAAATATATTTTATCAGTTCTTTTAAACTGAGAACAAATTTTTTAGAAATGTTTGATCAACAGTAAAAGTTATGATATGCGAATTGCTTATCAGTCGTACAATACAGCATTTGGTTAGAGCAATGGGCTAGAGAACCAGATGTGCGGGTTCGATCCCCGGTCGTACCATAATTTTTACTTAATCAAATATTTCCAGTTCAACTGTTAGTTAACAAACTTTATAATAATATAAATATTAAGTGCCACAAATAAGTAGCTTACTCACACTTGTAACTATTTCTTAGCCAACATATTCGAATGCAATTTTGGGTGCTAAATAGGACATAATTATGTTACCATAACAGCGTTGTCGTATCTTTTTTTATTTTCGAATTTCTGCTATTAACTTTTGGTTTTTAAATGGGACTCCCCATATTTGTTTGTTTATTTTGATTTATTATGATAAAATATCAAAACAGAACCTTATATCATGAGTGACTAGATACTGTTTGAACTTAATTTGTCGTTTCTTTTGCATCGTATCAAATTCAGATAAGCCACTCTCTTCTCTTTAATAAAATGAGTATCTCAAAACAATATTTAATGATCTTTAAATGGTCATAGAAAATGATTAGTGAATAAGAGAGGAAAAATCCTATCTTCTCAGGCTACCTGGGCGTAAATTAATCGTTTTTGCGATATTATAGCACTCTAGATTAAAAAATGAAAATTAGCTAGAAAATGTATGTCAGTATGAAATAAATAACACATAGTTATACTAAAAATATCACAAAGAATCAAAATATGCAAACATATATAGCGCGACTAATTTAAAAATCAAAAATTTGTATCATACATTTGGAAATAAAAGAAGATATGGCAATTCTGTTAAGTTGTTCGGCTATCAGAATTAAACTATTTTATTTATTGGTATCTAAAATTGGTTGTCTTTCCCCTAGACCTATAACCTTATATTTTCGATCGACATACTTTATTTTTTTTTTTACATATTTTACGTACAATTTAATTATAACGCTTTTGCATCTGAACGAACGTTTAAAAATTAATACAGTAAACTGACCGTTGTTTGTAACTAAATATTCGCAGCTTTTCAACTTAATTCTCATGGTAATACGAAGCTATCGTTAGCTGTGCTATAGAACATTTTCATTTTATGTGCTCGAGAGATACATATATTTTTTACCTTTATTTTATATAAAATGATTTTATCTGTTTGGTATTAAGAATGCTATTATCAATGTCAAATGAAGTTTTTTCCGATAAATTTTCAAAACAGAAGTTTTAATTTTTTTTAATACACCAAACAGACATTAGTTTCAACATGAATTTTAGCGTATTTTTCCATTTCAAGTAGGACTGCGCAATGTCTTATGAACTATGTTTTAAAAAGAACTAACACCCCACCTTATTTTTTTGCTGAATCTTTAAGTTTCATGTTACCTTAATATGTTACAGATTTCGACCCGATTAAGAATCTCTATGGGCTACACTTAATATTATGAGTCCATAAAAGACGACCCCAATTATTATTTTCATCATATTGTCCTAAATCTAGGACCTTTACTTTTCAACTTGTTTCTTAACGATATTTCAGATTGCTTTTCGAATAGTACTTTTCTTTGTTTTGCAGATGACTTGAAGTTCTTTGTCAGGGTTTTATCAACTGATCAGTGCCTGGTTTTGCAAGCAGGCCTCGATAGCCTCATTGAGTGGTGTAGGCTGAACCGCATAGACCTTAACACTTCTAAGTGTATGTTGATTTGTTTGTTCGCAGAACGAATTCAATGATGTGGGAGTCATTTTTGATTCTTCTCTATTTTTCGTACCACACTTATCACATATAGTTCCAAGGTCCCTGAAAATGCTGGGTTTCATTAAGCGTTGTACCAAGGATTTCAACAATGTTGCCTTAATCAGAATGTTATATTGTGCGTTGATTAGACCATTTCCGGATTACTTTCTTCAGTTTAAAGCCCCCAGTATATGGTACTCATAAAACCTCCCTCTTAATTTTAAGCACAACATATTGTACCCATTGTTAACTGTTAATTGGGCTTGGCCCGTAAATAAATACGACTGAAATTGATTATAGGTAGAGCAATGACTTTATTTCTAACCGAGAACCTCATTAAAAACGTAGATTGGGGAGCAAAGAACCTTGTCTAGTTTAACGCCACTTCGACACAATCATGTGCTCTATATCATATATATCATATATATATATATATATATATATATATATATATATATATATATATCAATACCTACACCATTCAAATGAATAAACAAAAGTCAAAAATTACTTTAGCCTAGTTAGTATCACTTTTCAAAAAGATCGTCGGGGTATGATCACATGACCTCAATTGCTACCGCAAAATTGGGTTTTGTTTTCCGACCTCGAAACTATTTTTCTTCTGCCAACTTGAATACCCCTTTACACTTCTCAAGCCTTGAGTATTGATCGGACATATGGGGAGCAGTCCCCCCTTCAATCCTTAATATCCCTGAAAATAACTATTTGCCTGGTTGGTGATCCAAACATCACAAGGAAGCTTGCATCACTACAGCATCGTCGAATTGTGGGAGGGTATGTACCCTCCTTTGTCATTTCTGACAACGAGACATGAGCATCGAACCACATGTATCCCTTTCCCATTTAACTACAAAGAACAACAACCTTACTCCTTTATTCCCTTTGTTACCGGCAAATCCCTTTCCCCCTTATTTTAATCAGCAAGTCTTTAACTTTCCCTGTCTTCATTTAAGGTAACTACGGTTCCTAGTACTTGGGCCTTGGGCTCTCGTTGCTCATAGATAAAAAATGAACACAGGTTCAAAAACTACATAAGGGGCATATAACACTTACAGTGTGACACCATGTATATCGAGAACAAAGCATTTGCGGACCTATGTTCATATAAAACCCTGTATCTCTAAAACTAATCACAGGATTGAGTTCGTCAAATGTCGACAGTAGGCCAATATCTGTTACATACCAAAATTTCATGAAATTTGACGGTTCAAAAATGTATAAAATTTGTGCGTAGTCATTTTATAAATATATAACTTTTTAGACTATTAATTTATTTTTGAATTAGAAAAAGTAGGTGAAGCTATAAAACAATATGTTAATTGAGTTAAATGGGACAACATATAAATTAGACATCTAGGGCCCAGTATAATAAACACAACAACTAATACCTAACACAATCAAAATTAGGTACTTTCTGATAAAAAAGTCACCGAACTTAACATAGTTTTAGATAGGATATTCAGTTATTGGTTCACACTGAATATAACATATACATTCACTTTGGAAATCCATGAGTGTTTCAAACTTTCTTCGTTTATTTTTTGTTAAAATTGACTGCATAGAGCTCCTGTAAATTAGGGCTCTCCGACACATATTTGTTCATATATCTTGAAGCAAGCGTTTCCAAATAAGACATTTCTTAGCTTCCACCGAAATTGCTTCCAGTTTACAGCGAAGCCAATATTATTTTAACAATTTTTCATGTCTTGTTTATCTTCCAACCTTTTTTGAGTTCGTATTATGAAGCCCATTTTTCCTCAAATCACTTAGCGATGCACGGTAGATAACCCCGAACATTTCTCCTTCGCCTTTTCAAAACTGACGGGCGTGAAAATAACTTTTTTCTTCATTTTTAAATCTGGGATGTTGGAATAGTATTTCAGAAGCGGAAGTTAAATACAGAGTGTTCCTAAATGTCTAGTAAATATTAGAGGGGTGATTCCTTATAATATAAAATAAAGTTAATATAAATATGTGTCCCAAAATGCTTCATTTGCACAAGTGTTATTATGGCAAGCAAGTTTTAAAGGCTATATTTTGACAGCATTGTCGGGGGCATAGGTAGATATAACCATCCCTGATTTATTAAAAAATTACTTAAAAAAGTATAGATAACCATCCCTGAATTAATAAAAAAATAATATGCCACTGATTTAAAAAAAGTAGTAGCTTCACTGTTTAGGGCAAATAAAAATTCACAAAAAAGATTAGATTTTTTGTGATACAGACCGTTTTTTTGGTATTTCTGGTTCAGTTGGAGTCAGAATTGCTCAAGACTCTACAAAAGTGATCCCTTGGATCTTTTAAAAAAAAGTTTTTAATTGAGATTCGGTGTTAAAGTTAAAACAAAGTTTTTTTAAACTTTAACACCAACAACAACTTTATTTCTTACAATGATCCAATAAATGACTTTTATAGAGTTTTGAGCTGACTCGAACCACTGGACGAAAGGTGCCAGAGGCGTACATCAAAATAAGATTTGATTTTTTATTTGCCATTTACGAAAAAGCTAATAATTTCTTTAAAAAAATCAGTGGGTCACTATTTTTTTATTAAGAAAGTCGGAATGTAAGTTTTGGTTATAAAAAATAGTTGACACAACTTAAAAAATGTAGTCCTATTGGTGAGAGGTTATAAGGGTCACATGATGCATGGTTTACTACAATTTCCTTAGCTTTACTGCAGCGGTATCAATAAAGAGAACTGTTTAGAGTTAATGGAGTTCCAAAGTTTATTAATAAAGCAAGGGTATAGGAAGAATTTCGGTTATTTTATGATATGCGGCTTATTTATATGTATCGTTTGTGGATTCGTTTTATTTCATACAGAAGAATATATATGGCTAGTGCTGCCAATATGTAGCAGTGTCGTATCTCCGAATTGAAATAAGCATACAAATATATCTAAATATGTAGCAGAAATTCGCTGTTTTGGCAACTCCGCGCCTGATCTTGTTGCACGCGAGATCATATTTTGATCAAACGGCGATACGTTTATTCTATATCTGATAGACCTTCTAATCGAAGCTTAATGGGACTTTGATATATATATATTATGACAAAAAAATAACACAAGTATTCAAACACATGACAACATTAATTAAAATTTCACAAACATTATCCCCCGTAGTCACTAAAAAGGTTTAAGAGTGAGACCAGATCTAATTGCCATGACAACTAAAACTGTTTGTTTACCAGTTATATTTTGTTTTTTTCACTGTTATTTTGTAATTGTGACATTTAGAAACAAAATTTGTTTTAATTGTAGCTTATGTCATTTTAAATCTATAACTGTCAGGTTAGACCTGGTCTAAATTTAAACCTCTTTAGTGTATACGGGTGTATAAGTTTTAAGTCACTTTTTATTAAACGCAACCTTAATTCTAAAAATTATATCTAGAGTAATATAAGTTGGTCTGAAATGGCACTAGGCATCTAGAAACCTAGAAACGTATTAAGAAATGTTCAATGTTGAAAATAGTTGCGACCTTCATTCTAAATTCTGTTAGATGAATCAATTATTACCACATCTGTGCAAAAAGATATTAAAGAAATAATTTTTCTTCTTCGTTCTCTCCAAATGACATAATATATATTTAACACTTAATGAAATTTTTATTTTATAGAAGCCATTTGAACTGATTTAAAACAATTGTTCTGATTTTCGTTATCAGTAAACGATTTAGCAACTATCAAGACCCTGGAGGTTTGTGAGTTATTATTATTATTATTTCTCCAACTTGTTACCTCACAGTATTCCTGTGTTTGTATTTTATACTGACGGGATTATACCAAGTCAGTACAAAAAAAAATGAAAAGGAAAAAAAAACAACTAATGTGTATTAAGAAATGATCTAACGATGCTACATGTTTTCAAAATGACCGATTTCTGGATATTCCTGTGAATATCTGTATTAAGTCCTAATTGGGCCAAATGCGGTGTAAACGTCGTTGGGGTGAGGCCTGTTGCTGATATGACGATAGAAACAATGATGACTCTTTCCTGTTTCCACCGCCTTTTTATTTCCGTTTGGCGATCTTCTCACTGTACTTCGCTTGGATGTTCTCGTCATTATTTCATTTCTTTTTTCGATTGAAGAGTGATATCGGGTCTGTTTGCTGGGATAGTTATATCTGTGTGGATGTCAATGTCCCAGTAGTTTTCAAGTATGGATGTTGGTGTATAGTGGTAGTAAAGGCTGTGTTCTTCATTAGTTTGTATGTTGTGGCTAATGCTTGATGAACGACCTTCGCTGCTGAGTTGTGTCTCACGTGTATTCAGCTCCGGCCATTATTCTACATTCACTCGTTATGTGATCAATCGTTTTTCTCTGCTGGTGACATCTCCTGACCCTGTCGTCTTTAATGGTTGTGCCCTTGATGATGTGCTTTTGGCAGCTTCTGGTTGCTATGACTTTGTCCTGGATGGCAAGCATAAATCTATCTGTTTCAGGGAACAGCTGCCCTTCTTGTAACCACGTATATGGAAGCTTTTTATGTATGTGGTCTCGCTTAATGTGGTATCTGTGACTTCCGTGGAGTGTTTTTCAGACCAGGTGTTCATCTTTTCTAGTCGTGATTCGATGTGACTGGTTTTATTATTATTATTAACATTATTATTTAACACATTCCGGGGTTATGTACCAACGGGGTATGCTAGGACAAGCTTGTTATAAAAATATATTTTTGATATTATTCTGCACTGAGAATTTTTCGAACATGGCACATGTAGAGTACTTCTGATTTGTTGATTACTGGTAGTAGTTGTTTGATGTTCAGTTCTTCTAAATGCTTTGACATCTATTGGGGTGCGGTTCATATGGCTGATGTAATGAGTGGGTGAATTTCTACTGTATGTATCCCTCATATTTCACATTTCTGCTGCCAATTTGAGGTTTTTATTAATTTTTGTCGCAAAAGTTGTTTGTGAATTATTGCTCAGTGGGATGGCTATATCAATAATTTTGGCTTCCTTTTTGTTTTTATTGTAGATGACTGCCAGGTCTGTTGGCGTAAATTATCACATCCGTTGTTATTTCACGATCCTAATATAATGGTGATGGGTCGTATTTAGAAAAACGTTTCTCAGTTACAATTAGGTTCATGTCCCATGCAAGCTGCTGGTGCATGATTTTGGCAACATTATCATGTCATCTTAAGTAGTCCGTGCCGGCGAGGGAGGTACAGCCACCTGTGAAATATTCTGTGATTTCATTAAGTTTTCCGCACCATCTACATTTATCGACCACACATCTTTTCTTCATTGTTGTCTTGATAGTCTTGATGAACTTATTACTGTGTCTTGTATAGCATGTATAAATCCAATTATTTCTCGTATGAGATAATTGTTTGAGGGTTGTCTGTCAACGGTATCTTGAGAGAGGTAATATGATTTTCTTTTTGCTTCCATCTTTCCAGCTGATATTAGATGGTGCAAGTTCTATCCTTTGGATTTTCCCGTTTGACAACTAGATGTAAAGGTGTATTCTTGGTATCTGCTTGATGCTAGAACTGATAAAGTTGGTGTATGTCTGGTAGTCCTATAACCCCAGTTCTTCTGTCAGTGATATACATTAAACCGCCAATCTTGGATAATGCCGTGTCGATGCTTTGTCATTGTAACTCGTTTTGCCCTGGATACAACTCCAAGGTCAGTGTTGGACCACTTATCAGTGCCAAATGAATAGGTCAGGCCCCGTATTGCGTAAGTGTTTATGGCTTTTATTTTGTGTATAAAACTAAGGTTTGTCCCGCATATTACCTATAACTTCTTTGTACAGTTTATATATATATAGTCATATAGTATAGTCATTATTTTTTTCTTAATATCAGTATGGTTGATGCCCTGATTCCAAGGTATTTATAGATTTCGTTCTTGGTATTCTTGGTATCTTTCGCCGGGTGTTTATTATTATTGTTATTATTATTACTACTATTATTATTATTAATATATTACTATTTTGAATGCCGACTGCCTAGCTATATTTGATGGCATACAAGAGACACAAACTTCTGCTTGCACATTCAAATTCCCAGAATTATTTTCAACTACTGCCGGCAGAAGAGTTTGATGGATTCACAAAGTGATTTTAATTTAAACTCTTACGTTTAAAGGTCAAAAGAACATCAGATATTGCCCTTTTGCTCTTAGTAATTCCTATGAAATCTCAATGACCCCGACATCTTTTTCTAGCGATCATCAACCTCCACTCAAATTAAAACACTTTTTTTTGAGGGCGTATTCTTCGCATACTAATTAGGGAACAAAAGTATTCATAAAACAAGTTTTACGCTCCACAATAATATGCCGAATGGTTTCGGCGGCGTCTTTCGATTCGAGGTTTAATTACTCAAGTCGAAAATTTGAATTTCGTTAACCCTCCGTTATTTGTAGGGCAATTAGTCTGATTGCTAATGCACTGAATGTGGCCGCAATTCAAGCGGATAAGGTAAATAGAGACTGACTTAGGGAGAGAGTTTAGAAATAAAGTCTATTTCTATTTATAGACTCCTGGTTAACGTATGTAGGTATTTGTTCGATTAGAATTCATTAGGTTTACTCGCTTTAAGATCACATTATTTTTAATCAATTTTTTACTTTTTCTAAATAATTTTTCACAAAGACATCCACACTTTTGGTTGATTCGTTCTAGTTACCGTCTAACGCTTAACATTTATATAAAAATTTTAAATTAATGAATCTTCAAACCATTAAAAGGTGAATTATTTTATAAATACTAAAATTTAAAAAGTCATGTTAACAGGAATCTGCAGATGCTTCATTTTCGGGATCCAGGGTGTTTAAATGTTAAAATTTCTTTTGTTTTTTGGACCATCTTCTATTAAATTAACTTGAGTACACGGTTTATTGTTACTAATGCCAATAATTAAATGAATTTCAGAAAAATCTACAGGGTATATTTTTTCCGCGTTGTAAACCAATTAAACTTTTCAAACTTTTTTACTGTGACGTTATTGGCCACTTTTACAGCATTGTCAAATTACTTATTCTGTTAGGTAACCTTTTGGTTGCTTAGTTTTTTTCGACATCTAAGACTGGCTAGAAGCGATTTAGTAAAAAATTTATTCATATATGTAATTTGAACGACATAATGCATGTGGAATATGGGAAACTTGGGAAAGTTCTAATTTAATCCATTACTACCAATTATGCCCTTTAACTTAGATAAGCCTGGATTGCTTCATACTTTCCAATTGGCTGTGGAATTTGATTGCTTTAAAAGTGGCCAATGGCAACTTGGACAAATAAGATTCTCTAGACTAAGACATCATGATTTTTGGGATTATACCGTGTCAAACTGGAATTAATATCCGACGTTTCGCCATCGGTTGCAAAAGGCATCTTCATGGATCTCTACTTCAAGAGATCTGAATACTGAATGAGCTCAGAGAGATTCAGGCGGCTTTTATACCCGATTTGTGCTCATCCACCCGGGACCCTGTGTTAGGATCGGTTTCCACGTGTGATGTAGACCATAATCCGTATCCCTATTGAAATTATTTGAATGTTTAGTAGATTCTCTAATCTTTCGTTTATAAAATACTTGAACCACTCCTAGATCCTTGGTTTCTTTTATATTTTTAATATGGTCAGTGGTATGCTGATGTTCAGCTACAGCAGATTGAAAAATTTGTTTCTTTTTATTGTTTGTTTGTGTATAGTTTATTTATTCCAATATAACAATACAAAACAGTTACATAAAAAAAATCTTAAGGGCGTGGAAAAATGTTATAAGACAACTATATTAAATACAAATATCTAAAATCTTAAACAAATTTGGATAAAAATATTTAAACAAATAAGAAACATATGAACAGATTTGCAATTATATTACTACTAAATTATGTCTCTCATTATCACAAAAAAACTCATCTAAAGAGTAAAATGCCTTCCTTAACAGATACTTTCTTAAAATATTTATAAGACTATTTTTTGTTAGATTACGTATACATTGAAGAAAGCTATCTATCTATCTTAACTATACTATATTGCACATTTTTCTGTATATAGGCAAAATTACATCTTTCGGAAAAAGGAACTTTCTTATTTCTTGTATCGTATTGATGTTGATCACAATTACGAAACATATCACTGTTGTCATGTACAAATATCACAGAATCAAGTATACACATACAAACCAATGTTAAAATATTTCTTTCAATAAAGGCACTTCTACAGCTTTCACGTTGTTTCATTTTACATATACTCTTAATACATCTTTTATGCAGCACCATAATTCTGGACATATCAGTGGAATTCCCCCATGCTCTCTCCAATCCAATCTGGCATCGATATGGACCCAAGAACAAAACAGTCCTCACTGACTTCAAATATGTATTGTTGTATGATAATGTTAGTGAATTATTCATTCTGTTCGCAAATAAGAGTAATTGGGTCTTAGACACATTAAGAAGAAGGTCGTTATATCGAAAATAGTTGTCAAGAGTACCCATCGTAGCGTTCATCTTTGCCACTAACATTTCCTCATTTTCTTCACTAAATTTGAGAGTAGTATCATCATGTTACAATACGGTATACTTATTAGAAACCTCTGTATAAATAATATATATAAGAGGTCCCAAAATGGAGCTCTCTGTGACAATGATTTTTTTTTTGATTTAAGCAAATTTACACTTTCATTAGTTTCTACTACTTGCTGAGTACGATTTTGAAGATAAGACTGTATTAAACAAAGCAATCCCTATAACACCATACATTTCCAGCTTCCCACACGATATACGATGATTCACACAATCAAATGCTTTAGAAAGGTTTTGTTTTCTGTTATTTAGAGAATTTAATATTTTAGTTATTGTTTGATAAACAGCTCTTATTTTGGATTTTTCCCTTCTAAAGTCAGTTTGCTTATCACTAATAATCTTGTTTTGTTCAAAATAATGTATCAATCTCTCATACATAGCTCTCTCAAAAATTTTACTTACATTCGACAATATTTACAAACTATAGGTCTAAAGTTCTTTACCTCATCTTTATCCCATTTTTTATAAATTGGTTTAATATATGCCCTTTTTAAAAGTTCTGGGAAACAACCTGTGGAAAGGCATAAATTTATAATAGGGGAAATTGGGGCCGATATTATTTCTGCTACACTCTTTAAAATCTGAATTGGAATCTGATCCTCACCGACAAATTTTTTTATTTTTAATTATTTTTTCAACTTCAAACAATTTATTGGGTCTAGAAAGATACCTTGTTCATGTTCCTTAAGTCTAGTGAATATTGAGCGTTCTGTTTTTCTCACATAGTAGCCAGCTATTTTAAATACTCCTTCTGTTTGAAAAGATACAACAGTTTTCGGATGTCTGTAGGGAAGAATAACACTAACTAACGGTGGGCTCTAATCATTGTCCTTTCGCGGAATTGGATAACTATATCTTTTAATTGAACGCCTAATATTTTAAGTGCAATAGCCATCCGCCCTCAGAGCTGGCTATAGCACTGAAGATATCACCCTTTCAGTTGAAAAATATAGTAATCCAACTCTGCGAAAGGAGAATGATAAGTAATGTTATTCTTCCCTACATACATATCATTACAGGCAAAATACATGCCTCGTACAAGCGAAGGCGAAACGTCGGATAGTAATTCCGATTTGCACTGTCTAATCCCAAGAACCACGATTTCTTAATTGACCAAAGCCGTGAAGGCTTCCGTTCTATGTTAACATTGTGTAGATTTTTCAAAATCTTATTTAGATGCGTTATTGATCTTAGTCTTAATATACCGGTTACCAAATTTGCCTTAAAACTCTCCAGAAATTTACGAGGTGAACAAATAAACTTTAATTATTATTATTTCATTCATTTTATTCTGTCTTGAAAATTATTTACGAATCCCTATTTATATGAACCTTTTTACTTCTTTTTATGAGATCAATAATTTTCAGGTTATTGAAAATGAAGTAATTTACACTCTGAACAATTTTTTTTTAATATATGTCTGTTTAAAATTTGGGTGACATAAATTGATAATACAACAAACAGCAAAAACAGTTTTTTTTTATTTGCAAGGTGAATCCAAGGAAGATACTTGGCTGATAGCAAATTATAACTTATTGAGGCAAGAGAGAAAGAGTAAAATTTTAAATTTATAATTAATACCTATACATTCATTCATTTTTAATTTCTTTTGTGGAGCAAATCTCAGCTATCATTATGTACATTTTACACATTAATTAACTTTTTATATTTAGTGAATTTCGTTTGAGTAAATATAAAATACGCAACTTAAAGAAGGCCACTTTAGTGTATTTTTTGTGGTAATCTTCTGACAATAGGCCTTTTTAAAGTGACTTTGAAGTTTGAAAGTTTTTACTTGTGTATCTGTTTGGAGTGCCTAACACATTAATCATCATTTTAGGCATATTGGGCCGCCTCAGATTTGCCCCAGACCTTGAAAATACAAAATGGCGGTCAGTTTTAAAATTATTTCTATTAATTGTGTCAGGAACATGATTTTCGGTGTCTGTGTATTTTTAGATGCTTAATTGCAAAATATTACTCAAAGTAACCATTTTAAATATATTTATTATATATTTAAATAACATATATTTATGAATATATTGCGTTGACAAGTGTGAGTTTTACATCAAATTAAGATTTTATTGTTCGCAATGCATTAATAAATATTAATTTGTTTATTTTTTTATAGTTTCTTATATGACAATGCAATTTTATAAACATATCAAAGCACAAACAAATCTTAAGAACAATGCTAAAATGAAACAAGATATAATATAGCCTTATAAATAGATAGCCACAGATCCAGTAGTGTTTACGACACAAATGTTTGGATTTATATTTTGGAGACTTAAAAAAAAAAGAAATATTCAAAAATGAAAAACACATATTGTTCATTTGTGAATTTATCTGTCAGTTTCTAAAATTATTAGATTAGTTAAAATTAGTTTACTGTATGTTAGAGGTAATTTAAAATCTGCAGTAGTTGTTTGACCCCAGACATGATCACCCTGCGATTTTTACAGGCTGTATAAAAGCTACTTTGGGGTGGGGAATATTTCGAACATTTGCTTTAAATAGCTTCTTCCTTGCTTTGTTGATGTCATCGTTGATGTTGGAGCTAGTCCGGTCAAATATATTGAATATTTTTTTTTGGGTGACCGAACCATCCTTGTTGTTCAAACCGTTTTTTTGTTATAACCGGAGAAGCTAGACACCGTATCACAGCCTGTGAGGGCAGACGCATAGCAATAATACGAATTTTTGACCCATCGCTTCATGAATTAACAATTTTCCGAAATACAGGTACAGCCAGTACCACCCCGTTATCATCCAGCTTCTTTTTTACAAAAATACATACTGCTAATCCGGCTATATTTTAATTTATATTGATTCTATTCCTTGCTCTTTCTAATTGCCTTTTACTGTATTTTAACTTTCATGTATGGTGATATCTTGCACTATTGGCCCCCATGATTATACTGTATTTATTTATTATTTCTATCTGTTCTTTTGAATTTTTTGGACAACCTAAGTTTTCCTAGGTTGTACTTTGACATATACAATAATTCGAATTCATTTTGATCTGAGCAGTAAATGTAGGCTGAATTTTAATATATGGTGCTTCTAGTGGTCGGAAAGACAAATTCTCAAATAGGCGTATCCATACCTGACTCGGAATAGTCGCAATCTTGAAAACAAATATGGAATCGATTTTTCTTTTTTATTCGCCGGAAGAAAAAAAGTCTAACGACAAAAATTGTAGGCCTGTTAGTGTCTGTAACTCAGGGACGACTGACGACAGAAGTTTTAGTAACAAAACACATGTTTTCAATAGTTTATTTTGAGATCTACAAATTTTATAAAAAAAATGGTTTAAGTCAACCTTAGAAAGTACAACTATGGAAAATGTGATTTTCGGAAATTTTGGCGTCCTGTATGTTTTTGAGAATTTACCACAGAGGCTTAGGCTAAGCAATTTTAAGATCTATAATTTTTGCTCTTACACGGCTTCCGTTGAACAGGAAACGAGATAAATCAATTCCAATTTTTTTTCAAAATAACGTCTATATCAAGACGATTATGAGAAGTAATATATTAAAAATGCAGCTTAACTGCAAGTTTCTCTTCAGTCGACATTACTAATATTTAAATTGACCTTTAATACAGCTATTAAAAAACATACATATGTATCATCTAAATGAGAAAATCGTTAAGAAAAAAATCATAATTTGCGGAAATTTTGAATTTTCTGGGTATTTTGACAATTTTGAAGTGTCTCAATATCGATATTAAATTATTGTTTAGGATGTACTAAATATAAGTGAATCTGTTGGTATTCTAGGCTTGATATTGTTGAGTGTTTATAGTTAGTTGATGCTATTGCATTTTAATTTTACCAACCTACATTATATTTTTCACTCCGAGAAAATGTTCAAGAGCATTTTAGACTATTTCCATTGACAATAATTCTTAGTTCTACCTCCATGACAACTCTTGTTTAAATTCATAAGTTTAGAGACAATTGCAATTAAAACAGTTAGGTTTTTGATAGTGTCTGCTGTAATGATATATTTTACTTCCATCTACCTAATTGAAGGATTGATAAATTTTCCATAGCATACGAAACCTTAGGAGTTATAGCAGAAGAACTTTATTAGAACAAGTAATTAATCGCTATCAAGTAAGTTTGTAATCTCTTATGGAAGTATCTATTTTTCACTAAAATTTAGGAAAACTATAATAAGTCAAAAAGCTTTTCTAAATGTATATTTGAAACATGATTTTAATTATCCCTTTACAATTTCCATTCATTATATCACATAGATCGTATTTTACTCACTACTTCACCTTAAGTTCAATGTGAAAACATTGTGCCTCTTTGGGAAAATATTTTTAATTATGTCAAGGGTCATTGATCTCTAGAGTAGATTGTAAAATAAACTTCCTGGAATTTTCTTGCTAAATTTAAATACAATTTCCATTTTATTAAAGACAGTGTTGTTATACCATTATCTCTTACGCAAAAAGTCTTTGTCGGTATTAAATAGTATATAAGTATTAAATTTCATCATCATTAGGTAAAAAAAACTATTGGATGGACGCATTTTAATAACAATTCTAAAAGGGCTTTCCTTTTTGCATATAGGAATAACTTTAGAGAAAGCTAAGAGCTTTTTAAAAAATAATAAAGTCGCTAATCTGTGAAATCCGTCAAATGAAACAAAAATATATAGAAAACTCATACACACTGGTCAATATATTCACCATAAATCACAGTATTCTTCATGAACTGCAACAGACATACAGAGAGAGAGGACCCCTTAAAACTTACTAACAAAAACGAAACTGGAAGTAAGGAATGATAAAAATAATTGCAACCCGTCTGAAATAACAAGATATAAAAACACAAGGTCACACAAATAACGGAGAGCAAATCATCGAAATTGCGCTTTGAAGAGCCTACTTGGATAAATAACGGTGCTAAATGGTCGAAAGTTCGAATTCAAAAATTAATTATATATTTGACTCTCAGCAGAAGCACTATATTAGGAAAATAATAAATTTATAATTGTCTAGTAAGTTTATCATTTCTGATAAAACTTGGAGAAACTATAATAAATCTAAAACCTTCTCTGAGTGTAAATAAGAAACAGGCTTTCAATTATGCCTTTACATTTTCCAGTCATTATATCGCATAACCCATATTTTACTCAGTACTTTATCTTAAAATTAATATGCAAAGGTTGTGCCTCTCTGGGAAATATTTTAATTCTGTCAAGGGTCGTTGATCTATGGAGCAGATTGTAATATAAACCTAGTGGAATTTTCGTGCTAAATTAAAATACAATTTAGCCTTTGTCATTAAGTAAAAGACAGTGTTATGGTACCATTATATTTAAGGGGCCTATACACTGTCATACAATTAGTGCAAACTTCTGTTGTACAATACTATGTTGTGCAATCAGATACATTTTAGCTTCGTTCTACACGATGCAACAATTTGTTTTAATTTACCACACTATAGTATATTATTCAGTGGAAAATATATATTTGTTTGATTTTAGTTATATTATACTTCTTTCACTCTTCCCACTAATTTATCATATCGTGTGGTTTTTAAATTCCTGTTTGTAAACGTCACTTTTAGCCTTCCATAGCTGCGGCAAATCACGATTCATTTGTATAAATTTTCGTCAAAATTGTTTATTATACTATATATCTTTATATTATTTTTGTAGATGTTGTTTAAAACTTTTAAATTTAAAATAGAAAACACACAAAACCATTAGAAATAAATGTCAAACTGATGTGTTATATACACATACACCTTGTAGTATGTTGCTCAACGGCGAGAATTGCACAAATAATTTAAAACAGTTTTAAATTTACTATTTTTAACTGTTGTATAACAAATAAAACATAGGAATACACGAACAACATATTTGCACAACACACTTCGTTGCGTAAATTATTTGACCATGTGTGGGGCCCTTTAACGAAACAAGTCTTTATCTCCATTAAATGTATTTTATCATTAATAAATAAAAAATACTACTACAAGAATAAAATAAAAGTAAAACATTATTAAAAAAAGGCTATTATTTATAAATTATTAAACTGAAAAGTAAAAAATAATAAAACTTGTATAAACACAGAACTTTAAAATATTTTGACATTTTCTTAAAGTATTGAAGCGTGAGATGCCATCACAGTTGAAATAAAGCCTCAATGTTTTAAGAAAATATTAAAATTTTTAAAAGTCTTTTGTTTATGTAAGTTTATTTATTTTTTGTTTTCAGTTCGATAATTTATAAATAAAAGCTTTTTTTCAAAAATTTGGCAATTTTTTGGAGCGTTTCTCCAAAAGTGTTTTTACCTACAACTCGGGCGTAGAGCATTTATCGTTCTTGTAAACTACAAAAAATCGTTTTTGTTCAGTGAGGCTTGGTCTTAAAGCCAAATATTTTCTGTAATGTCCAATAGAACTGGGCAAGGATACTTTTCTATCTACAACCATAAACGTACGATTTACCTTGGTTTTAGACGCTTTTATGAATAACAAAAAAAAAACTTGGAGGTCCTAAATGTCATCAACCTCGAGTTTAATAGTTCCTCACGCCTGGTGGCTTCACATATTCCAAAAATCAAGGAAACTTTTAATTAATAAATATTTCCTTAGAAGGAGCCTTAGAAATATTCCAGTATCTTCTTCGCTCAAAATTTTAGACTTTTATTGGTCGTCGCTCTTGAGCTTTAAAAAGACTAAAAGTTTTGCATATTTATTAATGTACGATGTTGTTATTTACATTAATTGTGGTCTTCAGCCTAATATAGTAACTCCAAAGGGAAGACTGCTTGTTTCGTTTTATTGTTTCATTAACATACGTTAATAGGTTATCCTTTTTATGGCTCACCTTTCAACGATAGTCTTCCCAACACACCACAAAAAATAGTCTGTATAGGTCAGAACAGTTTTTTGGATTTGGCGGACAAAAGTCTCTTCAGCGGCTGGCAGTATTTTTCTGGTGATATTCATCGATTTTCATTGCAAAATTCGAAAGACAAAACGATTTGAAAGAAGCTGTCCTAATTTCAATGGCTTTGTATACTACGCAAAGATCGAATTTTTGATATATTTAATCGTTTTTATCCCAGGAGGTACCGATACGACTTTACGAAAGGCCGGGTAATAACAAACAGAATTCGTGCACGCTACAATTCAGAAATTTCTCATAATTCACCCTCACCCTGATTTTGCTGATTTGTACACCAGTCTCTAGAAGAAATTAAGGCGTTTCTTTGCGTATTTACTTGGTTCGCTTAGGATCAACCGTTCATATGTTACAGGGCCAAACATTAAACCGTAAGGAAATTTATGAAAATGGAATTGCAAATTTATTTCTAAATAGCTTGCACTGTATATACCATGGTAACCATAGAGATTTTTGTCAACAAAGTTATCTGGAGATGAAAGTACAGTTTTCCTAATTTTTTTTAGTTAAAAAATATTTTTTAAGTTTCCTGTCGGACGTAAAACATTGTATGCATCTTGGTTATAAACCGCGTTTATCGCCTCTAGCGTGTAAAAACCCTCGCCTGACGGATCGTGTTTTTATTTCCACGTCGCGAGCGCTAAACGTTTCCTTTCAGGACATAGATACATAAATAACTTTAAAAATAAAGGGTATCACAGGAAGAATTATGATAAACAAACAATGAAACAATAAAAATTAAAATATACTTACATTTGTGTATCTGACTACTATAGTCGTAAAATAAAAATTAATAACAGACGAGAAAAATCAAAGTAAAATATCATATAAATAAATTATCTAAAAATAAAATTTTAAAAAATCAGTCAATTGAAATATCAATATTTGTTATTTTATATTAAATACTAAAATATTTTTTTTTAAAGCAAAGAAAATAAGAGTATTCAATAATAATAACTGGATACCTTCCCCTGCACGATCGAGCACAGTTAGCGTGTAAATATCTGTCAGTATGTGTTGGGTTTCCATTAAGGGTATATTCGATTATATGTATATTCCGTTATGCAATTTTGTGACTAGAATATCTAAAAATGGGCGATTGTTGTTTTTTTCTAAATCTAGAGTAAGCTACTTTACCACCGAGCAATTTCTTAGCATTTTTAGGCTTCAAAAGAGAGCAATCTGCTATTTGTTTGGTCTAAATTATAGACCGCACTGCCAATACTATTTCAAAAAACATGAAATATTAACACTTGCTACATTATTTATTTTAGAAACCGTTTTGTTGATAAGAAAACATATAAGCATATTCTCCGAAAGGCCACAACACGTATATCCTACCAGAAACTCTAGGCATGACATATACCTTTCCATTCCTTCCACAGAATTAATAAAAAAATTAATTATTTACAACGCCATAAAACTTTACCTATGTTTGCACTTTTCCGAAGAAAAAACGAAAGCGTACCTCATTAAAAGACCTTTTTACTGCGTTACTGATTTTTATAATGAATAAATCTGATTAAAATGTTTTTTATTTTCTGATAAACCGTTACCATTAATTATTTTTGTTACATATCAGATTAAAGTTATACATTTTCTTTTTTTTCTAATACACTGTAATTACTATATTAGTTCAGTACAATTTTTATTTAACTTCTCTTATTTTGCTTGTATAACGATAACAAAATAGAGTTAAAGGTCGCGTAATTTTAATTTCAATGTCATCGAAATTATTCACCTCGCATATGTATTGTTTATTTCTTTTATTAGGTCACCTGGATTCATTATCATTCAATTCAATATAATGAATGTTATATTTACCATTTATGTATTTGCATTGACCTATCGAAAAATGATTTTTTTTCGATCAATATTTCGTTTTTTCATTGTTTTTGTTTTTTTTTTGTTTTAATGTAAATTTCGCTTTGTCCATAAAATTGTAACAATTTTCCTGCGACTTGACATCTAGGCTTGTTATGATATCGTCTTTTTCTAGAACGATGTTTTATACACTCTGAGTGAAATGCTCCAATTTTTTTTTATATATCAGTAAACTTGTTTGAAAGTCGGTTACATACTGTCCACAAGATATTTTGCCAACTTTTGTAACGGCGAATAAAACGCATTTACAATAAGTCTGGTGTGAATGCCAACTGCCAACGACGGCAGTACTTTTACGGTCTCCTACATTTACTAAATTTTAACTAATTAGTAATTGTGTTACCCAGCCAAATTTAGTGTCAGAATGATCGACGAAAAGTGCTTATTGAAATGTGATAAAAATCTAAGTGAAAGTGATCTGTGTAGCAAAATTATTTCCAATTTATTGTTTTTCACGTTTGGGAACCCTTTGTTCGGAACCAATAGTAAACAAAATTTCCGAAAATGCCCGAGTTCTGTGTTATCTGTCATGGGTCCGCTAGCCGTCGAAACGATCTTATTCAGTGCTCGATATGTCGCGGAGGATCACATGCAGCGTGCCTGGGCACTTCGGCACCTAGGGATCACGCGAAATACGTATGTGGAACATGTAAACCGAATACAGGACCGGCTGAAAGTAATATCGCCGGCTTACTCATGCAGTTAAATTCTAAAATTGACAACATGCAGGCAGATTTAAAGGATGTCAAACGTCAGCAGACTTCTGTTCAAGAGTCACTAAAGTTCTATGGCGACAAAATAGATGATTTTCATAAAGAAATTGAAGATTTTGAACAGAAAATTAAGGCTGTTCCTAGACTGGAAACTACAGTCATAAAATTATCTGCAGATGTTTGCGATACCCAGAGTCAGCTAAACTATCTTTAGCAACAAGCTCGTATGAATAATATAGAAATCAACGGAATTCCCGAAAAATCCAGCGAAAACTTGCAAACAGTTATTCACGGCATTCTCTCTCAACTTTCTCTGCCGTTTACCATATGTGACTCTTATCACCGTGTAGCACATATTAACTCTTCCAATAAAAATCCACGCTCTATAATTATGAAACTTAAAACCAAACAGGACAAGGATAATCTTATTGCAGCCGTAAAGAAAGAGAAGGGGTTAAAGTTGAATGACATTGGCATCGCTGGCCCAAATTCAAACATATTCATCAATGACCATCTTACACCACAGAACAAGCTACTCTCCAAACATGTTAGGGAGAAGTGCAAAATTGTGGCTGCTTCCTCCTGGACCAAGGATTGTAAAATCTTTCTTCGTCTTGCGAATGGTGGGAAATCATTTCAAGTGATCTCAGAGAAAGACTTAGCGCTTATTAAGTAATTGTTAACCTGCTTTTTACTTTTCATTTTCTATTTACAATATTGTTTCCGCATTCTATGTTAGAATTTGATTTTGTTCTCTGTTTTTATGGACACACTCTCAATATACTTTCAAAACGTGCGGGGTCTGCGCACTAAAACTGACGATTTTTATCTATCAACACTGCATTCAGCATACGATATAATTTGCATTGTTGAGTCCTGGCTAAAACCGGGAGTCCACAGTTCTGAAATTTTCGATACAAATGTTTACGATGTTTACCGCATCGACCGATGCCCCGAGCGTACGGGGAAGAAAGATGGAGGTGGAGTTTTAATAGCAATCAACAAAAGACTTATGTCCACTATGATAACTGAGTGGTGTAGCCATGGTTTATGTGAAGACTTATGGGTTTCTATTAAATTGAACCATCACCGGGAGCTTCATTTGTGCTGCGTATACGTTCCGCCATACGCCACCGTGAACAATTTGAACGCATATTTGTCTGCTTTAAGTGAAGTTGTTCAAAGTCATGATAGTGATTATGTATTGGTTATTGGTGACTTTAATATTCCTAGGATTAAGTGGTCATTTGACAATTACGAAAAGTGTTATATTGCAACAGAAATTTCTGATCCTCTCGGCGAAAGTCTTGTTGATTCTGTTAATTTGTTAAATCTAGGTCAGCATAATGGTATTTTGAACGCCAACGGTAAGTTATTAGACTTAATATTTAGTTCTCTACAAAACATATCAGTGCTGCCTTGTGACAATCCCTTCGTGGCGGAGGATCGTCATTACAGATCAGTCGATATCACAGTAACCCTACAAACCGACATAGGGCTTAAGAAAAAGACACCATACTATATGCTTAAATTTCGGTCGACAAACTATCCCATTATTAACGACGCGATCACAGCTATTGATTGGAATAACTGCTTCTTACAAAAAGACGTAAACGAATCTGTCAAAATATTCTATGATAAAATATCAAATATTATTTTAGATAATGTGCCCAATAAAAAAAGAAAATCCGATTATCCTCTTTGGTTTACTTACGAAACTAACTCACTAATTAAAGAAAAATATAGAGCTCACCAAAAATGGAAGAAATACAAGAATCAATTAGATTATCAAACTTTTTCTTCCATAAGAAAAAACGTAAAAACCTCCATACGCAACGACTATAAAAAATATATAACTAACACCGAATTGAACTTAAAATCAAACACAAAAAGTTTCTGGTCCTTTGTCTCACACAGATCTAACCGCAAAACTATGCCAAGCTATGTAGTACTTAATGACTCTGTTTTCACTGAAGATGTCGATATTTGTAATGTCTTTTCATCTTATTTCTCTAGTGTTTATGAACCTTTTGATACTCCCCCGAAGATATCTCTTTCTTCAAACATTTCGCGTTGTATAGATATTAAAAATATCACTGAAAAAGAAATAATAACAAAAATTGACGATCTTGACGTAAATAAAGGTGGGGGTCCGGATGGCCTACCCCATATATTTTTTGTTAAATATAAAAGTTCAATTATTACACCTCTATTATTGTTATTTCAAAAGTCAATCAATGAAGGAGTTTTTCCGAGTGAATGGAAAAAGGGCCAGATTACACCCATATTTAAGAATGGAAATAAAAACGATGTCTGCAATTACAGGCCAATCTCTATGCTGTCAGTGCCCGGCAAGATACTTGAAGCTATAATCACCGATTTTTTATTTTTTGAACTTAAACAAACAATCATACAGAATCAGCATGGTTTTTTCCGGGGCCGCTCGGTCGTAACAAATCTCACTGTTTTTATTCAAAAATTATTGGAGGCTATGGACAATAGACAGCGGGTGGACGCCGTTTATACCGATTTCTCTAAAGCCTTTGATAAACTCCATATTCCAACACTCTTAATTAAAATACGTAATATCGGTATAGGCGGCCGTCTCCTACAATGGATAACGTCATATGTGTCCGATCGTAGCCAATGTGTCAGAATTAATAATTGCACGTCATTATATGTTAACACAACTTCCGGTGTGCCCCAGGGCTCCCACTTAGGGCCATTATTGTTTTCCATCTTTATAAACGACATAACTGAATGCTTCCAATTCTCGAAATTTTCACTATATGCCGATGATCTCAAGATCTCTAGAATTATCACGTCCCCTAATGACTGTGAGAAGCTTCAGTCTGACATAGTTCGACTAAATGAGTACTGTAACAAAAATCGGTTACTTCTCAATATTTCTAAATGTAATTTTATTAGATTTTCTCGTCTAACTTCTGACATCGCGCATGTATATACTATTCAAGAAGTTAACCTTAAACATGTCACTACAATCAGAGATCTCGGGGTCACACTTGACAGCAAATTGACGTTTGAGGCACATATCGAGTCTATGGTGAGAAGGGCTTGGAAGAATTTAGGTTTCATATTGCGCATCACTAGGGCCTTTAGGCAGCCAACGTCTTTAATAACTCTCTATAACTCATTTGTCCGTAGTCACTTGGAATTTGCATGTACTGTTTGGAACCCTCAATATGGCAAATATATCTCCCGTATAGAAAGAATTCAATAAAAATTTATTTTTCATTTAAAATTCAGATTTAATCGCGACTTACTGTGTCTAGATTATAGTGCAGGTCTGAGGCATTACAACTTGCAAAAATTAAGCGAAAGACGTTTGGTTGCCTATGCAATTCTTTTGCATAAAATTTTAAGTAATACCATAGACTGTCAATTTATGGTTGAAAATGTTAGTTTTAGTGTCCCACAGTTTAATTCTAGATCGACTTATTTGTTTTATAATAAAAGATTTCACACAAATTACGCTATGAACTCCCCTCTATCACAAATGTTAAAATCTTACAATCTCTATTTTTGTAATATTGACATATTTATGATATCCTTGCTTTCTCTAAAAAAATTAGCATATAGTCAGTTTTTATAATGTTAAAATTATGACTCTTTGTTCAGACCTCATAACTAAGGACCATCATAATGTGATTTATACACATTTACATTTTTAATTCATTTTTTTTCTTATATTCTATTTTTCTTTCTACTTAGTCTTTTTTGGTTAGTGGTAATTTAGCTCGTAGGTAGATCATGTAAAACTAAAATTAGTGCATGTAAATTTACTGTGCCTTTGCGTAATTGGAAAGCTACAACTTTCTGTGCAAAGCCCTGTTCTGAAAATAAATAAATAAATAAATAAATAAATGCACCTGATAAAACCATAGGGTTTAGGATATCTGCTCGACATTTTGCTTGATATGATTGTTGTATTGTTGGATCGTTAAAACAAAACAAAATAATAATTATTGCTTGCATCAATAATTATTGCAAATTTTCAAAAAGGAATTTTAGAGTGTTCAGTAATTATAATTTATTGGCTGCCTCGCACTATCGAGCACAGTAGGGTGTTTAGTTGACAATTACCTTCTCAGTTACCTGCTGCCGGCGCAACGTGATAGCGTTTAATTATCTATTAATTGACTGAGAAGTAGAGAATCGCTTAGCGTAAGTTTAATTCTGATTTACAGGTAATTATAGGTAAATTTCGCAGATTATTAATTATTGAGACCTTGCATGAAAATATTAATCACTATTTTCATTTAAAGATGCAGGTTCGTGTTATTTTTTTTAATTAAATTAGAATCAATATAAATTATATTGATATTACTTTTCTTCATTTAATGCCAGTTTTAGAAAACAAATAAAATACTATTTCTATGGTCGATTGTAAACCGTAATAATGCTTCTCACTTAACACATACATTACATTCAAAAAATCGCAGTGAATTTATTGATATCTAAGTATGATGACAAGGTAATGTTGCTCACCGATAAAAACCTCAACTAAATATAAAATATGGCGGTTGATCTTAGAAAAACGTCGTCGAAACTCGGAAAGTATACGAGTTTTCAATAAACAAAAAGAAAAACTTTTTTGAAACAGAAAAATATAAAATAATAAGGCATTAATCCCTGTATTCACTAAAAAGAGTTAGACCAGGTCTAGTTGCCCTAGCACTTAAAACTCTTAGTTCTCCAGTTATATTTCGCTTATGTCACTGTCATTTTGTGATTATGACATTTAGAAAATTTATTTGTTCAATTGTTAAAAATGTCATCTTAAACCTATAATTGTCAAGTTAGACTTGGTCTAAATTTAAACGACTAGTGAATACGGGTGTAAAACTCTATGCATTTTAGACCTACTCTGGCAACCTCTTAAATGCAAAAGAATAGTGGTCTCGCATGTAATTACTGTGTCATTATTTAGTGCAACGTCTTGTAGAAAATCTACCGGGTGACCTCGGACTAATGTACACCCTCCTTTTTATTGGATTTTTAAAATTACAATTTCAAATTTTGTAATGTATGGGACGCTGTCTAATTTTAACTTATGACTGACAATTTTGTTAACTCTCGGTTTAACCAAAAGTAGCACTATATGTGTATTTTTTAATGAAAATGCCCAAATTTTTATTCAAATTTCGGTAAAGCTTAAAATTCTCTAAATGCTAGTTGTTAGATTTTTCAAATCGGATAAAAAATGGCGGACATAAGGGCGTTTGTTTCATTTTGCTTAATTCCCATGGCACAAAATTTAATGTAATTTTATGTTCCTAATTCATGATTGGTAGCGTAACAAACTGGCATGTTTCTTTAAAAAACCAAAATATTTTTTATTACATTCATTGGTAAAAACTAAATTGATTTAGAAATTACTTTAAAAACATTTCAAATTGAACCATAAAAAACGTAATTATTTGTTATAGGTTTAAGATAACGTTTTTAAATGAACAAATTGTTTTATTAAATGTCACAAATACAAAATGACAGTGACATAAGCGAAACATATCTGGCGACCTAAGAGTTTTAAGTACCATGGCAATTAGACCTAGTCTAACTCTTAAAGCTTCTTAGTGAATACGGGGGTAGAAAAATGAAAACAATGTTCTTTTGATAAAAAATTTTAAAAAGTTAATTTACATCAAGAAAATATAGGCAGTTTTTATTTCTAATGCAATTTTGCTTAATTACACTATTTACTATGCCTAAATTAGGAGCCTAAGATTGCATTAATATTTGTGTCATGGCCAACTAAGCAAAATTTTTGACCCGATCCGGGAAAGTTTGACAATTTTCTAGTTATTTCCCTGTGTAGAGAAAATGTAATTGTTTTTAATGATGCTTACCTGTGTGATAAAATTAACCAAAAAATAAAGAGGTTTTAAATTATAGCTATTGCCTCAAAATGCATGAATTTTAATTATATATCTAGTACAGAGTGACCAAAAAATGCGGTATTTAAAAACACATTAATTTTTAGTAAGAAGATTACACATGGGCTTTTTCTACATATCAGATTTTTAGAGATCGGTAGATTTTCCCAATTTTTGGACATCTATAGAGCAAAATAAATACCATACAACATACAACATGTTTATGGCTATACTCGGATCCGAGTCACCTGATTCATGTAATACCCAACTAGAATTTTTCAATTGTTTTTTTACCTACCCTCTACAGCAACAAAATTATTGTTGATTGTATATTGATATTTTTAAACTACAGAAAAAATATCCAGACCATTCCTCAGATAATGATTAGAATCCCATGACATTTAGTCCATGTTGTACTTACTGAAATATCAATTTATTCCTCAGTATATTAATATTATTACAAAAAAATTAAAACGTTGTTTGCTTGGTGCAGTTTTTTTGTAGTAAAGTTTTCTAAAATACTTTTCTACTCTTATTGGCAATTTTAACCAATACGGATGCCAATTTTCATATAAAAAAATCATTTCTTCAACGGATATAGAGACATCGAAAAAATGGCGAAACTATCTCCAGAGACACACTCTAATGGTGGGTCTTAATAAGAAAAAATAATCTATTCACCCAAAAAAAGCACGTTCAATTTATGTACTGTATTAAAAACATCCCTCTTCTTCAGTTAGAGGCAAATAAAGCAATCGATAAATATAATAAATATATCACGATTGGCTGTTATTCTTTTTCGGGAAACTCAGCTGTACAAATGACGTGGGTCGTCCAGACTGGAATTTACTTTTAGGATTGGCACGTGTCAGAAACATATTCGAATGGAATTACACGGTCTACAAAAAGTTAATGCACTACTAAATAAAACAAAAAATGGCCCCTTTTAAGTTATATAAAATATACTTTTTTTATATCACGTAATTTTCAGATTAATTATAACTCATGTAATGAAAATTACCTATAATTTTCGACAAAACTTCACGCATGCCGGTTAAAATTTAAAAGGTACTAATACAATACCCGCATTCGTGTTTTTTTATGCTTAACTTATATTATTGATGTAATATTACTACTAAAAATTATACTCAGAACATGTCAAAAAGTATTTGATCATTTGAATAGAATCTCGAATTTTCCTTTGATAATATCCCAAGACTTCAAGGATCTTAGAATCGTTTACACTAATCAGTTCAGTGTTCAGTGACAGTGGATTGAGCAATTTGTTTTTTACTTATATATTTTCCATATTTGTTAAGTCTAGTATGCACAAACCGACCAGTTTCACTTATATATACTTTGAGGCGGGAACAAAAAATTTTAAACTCCTGATTACAATGAAATTACATCTTTCGGCCACCTTAATCATTGCTCACTGTTCTGTGCGTATTAAAGATTGTGGGAATCTCCACTAAATTTTGCAAATTTATCTGTGGTGCTCTGTAAAAGGTAAAATTGTACTACTTGATATTTGAGTAGGCAATACTGGTTGAGGTCTGAGTTTATTATAATAACTAGTCGAACGCCTAATGTCTTCAGTGAGGTATGTGTTAGATTTCAAGCTTTAGTCAGTTTCTCTGTTTCCTTCGAAATTCAATTTGAATCACAAACGCAAAAAACAATCAAAAGACCATAATTTACAAAATATATACAAGGATAGACATAAAAACCACAAAAAAAATATTGCGAACACTCGAACTACAAAAATATTTGCAAAAGCCTTTCATAAAAGACTAGTGAGTTTTTTAGCGACAGTCAACTATAGATGCCATCCTCTCCTGCTACTTAAACATATTAAGTAACTTCCATAACCGGCTAAAATCAGTGGGTATTTTTTATGATTTCACAAAAGTCTTTGATACCATTAATCACAAAAAACCACTTAACAAACTATTCTATTATGGTATAAGGGCACCTGCATTAAGTTGGATAGATACGTACTTGTCGGAACGTACACAAGCAATCAAGCTGTCTGGTCTGAATATATCTGAGTGGGCGAATGTTAGAAATGGAGTGGCGTGTTTTGGGACGCTTTCTCTTTCTTCTATTTATAAACAACCTTCCTCTGACTGTTAATAATAGCTATGTTACACTCTTTGCAGATAACATTTCCGCTGTTGTTGATAGTGACAATTATGAAAACCTCTGCAGCATATGAGTGTGTTAAAGATATTACTGCTTGGTGTTTGGCGAATGGAATCTGTCTAAATAACGCAAAAACCAACTTTGTTGTTTTCACACCACTAAAAGTGATCCAGAATAAAAGCTTATTGGTTAGGGACGGAACATCAATTCTTGTACAGCAAACTTTCTGGGTATTATGATTGACCAACATCTCACATTGTGTAATCAAATCAAGAACATATGCAACAAACTCTTGTCCAAAAACTATGCAATTTTACAGCTGAGAGATTATGTGGATCGTCATACGCTTAAAACTTTTTATTCTGCCTCTATAGAATCTGTTCTATCTTATGGGTTGCTTGCTTGGGGAAATACAAATGGCATTGGTCGAGTTCTTGTAAGATTTATAACAACTATAAAGACCATGTGAGATTTGGAGACCTCAGTCAATATAAAACTAGAAACGCCGACAGACTCTACATACCAATATATATATATATATATATATATATATATATATATATATATATATATATATATATATATATATATATATATATATATATATATATATATATATATATATATATATATATATATATATATATATATACATATATATATATACGTAAATATAGGAAATAAATCAACCTAAATTAGAGAATCCGTATAAATTAAGGTATCATCATTCATAATTCTAATGTGAAAAAAAAAATTCTCCAGGAAAAATTATAAATTAGTGACATTGTCAGAAAATTTTGACGAAAAAATACAGGAGGTACCTAAAAACGAAAATATTTAAAATTTACAAAAATATACAAGAAAATTAAGTCAAAAAGTAACGTCATCTTTAATTTATTTTATTTACAGTTAATCAAAACACTTGCTTCACTTAAGCACTCATTTCTCTTCACTAGTATTAAGAGCAATTGAGGACCGTTTTTTTAAAACTCGATAACTACAAGATCAATAATTTTCAGGAGAGCATTTTTTGTGTCTGGCTAACACAAGAATACTTATTAACTAATGAAAATTTTTATAAGAAAAGTTATAGTAAATGGAAATTGATAAATGAGCCAAAATTATGTAATATCAACTTTATTATAACTAAACAAAAAATAAATAAATACGCAGTTTTTTGAAAACTCGATAAGTACGATAAACACATTATCTGACGTTGAAAGAAAATAACATTTTTTACACAGAAAATAAGTCAAAGTCAAACATCCACCTCGGAATCATGATACAACCCAACCTCATCAGCATTATCGTCAGCACTGAGAGCAGTTCCTTTCATAACTTCATCATAAAAAGAAGATAATTCATCAGTAAGATCAATGCCCCGCAAGAGCTTTTTGACATCGGCTTTCTTGAGGTCACTAACGTGATTGACTGCTGGTAGCTTCTGAGCTGCTGATATTTGATTTGCGTTTTTGATACCTTTTTTAAAACTGCTGACCTCTATATCACAACCTGTATACGTAGTACGGACTTTGCAAATCACTGTGCTTTTTCTCTTCTGGTATGTCAAGACCCGAGCTTCACTTATTTTAAAAGGTAGCTTTTTCTTCACAATATTCTGCGATACTGACTTATAATCAAATGTATTCCAGTCTTGTCCCCAAACATTGACCTTTCCATGGTTTTTCAAAATCTGGTGATACTCCCTCGGTCCTAAAATCTCCTCTCGTCCTCGATACTCCTTTTCCACCCTTCCAAAAACCCTATCTGGGGGCATGAAACTATGACCTCTTATGGGAAAAAAATGGCGTATTTCCTTAAAAACTGTAGACTTTTCCAGAAAGTAGATGAGAACTGTCATCATGACACTATTCTTATTTTGGGAGGAACATGAGTCTGAAAACAGCTCCAAGATCAACCCATTTTTGCCTTCATCCGATAATTTGTTTTCAAGCTTGTTTAAATAATCTAATAGACCGGAAGCTATCTCATTGCAGCCCCGCCCTGACTGCGTCTCTAACCAAACGTGGAAGCTGATATCTTCCTTTGATTGCTTTTTATGTTGATGATGTACAATGCCTAGGTTATAAAACCAAACTTGTCTTGAATAAAAGACTTCACCAACAGACATTTTTGGCAATGGTTGATTTTGCTGACAATCGAAACAAACTTTATATGTATTTTCTCTGTGAGTATTCATGTATCTGAAAAAAGCCTTTGCTCTCATCCTATGTAGCCTATACTTGGTGCGGAGTTCATTTTTTGTTTCTAGCACCTTGTTTTTCCTTATATTAATTAGAAACTCCTTACAAATAAAACACGTATCCGAATGGGGATTCCCAAAACCAAGATTGAAATTTTGATAAAAAATTTTCTTGTACTTAGCCAAAGAACATTTAAATTTTGTTGATTCACAAAATGCGTTAAACATTTTCTGTATGTTTAACTCTGGAGGTAGGTAGTTTCTTCTGCATTTTGCACGCGAGTAGTGACTTTCTCTGCATTTATAGCTTCCTATGTGTACCTTTATTGCTTCAGAAATATCTTTATCAGTCTGGTTTGGTACACGACCTCCTCGCTTTTCAACCAACTGTTCTCCTGCGAGAAATTTTTTCAATATACCAGATAGTCTATCTTTACTTGCACCTAAAACATGAGTCAAGTTCAGATTAACAAATAATAATCAATAGCATTATCTTGACCTACCAGTAACCTTTTGAAATGTAGCAGCGCAAACAGGAACATTACCAGTAGAAGTTCTAATGGAGTATTTGACCGAAAGTTTTCTGTTTCGCTTCAGATCAGTTTCATCTACAGTTTTTCGCTTAGGTACAACAACTTGCATAAACTTCAGCAATATTTTATCTTGTTCAATCTTTTTCAAGTCATTTGCATATATCATTTCCCTAAAACCTAGACAGTCTATATAAAAATCCATATTCAAGCGCGAATTAAAAAATAGGTACTTACCTAGTATTTCATTTCTTGTCAGCTCGCCTGCTTTACAATAACGCCTTTTTTCTTGTTCTCGAAATGATTACATGCGATGTCAACTTCACCTAACCTCTCTTTTTTATAGCGCGTAATTTTTGGTCTCACTTGATCGTTATTTTCATTAGAAACACGAAATTTTCTTCCCTTTTTTGTAAGGGTCACGTTTTTACTATACTCTCCAGTTATTTCATTCATATTTTAAAAAGAAAAACAAAACACAAAACACGTGATGATGATCCTGGTGACAAGAAGCACTGGTCCAGAATAGAGCTTAAACTGTACTGGCGCGGCGACAGAAATTAAATTATTATTCATTCAAATAAAGCAGGTTCGTTACTTATCGAGTTTTTAAAAACCCCGCGTAGTTATCGAGTTTTGAAAAACCGCAAGAATTTGGCTATACTTTAACTCTTGTAGTTATCGAGTTTTCATGAATCTGACGCTACCAGCAGGTCGGGCATTGAATTTTTATATAGAATCGATGTATATCTCAATTTCGGTAAAAATGTAGTTATCGAGTTTTAAAAAAACGGTCCTCAATTTTTTCAACACAAATGTTGAAGTTCTTTGTGAACGTAGAACAAATAGTGTATATTACTTGTGTGAATATGATTGTTTTCAAACTCGAAGGATTTCTGTAATCGGCTGAAACCTTTAGCTTTTGGTACTTGTTATGTTATATGCTATTAACTCTTCTTGCAAATTAACCATCATGTTATTTGGTTTCCATGAGGATTTCATTATGCTTATAACAGGTCATTGAACCTGGCGATGAGTACATTTAGATTATTTAATACACGCGAAATGCCAAGCCTAAAACGTAATTTTGCCCCGTGAAATCGCTAGTTTAACGCGAATTTCGATAATTAGTTCTAACATTCTCACTTATCGGTAAGAGCGAAATATTCCTTATAAGAGAAACTTTGCCTGAAGCCGTTCCAAAGTCATTGTCGTTAATTGCGTACTAATATCATCAAGCGAAAGGGTTCCCGTTTACCATAACTTTTAGTTGGGACCGAGGGATAATTTGGGGAGTGTTATCTTAAACAATTTTGAAGCTTTAATGGCAGGGGCAAACAAACCTTAAGGGGTCACATACGCTACGGTTAATTTAGACGGTTTTAATCATACAGCTCAAAAAGCACAGTTAAAATCTGATAGCGATATAACATCTATAACCTACGAATAGACGGTCCATCAGGCACACAATAAATTCACCATTTTTAATAGTTCAAGTGGCCGTTTAAGCGAAATATTACCCCGCTCGTAACAAGATTAGTTGCGGAATTGCAGAGAGCTAGGTCTATTTGCATATGTACTGGCAATACTGCCCTGAAATAGTCTCAACCTACGCGGAAATCTCTAGTATAGGAAATACAATGCAGTTGGCACCGATTTAGGGCATGTTTATTATGAGTGCATGAGTATTATATGCTTTTGATATAACTCATGGACTAAGTCACTGATCATCATACCTCTAAAACCGTTAAAGGCTTACCGTTCGAATTTGGCGTGGACCTTCGTTTTGTGATGTACGTGCGAGATAAGCTCGTCCCTAGAAGGGTGAAAGAGGGCGAAATATCTTTTTACTTTTTGCATCTCAACTTAATGAATTTTAAAAAAAATTTCGTCAGCTTAAAAAAAGATTATCTAAAAATCAAACTCTGTATTATTTGCTTAAAGTTAGATCCAGTCTTATGAGGGTGAAAATTTTTGAAAAGTGTTTTTATTTTTTTACAATAACTATTTACCAAATTAATTTAAAAAAAAGAGATATCAAAAATAATTATCTAAAAATAAAATTTTAAAATGGTTTTTTCATTAACAGTTTTTAAATTAATAACCTGTGTACTTTAATAGAATAGAAAAAGAATATACGATACTTAATATATAGTTCCACATTTACGAGGGTGAAAAGGGATTTTACATTTTTACAAAATCTCTTTAATTAAAGTTTTTAAAAAAGTTTTTGTCAATGGCTATTAAAAATAATTGTCCAAAAAACCAATTTCTTCTGAATTCCATTTTTAAAAGTCGGAAAAGGGTTGAAATGGGTTTTAATTTTTTTACAATCAGTCTTTAACTAAATGAATTTTTAAAATAATAACTTCTTCTAAGGATTTAAAAAGTAATTATCTAAAAATAAAATTTAAAATGATTTTTTCATCGGTAGCTTTAAAAAAAAAATAACCTATATACCAATTTTTGGATTTCTCGACATTCCTCCCTTAATAGCATGAGAAGAGAATAACTTTTTTTTTTAATTTGTATGCACATCTCTATACAACTGCAACTAAATAAAATTTTAAAGAAAAATTTTTCTCCGATAATAAATATCCAAAAATTAATTTCTGAATTTTTCGATGTCGGATGAAATTTGATTTTACTTTTTTTTAAATATCCCTTTAACAAACTGAGCTTTTAAAATATTCTTTTGTCAAAGTCTTTTTGAAATAGTTATCTAAAAGTGGATTTTCTTAAGGGATAACAACGTGTTTTTTAGTAGTATCTATGCCTATCAATGGCTTTTAATATTTTTAAAACCATTGACATTATAATTGTTTCTTTTATCTTCTACCACAAAAAGTATCTTTGAGGTTTTTCCAAATTAAAATGTGATTATGCTTCTATACAATATTCCAACTAAATGAAATTTTACAAGGTTTTCAAATATAATTATCTAAAAATTTATTTTGTAGATTTTTGAAAATGCACCCTAATAGTGAAAGGTGATCTAACCTTTTTTATCTCTTCAACTAAACATGCATAGAAAATTTTTGAAAATGAAATTAATAATAAAATTATGATTTATATAATCCGCATAGAATCCTTGCGTTGAAAATTCCTCATTTCTCACAGTCTATTATTGCCCCACACTGTAGCCAACAACTGAACATTTTAAGTGTTTTTTTGTCAGTTTCATATGTGGACGTTTAAAACATGGCAATAAAAGAAAGTATAAATTAACGATGTTAAAAAATAACCTTTGAGAACTGGAGGTTGCTGAATAATTTGAACTCCAATAATAGCAATAACAGCCACTTCCTCTTACCGTTAAAATAATCTACAGTAGTTTTTAGGTTAAAATTGGCCCACTAGTAATATATATTTCAACTCCAAATTCCAATGTAGTAAAAGGCAAATATATTTTTTCGCAAGTTTCTCGATTTCTGTGGTAAACTAATTGATTTAATTTCTTTTCAGAGGTAAGCCGATTGGACTCTGACAAATTCTTAAGCCAGTAAGTATATGGAACGTAAAAATTAAAATTTTACCCCAAAGTTAATTTTTTATAATTTTTAGTGTGAGTATGGGTCTTATAAAAATAAACCAGTATCGATTATGTTATAAATTTTTGTATGCTAAACTTCTTAACTAAGACACTAAAGAAAAATCTATTTAGTATTTTTAAGAAGAACATTTTTAACACCTCAAATCACATCGGCTCAATATTTTAAATCTGCATTTATGAAGCTCTACGCGAATGACAATTTTTATTTCACTAAAAGACAGCAGAATTTGTTAATTCGCTTGTCTGAAATTGCCTTTTAAACTTGGAAAATTAGCATCATTTAATGAGCTTAAATGAAAATTAACTTTTTGATTTCGTGTAACAGCCTTTGTGACGGTTTGCTTGAGTTAAAGGGGTGTTACTTTTAACCTTTGATTCTGTATAATAAATCTATAATTATTTCATCAATATTAAATAGATTCTAGCTCTCGCGTAAGTAAATAACCGAAGTAGTTAAAATATAATTGGGCCAAAATTTAATCTAAGGTCAAACATATTTTTACAATAAAATCTTGACATGAAAAGAGTGCAATGCTAAGTTAGAAATTTTACACGTATTCTACGGAAATCGTTGGAAACTGCTTTAAGGAAAAATATTTAACATTTTAGATTTCAACTGTATATTTATATTATAGAATATTTCAGAGACATAGAGTTGTAAATTATGTTATCTCGAGAAAGATCCGATTTTACAAAGTGAATAACTAAAAAATTGTATAGTAAATTCTAATACATTTCCATATATACTGTGTGGTATATACGTTAAAGACAAGTCCAAATTTTATTTAGTTTCATAGCTTGCATTTTAAATTTTTGCATAGTTGTCGAATTTCTTAAGATTTCGTAACAACCTTGCAAGTAGTCCTGATTTTCAATATTTTGCTTCGGGATAAAGATGTTAAAAAGTCACAAGCAAAGGTTGTTTAGAATCTATTTTTTATCTACCATACCAAGTTTCAGCAGCAAATTTGTATTTTATCATTTTTAGAACATTTGGACAAGTGTATTTCATTTCATCTAGATCATTCGATTTTACAAGATTGCCATGAAAACAAAATTTCACGTTAAGATTTGTCAGATTTAATAAAAATATAATTAAATATCTTGTTTTAAAATTCCATATTGCTTAATAAGAGAAATCCTACTTTAGCATTTGAGTTTACCCAAGAGTGATTGGTTTGTGCTTTGTAGTAATGAGTATATGTCTTGTATAAAATAAGATAATGTCAATTAAATTATAAGTTTTTATATGCTAAAATTATAAAATAAGAAAAAAATTCAATGTTGTATTCAAAGAACATTCTTAACACCTCACATCATACTGGCTTAATATTTTAAATCTGCATTTTTTATTATAAAACTGTACGCGGTTAAAAATTTTTATTTCATTCAAAGACAAGCAGAATTTGTTATTAACGGTGGTGAGCTTAAATGAAAATTAACTTTTTGATTAACAGCCTTCGTGTCGGAGCGCTTGAGGTAAAAGGGTGTTACTTTTAATGTGGAATAGTTAAACATTTGTTAAGAGACAAAATTCTTTACAACAAATCTATAATTAAACAGTGTGCCGCATATAAGATGAAGGCAAGTCCAAATTTTCATTAGTTTCATAGCTTGCATTTTAAATTTTGCATAGTGGCAGAAATTCTTAAGATACATCTTTCAAGATATACTCCAAACTAGCTTTAAAACCTCACCTAAAACGACTTTGCGCAAGTAATTCCATTTTCCTATATTTGGCTTCGCGATAGAAATATTTAAAAAAATATAAGAAACCGAGTCCTAACACTAGAACCTGGTGTATAAGATAGATCAAAACACAACAGTTCTAACCACACTACATCACAACTTATTACGTTCCGGAGTGCGTTTCGCTAACCAAGTTATCATCATCAGCAGATAATATAAACTAAAGTAACTTATCCTAACCGAGACTATTTATAGGTAAATGTGGTCACACTTGGTTGCACCCGACTGCACCATTGTCAAGTAAGCAATAGAGGGGAATCTCCTTGGAAACCCTAAAGACAAAGTCGACTTAAAGGAGAGGAGTGGCATTTATGAAATTAGCTGTAATGACTGTGATTTAAAATATGTTGGGCAAATCAAACGCTCCATAAACATTCGTTTTAAAGAACACATGACACACTTAAGACACGGAAGAACAGAAAAGTCGAGCGTTGCCGACATGCTTTGGAAAACAATCACCAACTAGGAATAAATAATCTTAAGTTAATTAAAAATGTATCTAATAATAGATTATTGGATGCATTTGAGAGTATAAAAATAGTGGTAAGAAAGCACTAAATAAAGATAGAAAGCCTACTCCCCTATTGCTTACTTGACAATATTGCAGTCGGGTCCAACATTTACCTATAAATAGTCTCGGTTAGGATAAGTTACTTTAGTTTATATCATCTGCTGATGAAACTAACTTGGTTAGCGAAACGCGCGTCCAGAACGTAACAAGTTCTGGTGTAGTGTGGTTAGAACTCTTGTATTTTGATCTATAATCCCGAGTTTCAGCACCAAATGCGTATATTATCTTTTTTACCAGATTTTACTAATTATGGATCAGGCTCGGCATAGTTCTATTATCAAATTTTACCTAGAGCATTCGATCTATTGCCATAAAAACAAATTTTCACGTTTAGATTTGTCATAATAAATTAAAATATATTACTGATCTTGTTTTAAAATTTATTATTGCTTAATAAGAAAAAAGAAAAATGCTAGTTTAACATTTGAGTTTATATGTACTTTTTAGTATGAGTATGGGTCTTATAAAAATAAATCAATATCAATTAAAATATGAGTTTTTGCATGCTGAATTTCTTAATTAAGAAAAAAATATGTATTTAGTATTTAAAAGACATTCCTAACAACTCAAATCATACCGGGTTAATATCTCAAATCTGCATTTTTGATTATAAATCGCGATTGAAAATTTTTATTTCATTCAAAGACAAGTAGAATTTGTTAATTCCGAAATTACTCTTAAAACTTGGAAAATTAGCATCATTTGATGAGTTTAAATGAAAATTAACTTTTTCATTTCGTGTAAAAGATCTTTGTGTCGGATCGCTTGAATGAAAGGGGTGTTACTTTTAACTTTTAGTGCGGAATAATTAAACATTTCTTAAGAGACGAAATTCTGTATAAGTTTATACTTAATTCTTTTCATAAAATCAATATTAAATACATTCTAGTTCTCACGTAAGTAAAGAATCGAAGTTTCTCCTAAAAAGAGTATTCTGCTAAGCTGGAATTTTTACTTATGCAAGTCACTGGAAACTATTTTAAGGAAGATTTTAACTGTACACTCATATTATAGAATATTTTAGAAAAACAGAGAGTTATAAATCATGTGACTCCAAAAAGGTCTGATTTTACAAACTAGATAACTAAACCTTGAAAGTGAATAACTGAAAAATTTGATTTAGCAAAATTGCCATGCAAACAACATTTCACGTTTAGATTTGTCGGATTTAATGACAATTTAATTACTGGCCTTATTTTAAAATTTGTTATTGCATAATATAAAAAAATGCTAATTTAGCATTTAAGTTTAAGCGAAAAACTCTAAATAAATATACTATTTGGTGATAATAATAGAAATTGCAGTGAAATAGCACAACAATTTCACCACCCAATACGAAATCCCATTCATCACGGAAGCCACTTTGATAAACTTTTTATCGAAATGGACTGTGTCTTAAAAAAAACATTAAATGGCAAACTACGGAGTAATTGAAAGTCTGTTAGGGATTCATGTATTCTAGAAGCAAACTAAAACATTACACGAATTGTTCTGCGAGTCTACGATCAATTAAATATTTCCGAAGATAAAATAAAATATCTTAAGCGTAATAAAATAAAACCTTACTAGCCAAAATTTTTATGTAGATTGAGGTCTCATCTACAAATGACTCTATTGATACAAAAAAGTATACATAATATCCCAACTATATTTGTTAAAAAAATGTAAAATAAGTTGACCGAGTCGTTTATAACATATATTTAACACATCTCTTCAAAACAGGATGTTTCCATCATAATGTTGTGTCCTGTAGTTAAAAATGGAAACAAACATGATTTTAATAACTATAGACCTTTTAGTAAGCTATTCCTTCTGGGTAAGTTATTTGAAAAAAAATTACATAAAGAAAATTTGAAGTAAGTCAAAGATACATTTATATGTGAATAGCAAGGATCATGCTAGCTAGATCGATCTGTTAAAGTAATTGATTAAAATAATCTAGGAAATGTGATTTATACCGACCTGAGTAAGGCTTTCAACAAAATTAATCACCGGACATTAATTGATCGTTTTGCTGTTGTTAGTATATATTAAAATAGATATCATTATGCTTACAAGATCTGAGGCAGTGTCAGTTAATGGCTAGATGTTGGATTCGTTTCGGTTTTCCTTTCCTTAGGAGAGTACTTAAGGCCCTCTCTTTCGTCTTATATATAAATAATATTTCAGGCTATTTTAAAAATTCCTCATTTGTTCTTTACGCAGATGACTTAAAAAAGTTTCCCACTATTTGAACACCGGAAATTGAAAGAAGATTTGGGATGGCTTTCTGCTTACTGCGAAACCAAAAGTCAGTTTTTAAACATTTTATAATGTCCTAGACCAGGAACAGAAATATCAATAACATATGTTACAAACGTTTTCGGAAAAAAATAAATGCACAATACTGTGGCCTTAGAAAAGTAAATTTGAACCATTGTCGTGTAACCTTCTCGTAAGTAGTACCCAAAAGTATCGATTGGTCCTGCCTGAGGTGACAATTGAAGCTGGGTTGGGCCAAAGCATTATCTCCTCGATCGCATTATGTACATTAATCAAATCAAGTAACTTCGGAAAGCAATTTTATGTACATATTGACTCTATCCGCAAAAACCATCGCTTTGAATTTTACATCGACTGTCATTAAAATTATCTATATAGAATCTATTAATTTCCGAGTTATCAAATGTAAAGTATTTTTCATCGTCTATAATTATGATATTATTGACGAAGTGATGAATTCGTAAACAATGGCACCTCTTGGAATTCTTTTTAATTAATTAACGGTATATCTGCTGTTTCTTCGTTTTCGGCATTTTAGTTTATTTCTTGCGATATGGAGAGACCAACGGTATTTTTGGCAACTCAAATCAATCTGTTGGCTTGAACTGCGGACAGTTTCCGTGATCGGCTAGTTTCCGGTAAATTAGAACACGATATTCCTTCTTTAGAAATAATGATCCATTTTATTTTAGTACATAGTCATTTAATAACACTATACTATCTTCTCAATCATTTTTATTCGGCTCCATTTTGTTCCATCACATTGGATTCCTACCAATATTTTACTAGTATCTACCTATGCCACACTTGATATTTAAGCATAATTTAAAACAAATTCAATACGTATTTTTTACATTGATATGCACCGTCATTTTGTTACGTCAAGTTGAATTCATATCAGTTTATCCCTATATCACATTCAATTGAATAAGATTTTTTTGCGTTGCTTTAAAAAAATCTTTGGCAGCCATTTGGTTCCGCAATCTTGAATTCATACCATAACTTTACCAGTTAATGTCTATATCACACTTAATGCTTCGATACATTTTGAAATTAATCTATGAAGTCGTTTTGTCAGGCCGATTTTTCAAATATTTTATTAGACCGTCATTTTGTTTTGCTATCTTATGTACTAATATGTTATCAATTTATCCCTATTTAACACTTGTTTTTTATGCAAAATAAAATTTGAAGAATTTGGAAAATTAGTTTTTTTAGTAATATTTTTTTAACGTTTCTTTAGTACGCCATCTTGTTCGGGCATATTTGATTTTTACCAAATTATTATCCCCAAAAGACTAATTTTGGACTAAAATTATTTAAAGTCACTTTGATGAGAAGTTTTCAAGCTACTTCGCGAACTGACAGACAGAGGGCAATCGTAGGAGTATTTTTTAGCATTTAGAGACCCTAAAATTTGAAAATATGTAAAACCTCACTTTGCCGCCATTTTATTTTAACATATTGGATTTTTACCAAAATCTTACCAGGTTATTCCCATAATTTTTGACCATAGCTTAAGGTCAATTATCAAAAAACTTTTTTTTTACCAGGCAAGTAAACATTATTTGGCCTCCGTTTTGTTCCGCCATCATTAATTCGTACCACAACTTTATCAGTTTAGCTTTATATCACACTTCATGCTTGCACAAAATTTAAAATAAATCTAATACGTACTTTTTCATTTTATTAGATCGCCATTTTGTTTTTCTATCCTATATTTATAACAAAATGTTACCAGGTCATTCCTATGTAAAAATTGATTTTTGTGCACTATTCGAGAAAATTAGATAGTTAATAATTTTTTTATCATACCAAAATATTACCGGGTCATCCCCATATGACCCTTAATTTTTGACTAAAATTAGAAGTGAATCTGATGACAACGAACTGACAGACAGACAAATCGACAAACTTACTGACGGAATTGATAGAACTTATTTTTTGGCATCTAGGGAGGCTAAAACCTAAAAATATGTAGAACCGATTATAATTTATTTTGCCACCTCGGAGAATGATTTTTCCACGATGATAATACTTCCCTTTTACGAGGCAAGTAAACATTATTTGGCCTCTGTTTTGTTCCGCCATCTTGAATTAGTACCACAATTTTACTAGATCTTCTCTATACCACAATTAGTTATGGAACACAATTTGAAATCAACCCATTAGGTAGTTTTTTCAGTCCGAATTTTTAAATATTTGATTAAGCCGCCATTTTCTTCCGCCATCTTGGATTCGTACCAAAATATTACTAGTTGGTTTCTACATAATACTTTTTTTTGTGTAAAATTTTAGATAAATTGGTTAAGTAGTTCTTCAGTAATAATTTTTTTAACATTTCATTATGCTGCCATTTTGGATTTTTACCAAAATATTGCCATGTCATTCCCATATAACCCTTAATTTTTTACCAAAATTTGAAGGCAATCGGGTAAGCGGTTTTTTAGCTATACCGCGAACAGACAGACCGACAGACAGACAGACGGTCGGAATTGAGAAAACATGTTTTTCGGCATCTAGGGACCCTGAAACGTAAAGACCTGAAAAAATCTCGAAGAATGATTTTTTCACGATTACAATACTCCCCTTTTACGATGGAAGTAAATTAGATTTTCCTCCATATTTTTTTAAATTGGCGTTTGATTGATTTTTTATGAATGCTCCTTCGTCGTCTTGAAATATCTAAACTAGTTATTTAATGGTCTGAAAAATTATTTCTTAATACCTCATATAAAAATAAACAACTGAATTGAAAATTAATATTCTGAATAGATTAATTTGTATTTTGCTTGTGATTAATCAGGATAATATAAATAAAGCACTGCCAAGGTCTTATAAATGTCAAAGTTACCGTGATAACGAACATAATTAAAAATCTAATTAACATTAAAGGTATCATTTTAAATTTCATAGCGCCTTCTATTAATCGAATTTTTGCATTTGTCAATTTTGTAAGTTAGTGTGCGATTTCCGACGTAGCGTCTTTTTCTGGAGACAGTGATTTCAAATTATTCTGATATTTATTTCGACCGATCTTTTTTCAAGCACGGAAATAAGATATTGTGTCAAGAGAAACCAGGTCCGGTGAAATTGGAAAATCTGAATAAAGCATGGATACAATCTAAGCCTATGACTAGGTTTTGAACAACTTTTCGCAAACCTTCCAAAAAACGCATGAGAAAAACAGGATCATACCAAAGTAGTTTATCCAATGTATTAACGTATAGTGCTTCTCAAAAAAAAGGGAAAATATGTTTGTATTACTATAGGTCCGCAAATTCTTTATTCTTAATATACAGAGTATTTAGGGAACGCTGTTCCCAAAATCTAAAAATGAACTAGCGTATTTAATTTAATTACATGTACACCCGGTGCATCAAAAAACAATCTAAAATCGATTTAAAAAATATTCAGCCTCGGCGGAGGGCCACGCTCGCTGCATAAAATATTAAAATCCTATTTCTACAAACTCATATTGTAAAAATTTCAGCACATCAAATTGCACACATTTATTTAAGTTTGTTAAATATTACCGCGAAGTTAATAATACCGCAAAATCCCGAGTCGGAAACAAATCGCTTTTAATAAAAAAATGATTTGCTTAACGCCGCAGTCCCTATTTTTTATTATCTCTTTCTTCCGTCCTCTTCTAAAACATCTTTTATTCATTAAAAATATCAAGCCGCTTATCCTTTTCGAGTCATGCTTTTCGTTGCTTAGCAATTAATTCTCCAATTCACCAAAAAAGTACGAGAAGTGTGGAGAGAAATGGTACTCTGTCTCAACAAGTTAATTTACCTCATTGAAAAATAATTCAGTGTCAATGAATGACTATACCACCTGGCTTGTAGGGCCCCCGCTTTTCGTAATCAAACAGGGAATCGCAAACTAATTAAATTCTGTTTATAACAAGTGCAAGTTCGTTTTCCGTGGTTTTGTGTTTTTAATACAGCAGGGAAGCGAAGTGCCTCTGAAGCTAGGAAGTTCATATTTATTTCTATAAGGAGATTATAGAAATTATAGAAACTTCTGTTTTATACAATGAGACGAAAATATAATTAGAATCATGATATTGGACCAAGGCTGCTCCAAAGTGACTTGGTATTTTTATTACTCAGTAGAGGTGTCTTAAATTAATTCATTTATGTGACTTGCTACTTATGCACTAATAATACATTTTAAAGAAATGTATCGGTAGCTTCATTTAAGTTCGGGACCTCTTCGACCACCCCAAAAAAAAATCTGTAGCGGTACCATCATAGTTTGGGCCTTATATCGACTTTTCTGCATTATTTCCTGCGAATTGTGTGATATCTTGCTCCGTTTTGAATTAATTTAGAAAAATGTGTTTAAAAACATGGACAGTTTTAATAATTTTAACATCAGCTTTTATTATCTAAATTACAAGCTAAGAACCACAACAAATGTCCATGTTTTTAAGCACATGTTTTTAAATTATATCACAAAACTGCACACAAAAAGAAACTTTAAAATATTTAAACTTTGTACACCATATGCTTTGAAGAAGCACACATGTTCATAAGGACTTTTCTAATATTTCCATGTTATCTAGAATAACAATGAAACAATAATATGCCAATCTTAATAATACTTTCCTTTTCTTTAAAATAGGAAATAGAAAATATGAAGTTTTCTAGGTTCATAACGAATTATATTTTGGGCACGTGTAACTATGATCAGATTTTAATGTTTGTACCCCGTGTTATTTTCCTAATTTAAACAAAACCCACAAGATCTGTCAAGTATGTAAATTGTTTTTGTTTAATTTTTAAAACATCATATTTCATCAGTAAGAAATCGTAGTTCTTGGGATCAGTGAAAATGAAATAACTTACCAATCTACTTTCGATGCTTACATAGTATGTATTTAATTTTGATATAGTCTAATGCCAAAAATTAATATTAAATTAAATGTTTTTATTAAAAAAACATTTTTGGTGGCACTTTTAGAGGGGACACATATCAGATCGGAGATCAAGTTTTTCCAAAGCGGTATTTAAAGATTTTTTGTTAGTTCGATATTTGGAATTTGGTATCAAAAACATGACTTTCTTTTTTTTTAATCTATAGTAAGCATAGTGGGATTCAAAGATTTGCAAATAGGGGAGATGGAAATACTTTGCTGGTAACAGCATCTAGGAATAACGGCACAAATAAAGTGGGAGGTCTTAGCAAATAGAGAGTGGAGGGATGTATGTGGTTCCATGCTCGTGTCTTCCTGAAAGGCAAGGCTAAATAATTGGCCCGAATAGAATACATGGTAGTATTTGTAAAACATAGAAAGATACCCCAGTAGATGAAGTTTCCTTGTAGTGTTTGTATTATCAATCAGACGTGTAGTTTAGCTTTGAACAAGCACGTTAAGAGAGATGAGTACATGATAACAATACTCCAGATTGCTAATTAGGTTAAAGCAACATTAGGATTTAATATTGTTTGTGAGATAGTGCATATGAATGGGTCTTAGTGGTGCTAAACTAAACAATGTTCATTGCTTATATTTCAGCTACTTTATGGAGGTGCGTGGTTAGAGATTGTAATCAACTTTAGTCTTTAGAATAGATTTTGAAAATTAGTATAGCATGCTATCGTCAGTGTACTGTGAATAGAAATGCTGGTAGAAGAAAGTAGATCATTGGTGTGCACGAGGAATAGGGTAGGCGCCAGGAATGAACCCTGTGAAACACCTGCTTCGATTTTGTGAAACTTAGACGAATGACTATCAGTAACCACGAAAAATCTATAAAACAGAAATTGTTTTGCTTCCAAATATTTTTTTACTTATAAAAATTTTGAACGAAACAGTTTATATTAGAATAATGATTTTTGTACCATTTTCATGTTAAAAAGTGTACGTGAGTCTACAACGGCTTTTAAGCTAAGTAACAGAAAAAACTCCAAAATCGAAATAAATATAAAGCTTTGTCTAACACAGAAATTTAGATTAATGACTATGAGGGTTTTACCCCAAAAGTAAGACAAATGATTTGGAGGTAGCAAAATGTGAGATTGTCGTTTTCCATTTTTCATGATTTTAATATAATCCGAAATGGAACACGTCCTCGGTCGCTGTGATTCTAAATCGGTTTTTGGAACAAAATTGAAAGAGGTTATTAAATATAGAACGTTATCAATTTTGCAGAAAATCTACGATAAATAAATCAATAGTTTAGCATTGCAATTTAATGACAAAATAACAGCTGATTAAACTGAACTTAGCTTGTTTGAACAAGATATCAAAATGCAATAAACAAATTATATTACGAAAATGTATTGTTAGTTGTTGGGCTTTGTTGTTGCGTTATTTCAACATTTCCTCATATTTATCATTGCGAACTTTAGTATTTTAATTTTGTTATCATTTAATTGAGATTCAAACAACCAAAGATTAATCTAATTTTCATCTAACCGGCGCAGTACCATTAGGCCGGTAAATTTTGGTAATTAGTTTACAATACACTGAGGAATTATGCAGTAATTCGATTCTCGTGAAACTTAGTAATTTCCTATCAAAGCTTCCATAATCAATTTATTATTAATGAGCCCAAATTACAGATTATCACGTTTGACTGGCTTGGTTCTAAATATATTTAGTATACTTTTATATCTCAGAACAGCAGTAATTTTTGATATAATAATAAATAAACATCGACTGATAAACGCAACAAGCTTCTGATCCAAAGGTATTTAGTATATGTTAAAAAGGAGTTTGCTGTGTATGTGCTTTGATGAGAACTAAAACTAAAATAAATTCGATCTGCTTTTTCATACGCTGTAAGGTATACAGAGTATCTCAAACAAGCAAGGCAAGTACTAACTATTTAAATTTGATAATATGATTATTAAAGATTTTAAGGATATGATGTCAATAGAGTACCATAAGATTGTGGTGTCATCTGCTAATAATGTGAATAGATCCTCAGTGTTCAACTGCGAGAGATTATTAATATACAAAACTCCCCACCTGTTATGTAAAGAGATAGATGATCTTGTGTCAAGAAACACACGCTGGTGACGTCCTGTCAAATATGATCCCAACCAAGAGAGAGCCACACCTCGAAATCCATAATGTTGTAGCTTCCGCAGCAGAATTCCATGACTGACACAGTCAGATGCCTTAGACAAATCACAGAGAACTGCTGCAGCATAGCCACCCTCATTTATACGAGAATATAGTCCCTGCAGCAGAGTAAACATGGCATCGTTTGTACTATTATATTTCTGAAGACCAAACCGGTTTTGGAAAAGGATATTATTGAGCTCGACATAGGATGTCATCCTTGTTTTTATTAGATTTTTAATTACTTTTAAAAGGGTAGACAAGAGCGAAATAGGGCAGAAATTATACGGCTCATTTAAATCTCCTCCCTTATGAAGAAGATCACTTTGGCAGAAGTTAAACAAGGTGAAAAGGACTATACTGCTTAAGCTGAATTGGCAAGATTTAGGAAAATCTTTACAGATAAACCGTCAGCAACAGAAGCATTTTTGTTTTTCATCGAATTTTTTGGCGTTCCAGTGCATTTAAAATTGGTTAGTACTCATTGTCGTTTAAATTTCTTATTTTTTCAATAATTTTTCCATGGGTGTTAGCTTTGGGTTGTTCGCGGTCCAGTTGATTGTTCTATATCTCCCCATCCACACTTGATAATTGTTTTGAAGAAAATCTCTTACTGTTACAATATTATGAGGTGGTGCCGCCTTTTGTTGCCAAATTATATTTTGCCAAGTTTAAAGTTGTAGTTCTTCGATAAAGTGCTCAATTTGATTTTCCAAAAGTTCCAGATATCTTAACTCATTTAAATTACCACGGATAAAAACTTATGCCCCAAAATGCCGCACTAATCTTGTATATCGTCCTTAAGAAGCAATTGGCTCGACAGCTTGTGAATTTTCATCGGACCAAATATTGCAGTTTTTCGGATTATAAATACCGGCAGTGGCAAATATTGCCTCATCGGTCTATAACATTTTATTGAAATAATATGGATCTTGATTAAGACTTGCTGTTATAATTTGAACAAATTTATGTATATTTTTCTGTTTTGTTCGTCATTTAATTGTTGAAATGGGGTAAATTTGAAATCGTGGTATCCGTTTAGCTTTACGGTTCTCTGAACTGCTCCATAACTAATTCTCTTGTTTCGTGTCACAATTTCTGGTAGATTTTCTTGAAAATAAAGTAATAAATAAACTTCGACCATTTTAAACCTTTCAACAATCGAATAGCTCAGTTTTTAAGTATTCTGAGTCAAGCAGTAAATAAGACTTCAAACATCAATGTCATGACCTTCGAGAAATAAACCTTTATCTTCAGGTAACAGCAGGTATCTAAATAGGTAAACAATTATATCCGAAAAATCCTAGTATTAAAATTTACATTTACAAGTAATTACAAAACCTTCCATATTTCGAAAACCGTTTGATACAAATACAGAAATTAATATAAAATCCAGAAATATTAAACCAATATGGTATATTATATCTAAAAAAAAACAAATCTGATACTTGCTTTACCGTTTTCAAATATCCTGTATACATTATATGAAAAAGCAGATCGAATCAAACAACTTTGAATACTTTTTTCTAATTTTCCTGTACAAAATCGATAGCAGTATCATAGAGCTTCTTATGACATGCATGGCAACATGGCAAACCAAACTCAAAGTCTCTGGTAGGAATCAGCTAATTTACATCAAAAATCCAAAACGACATTTTTCTTTGTGGAGAATTATCTGAGATAGTGTGGACAAGTTGTATAAACATAAAACTCTCAGACTACTTCAAAACGACCCCGTTTTAGGGCGAGTTGGACTTTACAACCCATGCGGGATAAGTAGCCAAAAAAAAACGAATGTTTTCATTTCGGCTATAAAAACACGCACTGTTACTCTCCCTTTTTGTCACAAAAAAAGGCCACGGATAATTAGGTTGTTCCCTTTTTTTCCGTTTAAAAGTTAAACAGGCTCGAAAAGCTGTCGAAGCGTTTTTCTCCTAGAATTAGTTTTCGAGTGTTTTTTTTTTCGTGATCGGCCCTCTTGACTTTATATAATGAAATTAGAACTGTTAAGGCACGAAATGAGAGGATTTCGTAATTGTACTTCAGTATTTCGATTTAAAAAAAGTCGAGAAAGGACTAGCGTATAATAGAATTAATACAAATTCGACATTTTTCTCAGGTTTTTAATTTAAGACATTTTCTTTTTAAAACGCTTTGTTTTTATAATCGGTATTTTATTTCCTAGTAAATTCTAAGAAATGTTCATAATATATCCGAGCAAAACCAGGTGATTTTTTTTTACATAGATGCGTCACCGACGCGAACTTATTTAACTTATTTTTAGTCTGCTAATTAAATCTAACCGCACCGACAAAACAAATTTTAGGGGGACAAAGGGGGCATTCCTTGCCTTTTTCCAAGTGCTTGTTGCATCGTTCACCAGAACTTGTCAGCTGGATCTAGTTTTTAACATTTAATGTGTGCATTATTAATGGATAATAATCATAAGTACCTACAGAAATTAGTTTGAAATATTCAATTCGGACACAAACACAGATACGGATCAGAAGATCTTCAAAATGAGCTATCGCTTAATCCTTTTGTCAAGGGTGTAGTTCACCCCAAAAATGTAAAATGTTAGGGGAGTTTGAGAGAGAAAGAATGGCGATAACAAATTGTCGAAAGGGAGACCTTCAAAGTGGGATCTTATGTGGAAGTATTATTCGGGTTGAGATAAAAATTAGAACTTTTTAATGTTTAATATTTTGAGGTTATTTATTAATAACAAATAATTAATGGGGAATTTTTGCGTTTCCAAAATTACATTTTCTACAAAGTAGAGTAATTTATCTTATGAATTGCTGAAAATATTCGCTATATCACTGCGTCGTATACTTCCATGCAGTGATGAAATAGAGCTTCAAATTTCTCTCCAACATTTTGAAATGTTTCAGGTGTTTACTGACGACCTTCGGCTAAGGTTTGCTGTTTTAAATCCTCAAGTGATTTTGGCTGCGTCTTATAAACCTTTGACGTCAGGTGTCTTCAAAGAAAGAAATCCAACGGCGTCAAATCATGTGATCGTGCCGGCCATTCAATTGGACCTCTCCTTCCAATCTATCGATCGGGAAAAGTAGTATCAATAAGATCTCTCACTGGGCGAGCGTAGTGAGGCGGTGCTCCATCTTGTTGAAAGAATATCTCGTCTTCAACTAAATCCTCGTCGTTTTCTAAAATCTCAGTAATCTGTGGATTAATAGCGTTTTCGTGAATTTAAATAAATTTCACCATTTAAATTGTCTTCAATGAAAAAAGTTCCTGATTGCCTAGAATTTCCGCCTACACGTTTAGTTTTAAAGAACGCTGGGTATGCGTTTCCCTGAATAAATGGGGGTTGCTCTCGCTTCAGTACCTGCAGTTGTAGCGGTTTAATTTCCGTCTGAGTAAAATGTTGCTTCGTCAGAAAAACGAACATTGTACAATGACAAAATATAGTTGTTTAATTTTTCAGAAATATTCTCACAAAAAGCTGTTCGTCTGATGGAGTTAGTTGGGGCTGCAGCTTGAACATTTTCATTTCTTAGACTACTTACTCTTTCATGTTTTTTATTGTCAACTGATCCAGTTTATTTACATTTTGTCCACACTTGTAACACATTTCTATGGGTCAAGGGATGTTCAGGATCAATTGATGAAAGCTGCAACTTTTGCACAATTATTTTTCCTAATGTAAAGAACAATAATTTAAGTTCTTGCTTGTACCTTATACGTTATTTTAAAAATTGTGAAAAATTTTGTCTTTGAGACTTCAACTGTAAAATAAAATGCACAAATTGTACTAAACGCATGAAATGCTTGACACTAAATAAAAGATATTTGACCTTCATTTTTTTTGTTGATGTTTATGACCAGAGTAGATGAATAAACTTTAAATAAAATACCATTTTAGCAAAACATGTTTTAATTTTTGTAAAATAAATAAGGTACCAGTTAGCAGTCGGACCCCCTTTTTAGAGGTAACTTTCTGTGACGTTAAATTTAAAGACTTTTCCAGGAATTGTCCCCTTGATAAACATTTTACCATAACCTTTCGATTTCATACGTAGAATTACTGAAACTCCACTACCATTTGTGGGCTGAAACACACCCTCGCCAATCGGATTAAGCTATAGATCATTTTTAGGATCTTCTGACCCCATCATATTCCCTAATTCAACGGTAATTACAACAGAAACTTTAAACTCGGCAGTTGTAATTTAGGTCGAAAGATCTACAAATAAGATATCACTTGGCTCACTTTTCCATTTAACATTTTGGGGGTGAATCTCACCACTGCTCAGGGGGTGAAGTTGAAAATAGGCGCAAAATGTTTGTTTGGGTAACACTTCACTATTCCTAATAAAAGGAAATGTTCAGAACGAGGAAAGTTCCGGGTAAAGGAAATTTACCGATTTTTTTTGTTATAGTCACTTCAACGACATCCTTCACTTTTAGAACTAAAGTTAGTTTCTCAATTTGAACAGCGTGTTTACCTTTAATAGAATAGTAATGTGTTACGTGTCGTATTCAAAAAAATTCGTCGCTCCTGAAATATTATCCGTTTGAAATATCTCGTTTACATTTTATCTAGTTAAGCTTTTTATATAAAGTGTTTTAGAAATTTTAAAAAAGAACGTCGCCGATATAGCTAAACCATTTCTAGTTTATACGGCACTAAACCATACACGTAAAACGTCATTCGATTTTACGATTTATGTAGTGATTTAAAAAGAATCTCTTGAGGATACAAAACCGAGGCAATTTAATTAAAGGGAAACAAAATACGTTTTATTATAAATTACACGGAAAGATGAAATTGTGAACGAAAGTTATTCGTTTCCATGCGACCTCTTTTCAATTTGCGGGATTAGCTTTATTAAACGTACGTTTCCTCTCGATTTTGCATTTTTTTTTCGTTATAACAAAATTCTAATCCGGGTTATCTATTTTCAATTAAGAACGTCGATATCTTTTTTTTAAGCCGAGAATATTCTAACGGAATTACAAATATAAGTAAAAGGGATTATTTTTCCATCTTTTTATTCTTGCGCTATCGATTCGACAAGTAATTTCTTAAAAGTTATTTTTCTTTCCATTTTTTGCGGCCCTCATTTTGTCCCCCACATTGCATGTTTACCAAACTGTAACCATTTCATCTCCATATGACTCTTGATGTTAGACCAAAAATTGAAGTCAATCGGATAAGTAGTTTTGGAGCTATGTCCCTTAAAGGCAGAATGACAGAACGACAAACATACTGACGGAAATGGGAGAATATGTTTTTTGGGCTTTAGAGACCTTAAAATCCTATTTAATTTAATTCTAAAAGTAATGTTCAGGAACTGGGATCGCTAAAACGGCCAGATGGAAACTTTGGAGCTTTCAGCACAAAATCACTTCCCAAGTAGCCTGATAATGAATGAATGAACTCGTTCGCGAGGGGATATAAACGACCTCACAGAAATGATTGGCTGACTGCCAACAACATAATTACAGTAACAGTGATTCGAAGGCCCGCAAATTTTTTCCAGCCCTTCAAATCACTGGGGGAGGATGAAGTCTTTCCAGCTCTAATACAACACGGGCTGGATACGCTCTTTCCTTTCGTCGCGAGACTATTTAGAGCAAGTCTGGCATGGAGCTATATATCTACCAGATATCTGCAACTAAAGTAATATATATATATATATATATATATATATATATATATATATATATATATATATATATATATATATATATATATATATATATATGTATATGTACATATATATATATATATATATATATATATATATATATATATACCTAAAGTGGGTCGGAAGGATTCTCTACCGGGTTCGCTTTGACCAATAAGTCTAACCTTCTTTCTGCTGAACAGGACGCAGCTCTTGAGCGTCAACTGCTAAGTGATCATCAGTACGCTTACCAAACGGACAAATCGACAGAACTGGTTCTCAAAAATCTTGTTGAAAACACGAATAACTCGTTGGAAGACAAGGAGATTGCTGTATTCTTAGACATAGAGGAAGCATTTAATATTGTCCTTTCTGGATCGCTCTATGATGCATGATTAGAACTCTATGATGCATAATTAGAACTCTTTATATATGTGGCTGGATATGGGCAATGCTTAAAAACCGAAGAATAACACATCTCTATAGAGCGAGACAGTTAGATTTACGGCTAATAGAGGGTGTCCACAGGGACGTGTATTGTCGCCCTTGGTGTGGTCACTACTGGTGGACCACCTGCTGGCTGTGGTAGGTTGATCTCCAGGTACATGCCGTAGTAAAAGGACAGGCTTAAGCGGAAATCTCAGCAATCCTTTAAGTACTGAAAATCACACTAACATTGTGTAAGAGGGGAAGTGGGGTCTATTAACCCTAACAAAATGGTATTAGTCCCCTTCACTAAGAAAAGGAATCTGAAAAGACTACGACCACCATTCTTACGGGGACAAGTGATACCATTTTCAGCTGAAGTGACCTATTCAGGAATTATCCAGAATAAAAGGTTGAACTAGAGTTTGAAGCCCATCTGAATAAAATAATTCAGAAAGTTAAACTATCCCTATGAAACTATTGTAGAATCTGCGCGATGTTGTGGAGGATGAGACCAAAACAGCTATGTTTGCTGTATTTAACGGTCATAAAACCTGTGATAGTTACCAACCAATTTCATTCAAGGATGTAGGAGCTGGAATCCATGTGGTAAGGTCAAAGGTTGCTCTGTCAGTAAGCCTGAGTAATAATAGCTACATATTTCAAGCAGAAGTTTATGCGATCGAATTGTGTGCTAGAGTGTTGCAGGAACGTCCAATAACATAAAACAGTAAAAATATCTTAGATAGTCAAGTGGCCCTTAAAGCACTTGAAGGAAGTCATTTTATATCCAAAACAGTCTGGAAATATCAAAAAGCACTTGTTGGCTTAGGAAATTACAATAAAGTTGCCCTAATCTGGATACCAGGACATGATGGTCTTCGGTAAATGAATCTGTGGACCTTCTAGCAAAGAAAGGAGCAGAGACAACATTTATGGGACCTGAACCAGATTTAGGCGTAGCTCATGAATCGGTCAAGCATGCAATGTTGGATTGGGTTGAGGGAAAAGCTAATCTTTACTGGCTTGGACAGGTATGTCCCATACAAATTCGTTTATCACCCTTCGAATGGAGAAGAGGATAACAAAAAGTCTGGTAAATATGAACACAATTATGGTTTAAGACATCGCATATACATGATAGTGCTTGAAGAGGAATTCGAGTGTCGCCTATGTGAGGAGGAAGATGATACAGCCAGGATGTGCTGTGTGACTGCCCGACGGCTGCCAGGATCAGGTTCTCCATATTCATTAGGAATATTCTGCTGCCCCAATGATAAGACTCATTGATGAGTTAGAGTTACTTAAGGAAGTGTAAGCGTAGGTGTGAGCCACAGTAGACCGTAGAGTCGGAGTGGAGGATCGATTTGATCCACTTACTTTTAACTTAATTTAATCTAAGTACTAAATAAATACTGATCGTGCAAAATTATACTACAATCAAATCTTAAATTAACAAAATCATTTAAATATCATTTTAAAATACATGCAAAAAATATAAATTCACACTTTTACAGAACCCACTATTTGCATCTGAAAGCAAAAGCGGGTGCTATACCAGATGCCACCAAATGACCTTGTTTAAAAGTTTTCTCAACCGAACACTGTGTTGCTCGAAAACATGTGCAGAATTCTAAAATAAAGTTTTAGTTTTATTCTAAGGTAGTTGTGAGTTTGAGAACTATTAAAATAAGTCAGAAGTTGTATTGTAATCCTGTAAAAAACTACAGTAAATAACTGAAGATAAATAGTGTAATTTTGTATAGAAAGATTAGCCATTATTATATTTTTAACAAAAATACGTTGTTTCAATGTATTGGTTACTCAAAAAACTGAAACCATGATCAATAAAAGGATTATTTGTATGATTATTATTATTACATCTTTCGCTATATCATTACCAATTACCATAACAGAGTTTTTTTTTGTCAGAAGTTAACTAAGGATTCCATAAGAAACATTCGTATAAAGGTCGGTGGCGTTGTTAACTATATTTCATGGTAATATACCTCCTTGCGCCTAAGTAACATTTGTAAGATTTTATACCATTATGTTAAACTTTTCAGGAGAAATAACATTTTTAACACCCTGTATCTCGATAAAGCATAATTGAAGCATAACTGAAGTCGGCGTGGTCACTTAACTGACACCTTGCATGTCTAATTTACGCAGCTGATAAGTTAACAATAATATTACGACTAAAATCTTCTTTTTACTAAAGTAAACTGACGTCAAAAATTGCAGGTCGGTTTATTTCTTTTATTTCAAATATCTTTTGGACGTAAATTTTTGCATTTTCGTATAAACTGTTATGAAGATTTTCTGCATACTGTGCTGACGTTGCTTTGACTTGTCGAAAGCCGGCTGTTCCATATTTCACGAGAAACTTATGAAAAACATAAAATTATGTTTAAATGTAAATTTTGTTTCACCACTATATGTCTGGAAGTGAAATATGTTATTACAAAATCTATACAACATATAAATAAAATCTGTGCGATATGTAAGGTTGTCAGAGCATAACCTTTAATAAGTAATCTAAGTTTTTAGGATTAGGCTCTGTATCAATTCCCGATGAAATATACAGCGTGTCACAAATTCGAAGGGGATAGCATTGGCATCTTAAAAACCGTAAGAGATACGAGATTGATTAAATTAAAGGAAAGTTACGCAACTTAATGTCGAGTAATATGCCGCTGACAAACTTGGAAAATTCCACCTACTTCGAAAGATATGCGTAAATACCAGAAAATCGTCAATTTCATTTTATTATTTTCACTGTGAATTTGAAGAGTTATTACGAAATAAATTATACACTTTTACAGCTCTACAAGATGTGACACTCAGATTTAAAATCCGACGTTTCGTCTTCGAGGTCCCATCATCAACTTCATCTTTTCAAATGCGGATCTTGATGTTTTATTTTATATTAAAGTAGCATTTGACTTTTCAGAAACAATGATGTAATGCACTTATATATTTAGAGTTTTTAAAATTCTTTTTTTTGAATTTGGCAAGGTTCTGTTTTCGGTCTCTCTCTAACACATTGTCCCTTATGGGAAAATTTTAAAAATTCTATTCAAACTAAAAATTGTGATACATCGTTGATTTTGGGAAGTCGAACTATTGTTAAAAATGAAATAAAAATCCAGGTCCGTATTTAAAAAAAAAGAAATTTATGATGAGGCCTCCAAGACGAAACGTCGAATTTTAAACCTGAGTACAAAATCCTGTAGAGAAGGAGAGTGGCTATAAAGATCTAAAATGTATTTTGTAATATCAGCAGCCTGGAAAAAAAAATTTTTTTTAAGGATATCTTCGGAAGTAGTCGGATTTATTCAAGAAGAAGCGTACCATGTGAGTTGATTTTAATAATGCCTACGTAAATTTATCTGGACTCGATATTAGAACTCTTTTTCTTTCTAAGTAACCTTTCTTTATAAAATGATGACTAAACAAGGGTATCTCTTTACATTCTCGTTGAAATTACAGATTTTTATAATTTTTGGTCAACCTATATAGGTAAGTTTCAATATATCTATATATATATATATATATATATATATATATATATATATATATATATATATATATACATATACACTATACGTGTATATGTTTAATGTTAATTCTTATTGTTATATATATATATATATATATATATATATATATATATAGAGTGTTTTCATTCCGGGTGTACATCCGTTCACTATTATCATTCCGAAAAAAACAGTTTTGCTGACGTTTCGCCAAAATCACATTTCTTTCTCGCGTCCGAATAGAGACCCTATTCGACCATATAGACCACAATTATACCAGTGCGTCTCTATACGACAATTAATTATTGCACAAAATTTGAAATCAAACCATTAAATCGTTTTTTCAGTCAGAATTTGTAAATATTTGATTAAGCCGTCATTTTGTTTCGCCATCTTGGATTTATACCAAAAATTTTACCAGTAAATTTCTACATAGATCTTGATTTTTGTGCAAAATTTCGATTTCGAGGAAATTGGATAAGTAGCTATTTGGTAATAATTTTTTTAACATTTCAATAGGCCGCCATTTTGTTTCACTATATTGGATTTTTACAAAAATATTACCAGGTCATTCTCATATGACCTTTAATTTTTGACCAAAATTTGAAGTCAATTTGTTAAGTAGATTGTAAGCGATGCTGCGAACAGACAGACCGACGGAATTTAGAAAACATGTTTTTCGGCTTCTAGGGACCCTGAACGCAAAGATCTGAAAAAAATCTCGGAGGGCAATTTTTTCACGAATAAAATACTTCCCTTTTACGAGGGAAGTAAAACGATCTTGTGATGCATCTCTTTTCGCGCTAAGCTTATATGCATATATCATACTTTTTAAAATGTTTAACCATCTTTCAATATTATAGATCAGAATTTTGTTAACAGGTTGGCAGTGTCGTTCCTGTGGGAGGGGGGAGGTAGCCCAACAACATACAGTATTATTTTAATGTTATAAATAGTAAAAAAAAGTGTGTTAATTCTTATTGTTATATAATTTATTTTAATTTGTCTACAGATAACACCAAGAGTTGAAAAAAACGAGCATTCAAACTACAACGTTCATATGCCTAATGGATGCGTGCCGCATATCGTATCGCCATCTAAAAGATACATTTACACGGAATATAGTGTTGCGTTTAACGATGTTATTCCATTAAGTAGTCGTAATGGATGTACACATCGGTTTTTTCGACGCGCCATTTGTTAAATACGCTTTTAGGGTTTGTATGCCCTTTCCTGTAAAATACTTTTTAAATATTATCCTCTTGGCGCGTTAAGTACCGTTTATCGATACTTTGTTTTTCTGAATTAAATATGATATTAATTAAAGGAGTGATTGAAGACTAAGTTATAAGGATACGTGGTAAACTACTGACCATGAAAAACTGTAAAATAAGGTAAATTCAACTTCAAAGGTCGAAAGAAAAAAGAATTTTTAAAACTTAAAATTCTGACCCTTTCCTCTCTATATACTTTTGAATATCTCATTTGCATTCATCAGAATCAAGATCTTTTCAAAAATCAATACCATTTTCATCATTATACTACTCCGCGTGTCTCACTGATAGTTCCTGATTTTCTCCGTTTGACCAAAAATCGATATTCTATCAACTGTTTTGTTGGCATTGTTTGTACTCAATATGCTTCACATTCTTATGATTTTTTAAAAAATATGTAGCCTTCAAAAGTTAATTATCTGATCCAGTTAATATATAAATGAGTTCCACAATATTTATATATTATACTGTAATATAATTACCCCAAATATTAGTATTTTTAACTTAGCAGAGAACATTTTGCGCGATTTTAAGAAATGAGATTATTTCATTTTATACGCTCAAATATCTATGCTCATGACATCTAAAATCTGATCCCCGCCTATAAGCCTATTTTTTATGCAAATTTGAAACAAATCGGGTCGACTATAAAATTTTCGTTTTTAGGGTGTTGTTTCAACCCTCTATTACTACCCTTCGCCTTTTACCGTAAAAAAATGGTTTATAAAGAAGAAGCCAATCCCCTTGTAAATAAAAATGTATTTTCGTTTTTGGTGGGCTTTTTGATTCAAAAATGTTCATCCTGTATTATACGGGAAGTAAAAATGTCAGAAAAATACATGCATAGGTAGCTTATGGTATGTCCAAGTAAGCAAACTAAAGCTTATGCTTCGTCAGTTTTTACATATCTTGAAAAAATCTAAAAGCGGACATTTAGAGATTTTTTTTTATTTAGAAGAACCTAAATAAAAGTTAGTAGGTTTTAGTATAAACATGCAAAGACGGCTGGCTAGACTGGAAGTGAACAAAATCGTCGAACATATACAGGATCATTATATTTCATATTCATATTTTAAAAGAAAATGAAGAAAAAGGAGCTTTGTAGTCACCGAGTATGACATAAATAAATTCCACTACCATTTACGATTACTAAGACATTCCTAAACTCAATAAAAATTAAAACGTGCAATTACCCCAGTCGTCGTTTTCTAATCACCTCCGTTCTTCGCAGCAATTATAACTCGCTGAACCTAATACCATTACCATTGTTTAATATTGAGTTTTTCATTTTTTAATTAACTGGAAGTCGTTGGCTGATGCCGACGTTGTGGCTCGGCCTCAAAACATCGCAATCAACCTAACGAATGACAAATTGAATTTCCCTGACTCCCGTCGCGTCGTGGTAAACTCCGCTTTCGTGCGAAAATGTCTCGTTTCTGTTGCAAATTCTTTTTGAGGAATAAAACAATTTTATATAGTAAAAATCGAGTCCTAACAAATAGACTTAATATGTTTGCAGTTAATGTGAATATAAGATCTCTAGGGAACACAGACGTTGAGTGCAGCGCGACTTCAGCAAGGCGTTCGACTATGTCGACCATCAGGCACTGCTTATTTAGAATAGCCAATAGGTATTTACGCAGATAGTAGCCAGCGTTACAGCCCACACCAAATATAAAAAACCACAAGTTCTGTATGCAAATGTCATGAAGCACTGATGAATATTGCTTAAATAAACAACCAAATTAAGATACTAGGGATGTAAAGGCTACAAGAAAGTTAATCTTTTTAAATGTGTGTAGATTAATTGCATTTAGAGTAACCAACAAAAATATTTTTTGGCTTTTTCGCAAATGAATAAAAATATCTAACTTTAAATTAATTGAAGCACATATTTCATAAAAATACATAGCTCAACATGTAGACTAGTCTGTCCACGGAATGCTTCGATACACAACATAAACAATGTTGTTTAGCAAAAATAAGAAATTTTGTCATTTACCTTAAGAAAGAATATTGATGAACTTAGTCCCGTTAACCTATCGTCCACTGTCCACTGCTTGAAAATGCATTCCGTATTTAAAAAGAGTCGACATGATGATCACGCCAGTAGACGAAACGTCGGATTTAAAATCTAAGTTTATAATTTTATAGAGGACAAAAAGTTGCAATATGAATGCAAAATTTGTGTCTAATTATTTATTTAACTGAAGTCAGAAAAAAAATTACAATAGAAAATTAAAAGAATTTTTCGTTTTTTCTACGAACACCGTCGGACGTATTAATACGCATTAATTGTGCATTTAACCTACTTTGCATCTTTTACCATTTCCGACTTTCCAGAATGCTGGTACCTCAATTTCGTAACACTCTGTATTGTTCTTAGATAATATCTCAAACTCTATTCAAAGCTGGAATTGATCTACGGACTCTTACTTTTTGCATGGTCAATTTCATTTCATTCATCAAGCTGCTTAGAGCTAACGAAAGAAATAATGTATGTATTTTAATACCAAAAGGGTATACCAAAAATGAGTATAAAAAGGTGTTATTAATTTTTTCTCACTTGCAACTACGTGCAAGGGAGCTTAGCTAGTATAATATAAAATTCTATTAAAAATATTACGTCAAATTTTCCTACGTTCTAAAATCGTTCATTCCAAAGCTGATTTTCGTTTCTCCTATAGGTATTCAATTTCCGAGTAACAAATGTCAGCTTTTTCAACATTTCAGAACTTAGGTAGGTCTTCGGAACCTGTCTTATTTCTCAGCAAATATAAGTTTTATAACAGAGAAGTTCGAAAAGGAAATTATTTTCGAGTCAGTGAAATAACTGCATCAAGTTTTAAGCCCTCCAAAGACCCAGAGCCGTAGTAACAAAAACTTATAAATGTATAACAAGTTCTCGGGAGACTCTCTGAAATGTGGCGGATAACGGATACAAAGTCGGAGATACTCGGTAATTATGTATGGTAGGAACTCAGATTTTGGAATAGATAAATGTGGCTTCCTAATAAATTTATAAGGGATTTTGCACAGGATATTCCACCTTGTTCATTTTTTATGTTAAATTCTTAAGATACGGAATGCGGTTTTTACATCACTGTGCTACTTTTTTGTGAAATGAAAGATGCTGTAATTAAAATTTTCATAGCCCGCTTTGTTTGTAAGATAGAGAGTGAAATTGAAAATGTTGCATTTTGAGAGCCTCCTCGTATCTTGGTTATCATTTAACCTATCAGAAAAGTAAAAAATAGCTTTAAGGTAGTTTTTGAACGCAAAATCCAACGGTGTATTTAGATTTTCGCTGTAGGTAGTCATTTTTATGAAATGACCCAAAGTTTGATTTTTTTTAAATAGGACAACCTATATATTTTTAAACATTATTTTTTTTTGTTTTTTTAAGAGCTTTTCAAAAACAACACTCTATGTTTATTTCCAGTATTAAGTGAAATAAAATACTTTATATTTAAAAAAAATCTCGTAGTAGGGTCAGACTGATTTGAATTTTCACTTCCACTACTGTATATATAAGCCTAACACAAATCTAAAAATAATTAAACATCTGAAAGTATTAATAGCTAATTTTTTTATAAATATTGTTCAAAATTGTTAGCCGCCATATCTAACAAGTTTCGCACATAGGGCCTATTCGCCTCAAGGCATTCAAAATAATAAATGTAATTCTCTGAAGGTGTCTTCAGTACTATTTTTACCTTTTCTGTTCTTTGATACTGTCTAGTATAAATTGTATATTGAAATTATCGCCACAAAAAGAAATCCAGAACCGATAAATCGGGTGACCTGGGTGGTCATTTTACAGGTCCATTGGTTCCAATCCAGTGGCCTGGATGGACCTATGCCACTTTTGTGGCATTATGACCTGGAGCTCCGTCTTGCTGCTATTACAGATCATTGAGTCGTGCCAAAGGAGCATCTTCGGTTATTTCAGGCACAACTATTGCCAGAATCTCTCTATCTGTTTAATTGCAGTAAGTCATAGATTTTCTAGATGATTCTGCTTCCATGAAGCATGAAACATAACCAAACCTGCCTTATCTTTTACGCGCAAGTATAACATACTTATTTTCCTGAGAGCAAACCCTATCATTATGATGGTTCAGAATACCAGCACTGGTAAAATGCACCTCATCGGACCATATAACATTTCCCTCATTGGAAAATACCAACTGGACTTCTCTAGTCCGCGTTCTGCGTCACCAGGATGTAAGTTTCGCACCAAATATAATTTATATTATTTAAACTTGTGTTTTTTTAAAAATTGTTTGAACCACGGATGTAACAACTTTAATTTTTTCCTTGTTGTTAGAAAGGCCGTATGGCTACGCATCATTTTGGAAAGCGGTGATTCGTTATTACATTTGTTTATATGAACATAATTGAATATAAGTGCATATCCTAAACACGAAAATGTGTTCTAGTAAGTAGGTTTCTCTTGTATATCTTCGTTAAAAGCTTCTTAAACACAAATTAATTGAACTTGACATTTTACGAAAATTAATTTATAATGTCTGAACTATAAATTTCACCCCTAGGACCTCCGTGTACAGATGAAAAAAATGTATATACAAAAAACAAAACTTTGGCGTCTTCCACCATACAATTTTAAACCCGAAATTAATTTCGGAGGGAGATCCGAACGGTCCAACCTCAGGAAAATTTAGTAAGAAGCATGCCTATACCAATATATTTTCAAAGTTTCGGGGAAGGGTCCAGACCCCCAGACACTCCCCCTGGTTACGTGCCTGTGCCACGTATCTTTAAGACTATCCTGTATAAAATTTTAATTTTAAAATTCTATAATTTATTTATAATCCAGCTTCATTAAGAAATTAAAATATTATTTTTTTACGTTATTGCTCTACACTCTCAACCTTAAGAATAGAAATCTAAGGAACTACCCAACCAATTAATAACCCAGCCGTTCGTTTCACAACTTTGTACAATGTTGCCAATTCTCCCTCTTACCTTTTGAAATTCATAAAATGTCATCACTACGATTTCATAAATTGCTGATTTAGGACATCGCTTTTTCCTGATTTAATCAGCTGGGCAGTTGATCGATATAAGAAAGGTCAAGGACTATCTTAAATAGGTCACTTTTGATTTGTATCTCGTGATCGAAGGACTCAAGGACATGGCATTGTCCTAAAAGATTTGTTTATCTTTTGTCTGGTGTGGTATGATTGCTTGATGAGATGTGTTTGCACGTCTGTTAAAGCGATAGATTAAATTTTCATTGTTTTCTTTATCTCATTTTGTAAAGTGATGGTCATATTCTGGCGAAATTTGCAGACTGACTTAAGCTAAGGGTTCTCCGTTTTTTTAAAAAAAGTTTCAGTGCGTAGGTAATTATTTATCAGAGTTGGTTGTAAAATGTAATTTTGAGGTAAATTGTTGTTTGATCTTTTTTGCCAAAATACTAATTCATTTTTCATCTGGATAACATTAGAAATCTTAAAAAAAGAAAAACGAAAAAAAGGTAAACAGATCAAATTTTAATTGAAGTGCTTTTTATCATCTATTTTCAGAGATTTCTCAGTTGGGAGTCTCTATAAACACTGAAATAATTAAATTGAGTGACAGCAAGACAATAGCACTATTTTAAGGAAAAGTCATTTTCCTTAAAATATGATTGAACAATAGTTAAATTTTTAAAATAATATGCAATTTTATTAAATATACATAATCGAGGAAAAAATAAGTATTTGCGCCAATGACGTCCACAATTTTTTGACGTCAACAGATTTGCTGCTATCAGATTGCACGTTCCCAAAATATTTCTTTGCTTCCACGGAGTAGGGATGTCTTGTAATCGTGAAAAAATTCACCATCCATGTTTTTTTACAGGTCTTTACGTTTTAGGCTCCTTAGATGCGAAAAAACATGTTGTAAAGAACAGTCATAAATAATTATTACTAATGCTTATCTAATTTACCTCAAATTTTGCACAAAAATCAAATATTACTCAGATGAAACTTTACGGAAAAAGATATTTTTGGGCCTATCTAAACAGTATTTTAAATTTCATTTCTTCTTTTTCCTCGGCTACTGTTTGACTAATAAAAATAAAATGTAATATAGCACATTTTCTCATTTTTTGTAGACCGAAAAGCTGGAATATGTCTGAATATTTCAACTTTATGAGATAAGCGTGGGTCTCATGTTTCATCCCCTAAATTGTTAGGTAAATAAATTGTTTCGTAGCCCTATTAAGGGTAACATTATACATATTGCAGGGAATTTCGCTTTCGCGATGAAAATTTTTGCTTTCAATAAAGCTTTATGTTCTCATTATACAGGGTTCGCCAAACTCAGTGGCGTATTAGAAGTATATGGAGAACGAGTAAAGATATTTACTTGAGATTTGGGTAAGGTTCATACTAAGAAGTGAACTATATTTTAAAAATATTTTCGAAGTTGCGGCGTTGCCAGCTCTATTGCAGACAGACAGGAAGTTTCTTTTTTTAAATACAATACCCTGTATATTATTGCATTGTCAAATTCTACGAACTATTCTGAGCATTTTTTATGTAGTATGTTCTATACCTATTTTGAGCAGTTTTGGAAATAAAAATTATTTTCTAATTTTTAAGGGTCAAATCGGCTTCAATGTAAAACACGATATATTTTTAGAATATTGTCCCAGAATTCTGAAATTTTTATACGAGTTTCCGAACATGTAGGTTAATTGACGGCTGAAGGTATTTTTTAATAAAAGGTTATACAGGGTGTATAAAAATATAGTTTATTCGCGAGGAACAGAATGTCCATAACTCGATTTTTTTTAAATGGAACACCCTGTATATTTTAATTGCATTAAATAGAGAGAGACATTGCCTTTCAAATGACATTAGGTGTTCCTATACCTATCTCTGATGGGTAATGAATTAAATGGCATTTAAAAGAAAAAATCGACCATTTTATTATTTTCTGGAAAAAAAATCTATGTTAAAAGCACTAAATAGACAAGTAAACATTTTTGTCAATAATATATCTATCTTAATGATAATTAAATGAAAATACGTTTGTTGAGAAAAATCTATAGTTTAATATTTACAATATGTATTCACAAACGCTTTAGATAAAAAATTAACGATACAACCGAATAAAACAATATTACAAAAATATAGCTAACAACAGAACTATCCCCAAATGAATTGTCAGTAACTGAACTGTTTAAAGTGTCCTCCATTAACTCTGAGGCATTCCAGAACTTGTGTCATTACATGACTCGTTGCTTTTTGAATCTCTTCCGCGGATAATGCCAGCAGTGCTTCTCTTGTCCGATTTAGGAGTTCTTCCTTTGTTTCTACTGGCGTCTGATAAACTATCCCTTTTACCCTGCCCCAAACATGGAAGTCGAGAGGGGTAAGGTCTGGGGACCTAGGTGGCCAAATCCATGAACCTCGTCGGCCAATCCATCTGTCTTCGAAGATTGTAGTAAGTTCCGCACTTACTTCGTTTGTACAGTGAGCCGGTGCCCCATCTAACTGATACCAGCAGCTCCGGAGTAAGTTCAATGGTAACTCGTCGAGAAAATCAGAAACTGTAGTTTTCAATATTTCCAAATATTTTTCAGAATTTAAATTTTCATCGTAAAAGCAAAACTTTATTTTGTCATTCATCATGAGGCAAAATACATTGAAACCGAACTTGTATTGAAAACCTTTTTCTCTGATAAAATAAGGATTTTCTTTGGACCAAAAATGTGAATTTCTTCTGTTAAATATCCCTTCTTTTGTGAATTTGCTCTCATCCGTCCAAATAACTTTTTTTTAAAAGTTGGGATCTTCTTGTGTACGCATCAGGATCATTTCGCAGTATGCGACGCGCTGAGGAGGATCAGTAGGCTCTAAAGCCTGGGCTGTTATAAATTTATAATTATGCATTCTATGTTTGTGCAAAATTCTTTCCACCGATTTGTAAGAAATGCCTAAATCTTTCTTTGCGCTATTAATTGATGCGTGAGGGTATGTATGGAAATAAGACAAAACAGTAATTTCATTGTCTTCGTTACCTGTTACAGGTTTGACTTGAAGTCTTGGTCTTTTAACATTATTGTACTCTCTGTAATTCTTCTCTATTCTTTTAAACTTTTTCTCGTTCATTGGGACAGAATCTGGATAAAGTTGATTAAATTGTCTACATGTTCTTGATATTATTATATCACATTGACCGTGTACATAAAACAAATTTAGAATTTCTACACTTGAGTAAGAATTTGCCATTTTAAATTAGTGAATTTTTGACAACTATGCATATTAAAAACAAATGTTCTCTGTTTGGTTTCCTGGGAGATGACAGGCGTGCACAGCCTACTAGTTAAATAATCTTTCGTTTTACGAGATATTATTCGTGCTTCTACTAAATGGCATCTAATTAATTAATCATCAGCGATGCTAATGCTATTGAAAGGTAATTTTTTCTCTGTTGGATGCAACAAAAATATACAGGGTGTTCCATCGTGAGTATTGTTTTATTCGGTAGTAAGTATCGTTAATTTTTTATCAAAAGCGTTTGTGAATACATATTGTTACTATTAAATTATCGATTTTTCTCAAGAAAAGTATTTCCATTTAGGTATCATTAAGACAGTGAAAAAAAAGTGACGTAGAAATAACTTGCTAGTATTTGACAAAAATGTTTACTTCTCTATTCAGTGCGCTTAAAATAGATTTTTTTTACAGAAAATACTAAAATGGTCGATTTTTTTTTAAAATGCCACTTAGTTCATTACCCATCAGAGATAGGTATAGGAATACCTAATGTCATTTGAAAGGCAATGTCTCTCTCTATTTGATGCAATTAAAATATACAGGGTGTTCCATTTAAAAAAATCGAGTTATGAACATTTCTGGTCATCGCGAATAAACTATATTTTTATACACCCTGTATAACTTTTAATTAAAAATTACCTTGAGTCGTCAATTAACCTACATGTTCGGAAACTCGTATAAAAATTTCAGAATTCTGGGACAACGTTCTAAAAATATATCGTGTTTTACATTGAACTCGATTTGACCCTTAAAAATTAGAAAATAATTTTTATTTCAGAAACCTCTCAAATTAGGTATAGGACATACTACATAAAAAATGCTCAGAATAATACATAGAATCTGACAATGCAATAATATACAGGGTATTGTATTTAAAAAAAGAAACTTTCTGTCTGTCTGCAATAGAGCTGGCAACGCCGCAACTTCGAAATTATTTTTAAAATAAAGTTCACTTCTTAGTATGAAACTTACCCAAATCTCAAGTAAATATCTTTACTCGTTCTCCATATACTTCTAATACGCCACTGAGTTTGGCGAACCCTGTATATAACGTCGTTTCTTGACACATTGGTGAAGGAGTAAATTCCTTATCTTTAGTTCTTTCGTATAACTTTTTACTTCCAAGAACCGCCCAGAAATTGATATTTCTGTTCTCTTCTATTTTGCACAGATGCACGTTCATTTTTATATTTATAGTGTAAAGATCCTGTCTGTTTAAAGTTTATTAAAATTCTACTTACAGTTGAGTAGTGAACTTGTTTGTCTGGATGTCGTTCATTGAAAATATCTGCTGCGTCACGCACTGTTTTATAATTATCCCCACATTTCAAAACTAATTCTGCCTTCTCGACTAGCGTTAATTGTCTTGGAGTAGGCATTTTAAATCAAATAAAGTTAATATGTAATAATATAATTGTTCTTCTAGAATGAAATATTACTGACACATAACTGTCACAATTTTTACTTCTAACCCTCATTTGTTTTTTCCATGGGTATCCGCGATTATCTTAGTATAGGATTTCAGGTTTGTCAATTAATGTGTACAGTTATTTAATAACAATTTTATAATTTTGCACTTCAAATAAAAGTTTTTTAATGAGCATATTTTCTTCACAAATGTTTCATCTTGTTAAAAAGACTATTGGTGAAAATGTCAAGTTGTGTTTAATATCGTTGCAACAAACCTGAAGTTTGTGATTCCCTAAAAAAATATAAATCTAAGTTAATTTCACAAGTATACTTAAATTTGAACGGAGTCATGAGAATCTGATCTGATTTTGATTAAACTATGAAAGTGTTTATGATAATTATCAAAAAAATCAATTTTTCAAAAACTTTTTTGATTTTTTCCAAAAAAAAAAATTATTTTCTCAGAAAGCTATGTTTTGGAATCCAGGCATAACTTTTGATGCTAAACAACTTTTCTTAATAACATTTTGCTGAATTTTTTGAAATAAGGGTACTTTAGTCTAGCATGATTTTAATATTTTTTGACCTACCCTGTATGCTGTTTGCCTTGCAACCATTCTAAGTACACTTTATGATTATCGAGGATGCACCAACTTTTAACAATATTTTTATTTTGATTGTGTAGTTAATAAAAAAAATTCCCATATGTTGCACACCTAAATGACCACACTTTATATATATATATATATATATATATATATATATATATATATATATATATATATATATATATATATATATATATATATATATATATATATATATATATATATATATATATATATATATATATATATATATATATATATATATATATATATATATATATATTCATTTTGGATGCTCACGACCGTACTAAGATAAATAAAAAGTCTAATATCGGGTATGCGGTCTGCAGGTCAAATAAATAACTAATTTACTTCTAACATCCTCTATATTTCGTCATTTATTTATGACTTCATCAGGAGGAAACGCTAAAATACACCACAGATTAAAATGATATCAAATTAAATTTTTTTTTTGATATCATTTTAATCTGTAGTGTATTTTAGCGTTTCCTCCTGATGAAGTCATAAATAAATGACGAAATATAGAGGATATCAGAAGTAAATTAGTTATTTATTTGACCTGCAGACCGCATACCCGATATTAGATTTTTTATTTATCTTAGTACGGTCGTGAGCATCCAAAATGAATAATTCTCAGATGGGTTTTTATCAACTAATCACAAACACCTTTGGTAATCACACTACACTATTGATGAAAAAATGGTCTTCAATTAACATCAAGCTGGCTAATGGCATAAACAGAAAGAATTTTCTATTGAGATATAGGAGAACGAACATTCTGCCCCAACACATACAGGATACTGCGAGAGGAATGATGGATATGATACAGACTAATAACTGGCAGATAGCTCAAAAAGTTCGTAGGCACATTGTTGCTCTAAGTAAAAAGAATCTAAATCTAGAGATTAAGGTATGTTACAACAATATCAGTAATATGATCAAAAATCTAGACTCAATTAAACATGAATTAAATACTATTCTTCCAAAACATATGTTAAATGAATATTCTCGTAGGTTAAGCGTATCTTATAACAGACGTTTTAACAAGGTAAAGAATTCTAATTTAAAAAAGTTTGATAATCTTGTTCGTTGCTTTCAAAATAGGGAGAGAATGTTTATCGATAACAAGAAATGGTTTAATAATATATCGAACGTAAATATACCAAATGACATTGCAGATATGTTATCCTTAGGTCCTAAATTCGCAATTTCTCCTACCAATGATCAACTAAATGTTAAAAAATTTCTTGCTGATGTTGAAGATATTATTTATGATGCGCCTGATAATAACAAAAATATTTTAAGAGCTCAAGTTACTAACAATATAACTAATTATCGAACACACTTGAGTACAACTAAAATTACGCCGTTACAACAATTATATAAAAAAACTAAACAATTTCTTAATGATAATCCTAATATTTATATCTTACAGGCCGATAAGGGTAATAGTACCGTAGCTATGAACAAAAACGATTATATCACCAAAACGGAGGAACTATTAAGCGATACTAATACATACCAACAGTTAGATAGGGATCCTACCGCTAATCTACAAAAAAAAGTTAATGAATTAATTAAATCGGTAAAATCAAAAAATGAAATTGATGAAGACGTTGCTAAATGTTTCACTATTTATAATTCCGTTGTATCAAAATTATACTGTCTACCAAAAATTCATAAGCCCAATATTCCACTCCGGCCAATAGTATCTTGTGTAGGTTCTGCTACTTACCACTTATCCAAATTTCTAACGAAAATTTTAACAGAATCCTTAGCCGATAGGACTAACTACAATATACCTGACACATTCGTTTTTGCAAATTCTATCGAAGATCGGAGATTACCCGAAGATTATGTATTGGTGTCAATGGATGTGGTGTCATTATTTACTAATATCCCTTTCGATCTTATTCTTGAATTGCTGCGTTCACAATGGCACATAATAGAGCCGTTCACAACGTTAAGTTATCATAGTTTCTTCAAATTATTATCGTTTGTGTGCAATAACTGTTATTTTTCTTTCAACAACCATTTCTACCAACAAACATTTGGTACCCCCATGGGCTCACCTATTAGTCCAATCTTGGCTCAAATAGTAATGGACCATATATTAGACATAATCGTAGAAAAATTACCTTTTAATGTTCCGTTTTTGTATAAATTTGTGGACGACATAGTGACTTCTGTCCCTTCCAGTGAGATAAAAACTACTTTAGTTACTTTTAACTCTGTCAATGAACATTTGCAGTTTACTATGGAAACAGAAGTGAACAACAGCATCCCTTTTTTAGATACCTTACTAATTAGGACTGATACTAACAAAGTTATTTTAAGCTGGTACCAAAAACCGACGTCCTCTGGACGATATATTAATTATTTTTCGAACCATCCAATGAGCCAAAAATTCAACACAATTATTGCTCTAAAAAATCGTGTCACTCATATTTCGGACGAAAGGTTTTTGAAGGAAAATTTAAAGAAAGTATATACACTATTTCTAAATAATGGTTTTCCAAAAAAAAAAACTAAACAAATTAATTTATCATTCTGGGTTTTTTGATGGTCCGACAGAAGACCAAGTTATTGCACATTTCAAATATAAGAAATTGCCCTACATTCAAGGTCTTACAGATAATGTTACTAACCACCTTAAAAGAGATAATTTAAAAATAGCTAAATATAATACAGTCACGGTTGGCAAAGTGTTCACTAAAATTAAAGATAAAACTCCGATCCCATTAAATAATAATGTTGTATATAAAATTCCTTGTAAACAATGTAATCAGTGTTACATAGGACAAACTTCCCAATATATTAAAAATCGTTCGACACAACACAAAAGCGACTGCCGTATTGGAAAAAACTCATGTGCTTTGGTTGATCATTTTCAGAAAGAGGACCACAATTTTGATTACGAAAACATACAAATTCTGGACTATGAAAATAATTACAGAAAAAGGCTATTCCTAGAAATGGTACATATCAACAACGAAAATAATTCAGTTAATTCTAGATGTGACATCCAACAGCTGAGCATCATTTATTGCAATCTGTTGAACAAATGAATTCTTTGCCTTGTTCAACAAAAAACAAATAACTTAAATACCATAATATAAATATTCCACGAACTTCAATATGTACAAAAAAACTGTTTATCAACGTTTCTTTTACCACAAAAAAAGAAAATAGTTCTTATTATTCAAAAAAATAAATAAATAAATGTATATATAAATGTCTTGCTAGTTGTTAAGTTCTACCTGTTAGCAACATTTCAATATTCATGTGGTTGTATTCGTTCTAATTTAACGTTCTACTGTGTGTTGAAATGCATATGTTTTTGTAACTTCACTTGTAAGTCTGAATTGTTTTTTTTAATTTGATATCATTTTAATCTGTGGTGTATTTTAGCGTTTCCTCCTGATGAAGTCATAAATAAATGACGAAATATAGAGGATGTCAGAAGTAAATTAGTTATTTATTTGACCTGCAGACCGAATACCCGATATTAGATTTTTTATTTATATATATATATATATATATATATATATTTTTTTTTTTTTGTTGCGTTTTCTTAAACCATGTCTAATATTTTTTTGTTAAAAATTCTTGGGTACTGGTTTATTTTCTTAAAAGAATTATTTATTTCCTTAACGTTTCGCGCTTCATAGAGAGCTTTTTCAAAAGGATATTACTGGCCTACAATAAATACAAAACTATAAAACATCGATTGACACACTAAAAACTATTATAATAAAATGTTAAAATAGGAAATTAGTATACGCATCTTGGAAATAAAAACAACTCACTGCATTATAGTAGCAATGATGTTTCAGTTGTGACTTGTGGGAACTAAATAAATACTACCGATGGGTTTTATTTTTTGTTTTTGGCTGAAAGCGATTATTTAGATTTACAACGTTTACATTATTTATACTGGTGTAAAATCAAGTTGATATTACAGAAATTATATTTATGATAGTGTAGTATAGAATATATAGGCATTTTATTATATGTAAAATACTAAATTAAAAAATTAAAATATCAGACCGTGGTAAATCTGACTCAGTTTCTTGATATCTTGTTTATCATTTACGGAATGTTTTTCTTTTTTGATATGAAACATCTCCTTAATGATTAATTTTTGATAGTTAGTGTCTTTATTCAAAATTTGTGTGTCAGAAAAATTAAACTCGTGATTTTCGGATTTTTCATGTTTATGTAGGGCAGTGGACGCATTTTTTGTGTACTTGTGGCCGTTTATTCTGTTCTCTAGGTATTGTGTGGTCATGCCAATGTATTTCATGGGACAATTCATACATGGTACCGCATATATTAAGTTTGATTGTTTTTTTACTGGTATTTTACTTTTGAGAGGTGTGAATAGGGAGCCCAATAAATTATTGGATTTGTGACAAACAATTATGTTGTCTTTGGCTAGAGTGTATTTAATTTTTTCAGACAGTTCATTTATATATGCTAATGATATATTACATTTTTATTTTTTGTTGGATTATTCTCTTTGTTTAATTTATTGTAATATAGGTATGTCCTTTGTTTGATAATTCTGTTGATCAATTTAAGTGGGAAATTATTTTCAATTAAAGTCTCTCTTACCTTTTTTAATGTTTCCGCGCGATATTTTGGAGACGTTAACAATATGGCACGGTCAGCTAATCCAAACACAACACTATTTTTTTGACTATTAGGATGGTGAGAGTTAAAATTTAGATAGCGGCCCGACCATGTATGTTTCGTATACCATTTAGTTTCGAGTTTATTATTATTTTTGTTTCGAATTATAGTTAAATCTAAAAAGTTTATGCAGTCATTTTTTTCAATTTCGACGGTGAATTGCAGTTTTGCATATATATATATATATATATATATATATATATATATATATATATATATATATTTAAATTATTTTTAGCACAGGTGATTTGTTGAGTTAAATTTATCGTTGGATAAACATGTTGAATGTTTGAGTTTATTTTTTTTTTGTAGACTTAGAGACTAAGTAAATTCTATTTATCACTCTTAATCATCATATATATTTTTTTTAGAAAATCTTAATATTTCAAAAAAGCAATGATTTTGTTACATATCCTGCATAAAAAATTTTTAAATTGCAAAAAACTCAAGACTTTATTCGATATACAACGTATTGCCTTATTGAATGCTTCCAAGCGCATGTATGTCGATTTTGATTTGCTTTAGTATCGAAAATATTCGATTTTAAATAGTCTTGCATTTTACATATTTTAAACAGCAATTAGTTTATTTCAGAGCATAATTGGCATTTTAATAATTTTGTTGGAGTAGTAATGTAATATTTTAAAATGTCAATTAATGTCAAACATTTTTTAAACACAGATACATTAAACGAGTAACGCATAGTATCATTTAAGCGAATTTGACTATTTAACTAAGTTAAACAAATTATCAGTGTGTTAGAATTTTAATGTAATCTAGCAAAAATAAATTAAAATCAATTATTTAGTAGCGAGAAATTGAATTTGCGCAAATTCAAAAATATGGTGGTAAGGAAGGCTTATTTTGAATGCTGGAAGCGAAAGGAGAACAGTCAAACAAATATTCATTATCCCAGCGTTTGCAGTAAATTAGCCTATACTAACGGGAAATTATAAATAAATAGATCTAAAATATACCTAAGGAAAATAATAGAAGCAGGGCCTGACTAACAACATTTCGGGTACAAAACAAATAGCATTTTTGGACACATTTTTGGAAATTGTTAATAAATCAAGTTTCTGTTTCTAAGACCAAAATTAAAAATGTTAGCTACATGTTTAGAAAAATGTTCGAAATATTTTTGACACTATTACGGAATCTTACTTATTTTTAATGATTTTAAGAGTTGTGATTTTCGCAACAGTGTGCTATTTTTTTGTAAAACTAAACATGGTGCTAGAATTTTTATAAATCTGTTGGTTTTTGAGATACAGGTTGAGATTGAAAAATATCACTTATGTGTTATGGTTAGGACAATTTTTCATACTAGCAAGGGATCATTTTTTTATATTAGGTTAGGTTATCCAGAGAGAAGGTAACCGTTTTCAGACATATTTACTAGTCTACAAGCAAATTTAGTTCACCACGGATCATTTATTCTGCCACGTCCTAAAGTATACGCAAAACAAGACATGGAGGGAAAATAAATAAATTTATTAGGTTACACAGAGCAACGCCTTCATTCATATCAAAAATAAGAGAAGTATTTGGTGTAGCAAGATCTGATACACAAAGAACATTAAAAAAATATAAATACTATCCATATAAATTCAAAATAGTGCAGCATTTTCACCCCCGCGAATGCCGACCAATGTTTGGCCAATGGTATTTACAACCAATCCATACAGATGAATCTTTAGGCAGACTTGTTATTTGGTCGAAAGATTGCTATTTTCAAGGGCGGGGATTCTTAGTTGTCATAACACGAGGAATTGTTTAACAGAAAATCACCAACCCAAGCCACAACTCTGGGTTTTTAGAGGTTGGATAGGTACCAACAGACCTGCAAGATAGATGCAGGAGGCCTATGATTTTTTTAAATACCGTTAAAAAATAACGAATATGTGCCAATATTGCATTCCAGAAAATGACCTCCATTTTGAAAACTACCTTTAAAATCTTTTCGTTTCAGCATAACTTAATTGTGTATTTATTAGAAACAGGCGACTTATAATTGTTACCTTGAACGTTTAGAAGTACAAAAAAGCATATACAAATATTCACATTAAACTTAAAAAATATTAATTGTATCCAGGATATGTAGTCTAAACAAAACATATAATATATACTCTGATCTATAACAGTCTATTTTTATACACCAAATACCTACTTTGATATGTCATGGTTTCAAATCTGGCCTGAAGGACCAAATAGTATAACAATGTAGTAAACCTAATGCTAATTTAAATATTCTTTAAATAATTGTAGATATGACTATTATTAAAGCTAATGTTTTTGTCATCGTCTTGATGAATCAGTTGTCGGTAGCTTATTTGTCGATATGAGGGTGTAATTCAAACATTTACTGGTATATGTCAGTTTTCTTTTTCTTGTTTCAATTTTGTGCTATAATTTTTTTTGCATAATGACTTTTTCGTTTCTTAAAGAGACCCACAAAATAAGAACTGTGTCGCGTATTTTATTCGAGAAATTAAATGTCAGGTTGGTTTCCGAATGTAATTTTTGCAATCAGTAAATTTCTTTGCTCACATTTTTGATGATTGCAAGTTGGCATTTAGTGCAGTTTCACTTGCTGTCCTAAATTCCCGCCCCCCGGTTAGACAGCAAATTGATATTATAAAGCAGAGAACAAAAATTTAAAATGGAAATATGCACATCCGCTCGTTTCAATTATATCGCTCGAATTTCGTAGCTCTAAAACAAAAAAGTACGTTTTCAATTTAACACTTTATACATGAATGTGGCTGAAAACTGTAAAATATGTTGCCGTGTTAAAATATGCACTATAATTGGAAATATAATCTGTCGCGATTTTTTTAATTGGTATACGTGCACTTTGTCAGCATTGTTTCTATTAAACTGTGATATTTTTTGTATTTGAGTAACTCGTTACAGCCTTAAAAGCAAACATATTCATTCTCTTTAGGGATATTTGACATTTGTCGTAGTGAGGTGAGTTGGTCGAAAATACCCAACATTTAAAAAATCCCTGAAGTAGAGTCATAATTACGAGTTATTTGAAAAGCACAATGTGTCTTTTATTTTGTTTGTGGAATTCACTAAAGTGAAGAATAGAAAAGATCTTTTGCATGATTGGCATCCCACACTTTAACAAACCTACAAACTAAACTACTGAACCCATCATTATTGAGGCATCAAAAATATTCGTTTGAATTTGGCTAGTATTAAGTGTGATATACAGATAAACTCGTAAAGTTGTGGTACGCATTCAAGATGGCGAAACAAAATGGGGGCCAAATAAAATGTTTATAAAAAATCTTCTTATTGAATTGAGTTTACATTTTGATTGATTTGATTACATTGATAAACTGATACGAATTCAACACCAACTTCTGCTGATTGAAAAGGTCTTACATCTTTTGGTGACCTTAAGCAATGCTCAATTTTTTTGTGCATATTATTTAATAGGCAAATTGTGTGAATGTTAGATCTTCGCAGAATTCTTGCATTTTGATCTGTGGTATTCTGGATAAAAGGTAAAACTGCATTACTTAAAGTTTGAGTGTACAATACTGGTTGATATCTGAAATTGATATAATACTCAATCTTACACCTAATATGTTCAGTGCAATATCCGTTTGATTTTAAAGCTTTAGTCTGTTTCGTTAGGAATTGAATTTGCATGACATATTGATCAAGCCCTAAAAACTAAATGATGGATTGTTTTTGAGAGGGATGATGATGTTTATAACTAAGATTTAAGTATATATTCGTATGTGTCGGTTTCCTGTAAATAGTTTGAATAGGGTGCCGTTTTTTTTTGGACTAACATACCGAGGAAGAGACTAGCACCATCTGACTCAAATTTCATAGTGAATTTTATATTAGGTTGTTGTTGATTTGGTATATGTGGTTTCTTTTTTATATTAATATACTAGTTCTAATCGGCTGGGTTTTTTATTTTTTAAATATGTATTTAAGATATGGCAATACCTTGATATATCTGTATCCGCAAAACAAGTATGAATAAATATAAGACCTAAAATATTGAGTCCTACCTTTAAAATGTCTAAACATTAACAAATAATTGATAGTTTGCAATATTTTTAACTCCCAATTACCTATTTTTAGCAGACATAGAACACAAATAACGAAAACTCAATCTTACATACGAAAATGTAAAACTCTATTGTCATGTGAACATTATATGCATGTCGAAGTTGAAGGTGATCGATTATTTGAAAGTGGATAAAAGCACAATTTTAAGTCATCCGTTATGTTGACGCTGCCAATTTAAATTTCCAATATTTGGTAAAAAAATTGAAACTTGTCATTCTAAAAATCCTCGATATAGGTTTTTCTTCGAACTCTCTCTCAACAGTAAGGACTTGGAAAGTGCTAGTCCTATAGGGAGGTAAAGTGCGGGACACGAAAGAAAACCGAGCGGTCCTTAAAATAAAGGTTCATAGTCTTAAGCAAGCGGAAAAGTAAAATTTGTGTACGCAAATAAATTTTATGTTATTTTATTTGTTGTAATAGTTTGCCGCTTCACCTATAAACTGAAAATTAATCGAGGATTTAGTACATTTCGCACTGGTCCACTTGTAATTGGGATGTGCCTAGAGTCTCTATGCACTTGCCGCTAGAAGGTTGTAGCTATTTCCAGTGGCGCCTATATATTTCGAGCATTTGTTCTCATTTCTATATAAACGCGTTGCGTTGAACTTGAATTATTATTTTGAAGTAACGATGACGAGCAAAAGAGGAAAAACAATTCGAAGCGATGCACGTGAAGTTATTGCGAGCGTTATAGAGGCCTGTACTAGAGAAGCTGAAAATAATAGTTTGACTATTCCAATTCAAAATCGAACAGAACGCGCTGCATTTTACACTGGTGTTTCGAAAGTAGTGTAAGAAAAATTCAAAGAGAACATAATGATCGCTCATGTTCTACTTCACCTTTAAAATCTCCTGGTAAAAAAAGACCTTGATTATCATACAAAGATAAAATTGACGATGGTGATTTTCAAGTAATTCGACGAACAATAGAGGATTTTTATATAAACCTGAAGAAGGTTCCGACCTGCAAACCCCTACTTTGTCATGTAAAGAACAAAATAGATTTTCCGTACGGGTATAAAACCTTAAATCGGCTTTTACGATCAAATGGTTTTGTTTGGGGCAAGTGCCAAAATAAACGAAAATTGCTCACACTGGCGGGTGAACTATCTATCAACTGTAAGGCAATATAGGCAAGAAGGACGCAATATTGTGCATCTAGACGAAACCTGGGTAGATAATGATATGACAGTGAACAAATACTGGCAAAGTGAAAGTGTTACAGGTGTTATTCAGGGAATCCGCTCTAGTAGTCGCTTTATTATTATATATTTATTATTCCTCACATATTTCAGAAATATTTATTATGTAATTATTGTTAGATACTAATTTTGTGGGATTATGGTACTTTTTTTACTCTTCTTAAGTTAGTATTTATTAATTGCCAGATCGTTTTAGATTTATATGAGGAGTCTAAAATTTTTTGTTTGTAGAAACTTGATTTCTCTAGAGCCAGGTGCTCACGAAATAGTTTTTTTTTACTGAGTGTATAAGTCTTTTGATTCCGGTGTGTTTCAAGAACTGCACAACCAATACAATTTTTTTAAATTCTCGCTCTATTTAAAGTTTGAGTGTGTTGTCATTCAAATATTTATGAACCTTAACTTACCAAAGCAGTTGACCAAGCGTGAAAGTGACTAAAAATTCGTATATATGATTTAATTAAAAATCTTGATATTTAAATGAAGTAAATTAAATAGTAACAACTTGCATATACACTGATGGACATGTGAATTTGGCTGATGTTTGGGAAAATATTATTTTAAGAATACTGGAAGGATTTTACAGATTTTTAGGTATTCCGAAGCCACACTCTTTGTCTATATACGGAATCTTCGAACTTTTTCATCCTTGCAACCTCTCAAATATACTAGTTGAACATGTAGGGGTGATTTATTTGTATAAAAATACATTTTTAATGTCATGCGATTTTTTCCAAAGAGCACACGTTCGACCAACTGTTGATAATGAAGAAAAACACTCTCTTGTCGAAATTCTGTTTTTTATATTTTTTGATATATTAATTCAAATTTACCGAGCTTTAGTTAAGGAATAACATATTTTTGTGTCTTCCCGTATAATGTTGTTGACGATATTAGTGACGATTGATTTCTTTTTTTAAATTCAATTAAAAGGAAATCTTCTTCTTTTATTCTACCCTGTACTACCGACTACAACGTTTCTTTTTTCTATATTTTCAATATTTCATACTTCAAATTTCCAATCATCTGAATATCCATGGGTTTAAACTCCTCATATTTGATTCACAGTCAAAACCTCCCCCTTTTCTCCTTTGTGTTTTTTTGATCTGTTCAGTTCTAATATGATTTTAGCGTTTTTCAACTCTTAGCTTTTTGTTTTCATTCTTTTTTATTTATTTTTGCTTCTTTGTATTTTCTAGATTTTCTCTCTAATTTTCTCAGAATTGCCAGATTTTCCTTTGCTTATTTTAGTTCTCTGCTTCTGGATTTTAGAATAAAGCCTGTCACAGCTTCAAGGGTAAAATTTGTCGAAGCAGATGGAATGGGGTTTGGTAGCTGACGTTTTTTAATTTAAAATTTCACATTTCTTTAGCGAAAAAAACCTGTTACGAATAATATTTTGAAGAATATACCTACCGCAGCTTCCCCAGAATCTGCAAATTTAACTTGGTTTCTGAATTTGGCTTTTCACAGCGATGTTGTTACGTAGCCGCCTTAATGTTATATTTTTCTGCTGAATTTTCGCAAAAGGGAAGTATTGTAATCCTGAAAAAATCACCCTCCGAGAGGAGGAGTTTTTTCAATTCCGACAGTCCGTTTGTCTGTCGGTTTGTAAGTCTGTCTGTTCGCAGCATAGCTAAAAACTACTTACCCCACTGACTTCAAAATTTGGACAAAAATTGAAGAATATATAGGGATGAACTGGTAACATTTTAGTAAAAATCCAATATGGCGGTCTAGTGAAATGTTAAAAAAATTATTACTAAAAAACTACTCAACCATTTTATTTCAAACTTTGCACATAAATCAAGTATCACGTAGAAATCAACTGGCAAAATTTTTTAAAATTCAGCCATAAAAAAACTACTTAATGAACTGATTTCAAATTGTATGCTATTGAACTAGTAAAATTGTGGTTCTAATTTAAGATGGCGGAGCAATATGGCGGCCAAATGAAATATTTGTAATTGTGAAAAAACGTGCAGGTTTTATATATATTTACGTTTTAGCGTGCCTAAATGCCAAACAATGTGTTTTTTCAATTCTATTTGTCTGTCTGTCGGTCTATCTGTCTGTCTGTCAGTTCACGGCGTAGCTAAGAACTACTTACCCTATTGATTCCAAATTTTGATAAAAAATTAAGGATTATGTGGGGATGATCTGGTATTAATCCAATACTATGAAACAGAATAGCGTGAAATCGTGAAATGTTAAAAAAAAATTACTACAAAATAAATTAGCCAATGTATCTCAAATTTTACACAAAAATCCATGAATGAAACTGTACCATTTTGGTAAAATACTGCATAAGTTTTATATATTAAAACTTACTTCAAGAAATGAAAAATTCACAAACTACAATGAATTTATGGCAGCACCAGTCTGAACGAAATGAAAACCTTATGAATCCACATTTTTAATTTTATTTTCCGCTTACGTTTTATGGAGGTGATTCAGGATTGTCAATCTTATCAACTGATAAGTGGCAGTAGTTCCTATTGGTGTGATTTTTCACTGTATTAGTGCGCCCCATGTAATATCTCTAAACCCACACTTTTCCTAAAGTTATCTAACATATTTACTTTTTACAGAAAAAGAGCTATAAAAGTAAAAAAAAAATTCACGCATCAATTCTACATAATTTTATTTTCAATGAATACTCCCATCGAACGTTTTTGACAGTGGATATATAAATCTATTCATGTGGCTTTGAGCATACTGGCGTATATCCTTGTATAAGATATAAGTTGTCTGTACTTTTTTTCGTTGGGGGATAAAAACAAGCTTTTTTGGGATTTTCGTTTGGGTTATGTTATATATTTATGAGAGGTTTTCAGGCATCATTTGCTCGATTGAATGAGTAGAAACGCGTATAATTTATGAAAGAAATATTTATTTTTGGCTGTTTTTTTATCCATGATGATTGATGCGTTATAGGTGTTAAATGTTTTTTGCTGCTAATCTGCTTAGTGCCAAATTTTTCTTGGTAAGAAATATCTTTGAGAGTTTGTTCAGTTCTTTTAATAGGGAAGCTTAGAAAGAAAGTGAAAGCAAAGGCAACCTAATAAGGAAAAATTGGCAAATGAAGTTTTGATTAATGTCTACTATTTTTATATAAAAATCTACCAAAAAATGTTATATACTACTCATACGGATTACATTTCTCAATATCTTTTCAGTGGCGGCTCGTGGGTAAAAAATAGTTAGAGAAGAGTAGGACAGACAAGGTCTAAAGTGGGCACAGCATGCAAAGCATTTTTTTGCAAATATCCATTGCTATTTAAAAGGTCCTTTTTGTCATCTTCTTGCCAACGAGAAAATAAAGTTTCTAACAAACTACAAACAATGTCACTAATGGGTCCAAACGAATTCATTTTTAACCACACATAAGCGCGATCGCCGCGATCTACTTTACGTGCAATACGAACGGAAGTGTTCAACTGCGGCTCTTCCCTAGAGGCGCGGTCTTCGTACATGCGATACTCTCGTTGCCTAGCAACGCATTAATTTCAGGCATTGTTTTTGTTTCTCGTTGGAAGATTTTTACCGAGCTCGCACGTGGCTCTTCCGTTGGTGGATCGACACAAACGAGTTTGTTGCCGAAGCGGTGGGCGCACATACGGGTTTGCTTTATACGCGCAAGTATATCATTTCGTTTTGTGTTGGCTTCCAGGTTTCTGACGAGCGGCCAGCGGCAATACTAGGAATGCATTAAATTTAACATTGCAATTATTGATAATTTTTAATAAAATGAATTAGATTTAATATTGAAAAGATTTAATAATATAGAAAATTAGTATATCGTATTGATTTTTAAAGTGTGTTAAAAATAATTTTGTCATTTAATTTAAATATAAAGGACCAAAATGAACTTAGAATTAGACGAAAAATAATATAAAACAAAATTAAAATAAATACATCAAAAGTACTCCCAAATATTTTTTTTGTTAACTCTTATCGTCTTTTTTTTTATACTACCCTAACTATACGGGACTTACAGCTTAACGTGGGGCCCACGGTAGAATCACTGTCCTTGGTCACTCTTTCGACCCGTGACCCGCACATGTATTTAACGACGATTTTAAGATCCTTCGTGTAGAGAATAGAAGCTCTAAATTAACCTTATTGGAAAATTTAGAAATAAACCGCCTAAAAACTCTCGCCAATTCTCCTTTACTCCACATTTTCTAAAATACGAAATATTGTTACTAGAGTTTATGGTAGTTAAAAAACCCAGCTTTCGTACCTTAGAATAATTAACCTAATTATAATAAGTGATCCTAGGCTAGACAGTTATTGTTAATATCAAATGTAGAATTCTGTTTAAAATGCGTAGTATACACCAGACGAAGATACAGTATTAGCGAGGCGCGTCTTGCAAAAATTCATTATATAGAATTTTCTAATTAAGATAATAGTATTTTACTTCCCGTAATGGAATTCCATGAAGTAACAACCAATAACGTTCAATATCCGAATAAAGTTACTTAATATAATCCATTAGAACTAGCTGAGTAACGTTCAAAATCTTTGGCCTTAAATCGTAACAAGCCTACTTCGTGATAAAGAGCAATATTACAGATTAAATAAAGATTTAAGAATATATTAATCAATTAAAGGTGGAATTAACTTCGCTAGTCTCTGATAACATATTACACGGTGTGTTTCATTTGATAGAACTGATTTAGGTATATTTCTAAATCTGATATAATCATATCGCTTTTGAAGATCTATTGTATTAAAATTGTCAAATATTGTTTTCAAAACCTGAGAAGTTAGGTTTTGGTTACGAATTGCTAAAGTCCAACTTTGCTAATTTTAGTATAACTACATTATTTTTTATCAAATGTTTGAATTAAAAATAAACAAATAAATTTCATTTTAAAAACGGTTAACTGTTGATATAGGCAACTATTAATAACATATACATTTTGAATAAAGCCAAAATATTTTAATTAGAAAGATCAATGTCAATTACAGCTCGCGCCAGTTTTGGAAAATATATCTTTTATAATTCCCGAGATTTTCAAATAGGTCACTCACAGTGAATAACCCTATTTCATTCTAAATGGTTGTTAGGTATTTGAATAAAATAAAGGTTTTGTCAAAAATTATTATTTGTACATGATTATTCAAAAGAAATGTGGCTAGACAAAAAATTGGCAAATGTGTTAAAGAATATAGACATAACTTTCTCAAGGGTTAGTTTTTTATATTTTGAACAAAAATGTGTCAAATTTCAATTCTATATCTATTCAAGAAGTCGGTTTTCTTTTCCAGGAAAGCATACCAGCTTTCATGTATAGATAATATCAGTTTTTATTTTACAGACAGATAAACATTTTATTAACTTGGATTATACGCCTTCTCTATTTCTCATCTTGGAAATATTAATGAATTTCCCGCAACTTTTGATCCCTCTAACATCTGTTTAAGCTAAACCGCTAATACTGAAGATCCACTAAAGCGCTGGGATATATATGGGGTATTAACGTTGTCTGACATAGGACTAAACGTTTCCCGGGGTGCAAAATTTGTTAAAGGGTTTCCGATACATGTTCTAATCTCTACTGCACATGCCCCGGGATTAATTGTCTTGTTTATTAGATAGCCCGAGGTGTAGACAGGACATAGGGACGTAATGTCCATTCACATTAATAAATCTGTTCCGGTGGATTAGTATAAGATAAAAACATTAAATTATATCTATACAGTGGGTAGCAAAAGTAAGGAAATGGCGAAATATTGCAGGTACCACTTGCCTGAATTTAATGAAAATATGTACAGGGTGTCCGGATTTGGTTGCACAAGCAGGGTATCTCGCTTATTTTTAAAGATAGAACCTTGCGGTTTTCACGACCCTGAGCTATTTTTTTGTGAAACTCATGAAGCCGTAAACAAAATTTTCATGGCCGTTTATGAGATACAGGGCGAAATAGAAAATTTTGCATTTTGGGACCCCCCTCTTATCTCGGTTATCCTTTAACTTAACGCAAAGGGAAAAATTGCTGCTTATGCAGTTTTTTACGCTGGATCCAGTGGCGTAGTCATATTTTTCATTTGAGATGTTATTTTTTAGATATGACCCAAAGTTTTGTTTTTTTAAATGGGACTGTATATTTGTCCAGAAATTGATTTGTCCTTTTAAAAGTTTCTCAAAAATATATAATAGTATGGGTCTATTTTAATAAATAACAACAAAAATCCTAATTTTTATAATTATCATCCCAAATTTTGCAGCAGGCCGTGCAAAACGATGCCGTTTTCTTTTGTTTTCTTGAAAGCAAATGACATTTCCCAATTTTATACGCGTATATAAAATATAGCGCTAGTTTTTTGTATTTATTTATTGTGTAAAAATATATTTGTATTATTATGGAAGAAAAAAAAACTTTCGAATATTATGAAAACTACGATATGTTAGCTTGTTTTATATTAAGTAATGAAAATGTTGAAGCTGCTTCTGAGATGTATTTTAACAGGTAAATAGTTAATTATTAGTTATGTTGAAATACTATTGCTTAATTTTTATTTAGATATCCAGAAAGGAGGCAACCTAATATATCCACTTTTTATCGGATAAAAAAGAATTTACTTAATCATGGATCATTTATCAAACCTCGTACGAAAACATATAATAAAGAAAATCGGGAGGCTGAGGAAATTACGGTTTTGGCTAATGCAGAAGCTTACCCTACAAACTCTTGTAGGGCCAGTGAAAAGAGCATAGGGATTCCAAAAACTAGAGTTCAAGAAATTCTAAAAAAGCACAAATACCACCCATACAAATTTAGGCTCGTGCAGCACTTACAGCCAGGGGATGCAGAGCGTAGGGTAGTCTTCTGCAATAGGTTTCAAGAAAGATGTGATATGGTTAGAGATTTTGAAAGGAAGGTTATATGGTCAGACGAAGCACATTTCAGTAATTCTGGTATACTCAATAGGCACAATAGTAGATTCTGGTCCTAGGAACACATAAAATTTTATATATTTGAGGGAAATCAGCCAATCGCTATATAGAAATTTTAGAAGCAGCTATACCTGAATTACTTGACGATGTTTCTCTAGCGCAAATTAACGAAATTTATTTTCAACAGGACGGTGCTCCTGCACACAATTCTGGAATGACGAAATTATTTCTGGACAATAATTTTACCAATCAATAGATCGGAACAAATGGACCTATAAGATGGCCCCCTAAGTCCCCAGATTTGTCGATTTTAGATTTCTTTCTATGGGGATATCTGGAAAATAGAATTTATAAAGACCACTATGATAATGTCCAAGATTTAGGAAATGCAATAAGAGAAAATTTTCGCTATTTACAAAATTATCCCGTTATTTTGCTTAATTCCCTAAAACGGATACGAAAATTGTGCGAAGCATGCATAGAACAAAATGGAAATCAGTTTGAACAGTTCTTTTGATTTCCTTGGTTATTGTAGTTCTTATACGACAGTTGATTTTTGCTGAAAGTCTTGTTACATAATAATTTATTACTGTTTTGTTCTTGTGTTATATAAATCTAGGTAGGTGGTACTTTTTTGGTGCGAAATTATCAATACATATTTTGATAAATAGATTTAATTACGTATTTATTTTGATTTATTGTTAGGATGTAGATATTGTTAACGACTTGAAATAAAAGGCAGCATTGTTTTGCATGGCCTACTGCAAAATTTGGGATGATAATTATAAAAATTAGGATTTTTGTTGTTGTTTATTAAAATAGACCCATACTATTATATATTTCTGAGAAGCTTTTAAAAGAACAAATCAATTTCTGGACAAATATACAGGGTGTCCTATTTAAAAAATCACAACTTTGGGTCATATCTAAAAAATAACAACTCAAATGAAAAATATGACTACGCCACTGGATCCAGCGTAAAAAACTGCATAAGCAGCAATTTTCCCTTTGAGTTAAGTTAAAGGATAACCGAGTTACGAGGGGGGTCCCAAAATGCAAAATTTTCTATTTCGCCCTGTATCATAAACGAAGAAGGCTATGAAAATTTTGTTTACGACTTCATGAGTTTCACAAAAAATTAGCTCAGGTTAGTGAAAACCGCAATGTTCTAACTTTAAAAATAAGCGAGATTTTTTTGAATGAAACATCCTATTTTATATTACTTTTTAAAATCTGCGTAAAATTCTCAATGCTTATTATTAAGAACACTTTTTATGAAAATCAACAGTTTTTACGAGAATAAGGGTCTAATATCCATAATTTAATGTATTACCTTTTATTAAAATATCTGCACACAAATGATATGTTTGACAATGTCAGTTTTGTTGATTTACAAAAATGGATGGTTTAACTGAAACTAAATAATTGAAATGTTTTTAATTATACTCTTTACAGTTTTGATGACAATGTCTTCTCAGACATCCAATAGCTAAATTTATCGTAAGTAAAATTAGCAAATAATTTCGTGAAACTTGAAAGGTAAAAGATGGAGTACATTCTGGCAGACCGGAAAACACAATAATTCCTCATCTTGCTACCAAAACACTAGCAAGAGGAAACAGCGTCTCAACTTTAAAAGTAGCTTTTAAAAAACAGCGGAAACAATACGGTATAAAAAAATACCTATATAAGAAACAATAAATTACTAAAACCGAATAACGTGTTTAAATTGTCCATTTACTTCCTGACATTAGGCCAAACACTGTGAGAAAACATTTAATACATTAAAAAGAATGCCAGACTCCTTGATTCGTCTACATTCGATTTCTATTCGTTCTTTTAAATCCTCGAGGTCATTGGGCTTAGTTTTATACACCACATTTTTCAGGCGTACACATAAAAAGTAGTTGAGAGGCGTCAGGTCTAAAGATCGAAATGGCCACTCTATTGTACACCTACGTCTAGTCCATGTTCCAAAAAAAATATTGTCTAAATATTCCCGAATATTCCGAGCACAATGCGGTGGAGCACGATCCTGCTGAAACCATATTTCATCATTTAGTGCACCATTACCTAGAAAATCAAATTCAAATACTTAATACAGCAGGTAAAGTAAGGAACTTATGGTTGTTTGGAAATAGTTCTGCAATAGTTGGAATAATTTCGGTCCTTAAATGATTCAAATATCTATGTCCAACTAATGTGTCTTCCGTGAACAAGGAACCGATTATTTTTGCACCCTTTATACCACACCAAACATTTATCTTTTGGGGAAATTGGGTATAATTTTCACGTATCCGATGTGGATTTTGCCTGGCCCAAAATCGACAATTAGGCCTGTTAACATTTCCATAAAAAAAAAGTTTCTTCGTCAGAAAAATAATTTGGTTGACAAAATTTAGATTGGTAGATGATTTCACAAAAATCCAAGCGCCTATCGTAATCCTCAGAGAGTTCTTGCACCAAAGTTATTTTGTAAGTATGAAACTTTTCGGCTTTTAGAAGTCGGTCTACGTACATGTGTGAGACGTCATTGTCTCTTCCTAATATTCTGGTAGAAAGGTGCGGATTTTCTTTTAAACTGATTAAAACATTCAGAGCCTTAAAGTATCTTTTACCTTTCCAGTTTCACGAATTTTTTTGTTAATTTTACTTAGGTTGATTTAGTTTAGATTTTTGTTAGGATATTTGTCATTTAAAATGCTACAAACATCTTGCAGGTTTTGCATTCTATCCCCATAACCCAATATAATTAAAATTTCAATTTTTGGGTTTCAGTTAAACGATCCATTTTTGTAAATCACCAAAACTGACATTGGCAAACATATCAGGTAACCTTTTCTGTGCAGGCATAAAAGGCAATTCATTAAATTATGAATATCAAACCCTTATTTTTGGAAAATCAGATGACTTTCATAAAAGTGCTCTTAATAAAAAGTCCGGAGAATGTTATGCAAATTTTAAAAAGTAATAAAATATAGGGTTTTCCATTGAAAAGAAGAATTCCTTTTATAACAGAAAAACGGTAAAATTGGCAGCAATGCGATACTCGCCATTGGTCCTCGGCGTAATTTCATACCAAAGTGTACATATTTTCAATAAATTTAGCTAAGCTGCACCTGAGATATTTCGCCATTTCCTTACTTTTGTTACACGCTGTATATTCTTTTAAAACAGGTTGTTCGAGAGTACATCAAATTTTCTAATTTTCAAATTGTTACAAACATCTTGCGGGGTTCGCATTCTATCCCTAGATTTGTAAATCAACAAAAGCGGCATTGTCAAACATATCAGGTAACCCTTTGCATTGATTTAATGATTTTTTAAAATATAGGTTTTGAGAATTTTACGCAGATTTTAAAAAAGTAATATAATATAGCGTGTTCCATTAAAGAAAAAAATTGCGCTTTATAACAGAAAAACGCCTAACTTGGCAGCAATGCGCAACTCGCCATCTGATCCGGCTTAATTTCATACCTAAATGTACATAATTCAGAAAAGCGGCAGCTGAGATACTTTGATATTTCCATACTTTTGTCTGTCTAATTAAAGTACTACTACATCTAACACAAATCATTTAATTCTGCCTCTGATACCTAATTTTTAAATTTATTTCTTATTTTAGCACTATGTTCTTCCTACTTTATTCATTACCCGTTGTTGAGTATTAAACGAAAAATGCTGATGGTTTTCTCGGAAAGACTTTTATGGAATTAATTCACGCAATTTCTATTTTTAATCGCAACCAACAGGCAAACATAATAACTCGCGTCAATATACTGATTAAATATTTTCGTTAAGGGTTAAGTGATACTTCTTTTTTCGTCGAATAATAATATTAAACAGTTTTTGTTTTTTTAACTAATATTTAATCACATATTTACGAACTGTTGTTAGTGAAACTTATCATACACCAGCACGTTGCGGTACTGACAGGCACTGGTTTCCAGAGGTACCTTAATATTTGGCTTCCTAATTGCCTGTTAGTATAGTGACTTGTCGTCCAAAAATTGCTTGGTACTTCAGTTTTTGAGTAAAAATACTTTCTAGAGTGGATAGATGGTGTCAGCATTAGTAGATTTTTAACAGACCTATCTCAAAAAAGCCTGCTGACCTCCCATCAATTTAGTAGGTAGATGGTTTTAGTTTTAATTATTTTTCTGGAAAATGGTAATAGGTAGAAAAGTCGTTTGGGTACCATAGATAGAGCGCAAAATTCTGCATAATAACTATAACCTAACTGTATATTTTTAAGATAGCCCCACAAGAACAGAAATATGGTGAGGGGGAATCACAAAGATACATTCATGTTGATCAATATTTTTAAAACCACTTATAAACAAATAAAATAGAAGATACAAAAACGTAAACTAGCGATTTCTTTATCGATTGCACCTTCCTTCATTGATTTAATACTGCATCCAATAGAACTTACATTTGAGCAACTTAATATTATTAACGTCTGTCGAATGGAACTTTTTGTACAAAAAACAACCGAACCAATGAGAATTTACCCCCAACGATGAATGCTTTGACACTGCATATTAAAAGATGTATTTGTTTTGGGTAACCTGTGCCAACCAGTGGTAGAACTCCCATTTTAAACATTTTAAACTCTTCAAAACAATAAATGGACGTCAGTATGAACCACTACGAAAAATAAAAAATATGTTCCGATATTTTATTAAAATGTAATTGTAAAACTTGTGACCCAAAATGAAAATGCGTTTTAAAACATTTAAAATGTACTAGGCTATGCTTGTAGGTAGAATGTTGCAATTAGTTTAACGTGTAAAATATGTAAGAGGTTGGAATAGCTTTTTAATACTTTTGTTTGTTATACCGTTTTAACGGTTCTATAAATACCTTTGAAACTTAAAATTGTTAAAATATTTACTTATTTACTTTTATTACCTACTAACACCCTCCTGATTATTTTTTATAATGATGTTTACCTGCTCAAGTCACATTTTAGTATCTATTATGGTGTTTTTTTTGGCAAATATGGCTTTAATAAGAATTTTATTGACAAACCTGGTGCTAACCTAACGGAAAGAATATATCTAATCATATAAGTTTTCTTAAAAAAATAAACTAAAAAAATCCGGCTTATTTTTATATCAAACCAAAAAAAAAGGCTTAACCAGGGTTAACCAAAACGCAATCCGGTTTTTAAAACAACAACCTTAGGACAAAATGCAGATGAAAAGAAAACAAAAGCCACAAAACTTTTAAACGGTGTGAAAGTATGAAAATGTTTTTATTGTATTATATTTAATATAATGTGCAACCTGTTGGGAGTAAACTAAGTAAAAGATAAATGGTCCTAGTTAAAAGATAAATGTACAACATATGCATAATATTTAAAACAAAATGACTAAACTTTCGGTTTTGTTATTCGTAATAAGAGAATATCGAAATGAACTTAATTTCTTGATTCTGCTTCTTCACATAAGTGACATGATATATTGACACGTCGATGTGAGTCACAAACAGAAACTCCATTAATCTAGCCAGCGAGACTAATGTTTACCTAAAAAGAAAATATGACGGTTGACCTTGAAAACCGCGTTTTCGTTTAGTAAAAAAAGCCGTTGTGTTGTTGAAAAAAAGTTAAAATAAAATTACTCCTAAAATATCAATATTAAGATAATTTCATTAAATTCGGATGAAGTCCGAAACTCACTTGATCTTTAATAAAAACAAAGCTGCATTTTTTCTAAATTTCCTTAAAAAGTTATTGGGAATCAAAAGCCTGAGTTTCCTGTGAAACACACGATATTTTTTTTCTTTTACCTTGTAATAGCAGTTATATTTAAATTACATTTTCCTACGAGCACTTATGGAATTGACAAAAACAGCACTGTTAACTTGGCTGATAAATGTTTCATATCACAGTAAAAAAATTCAGTATTTGACAGTTGGTCATTCAAAAAAAATTTGAAAAAGCAACGCCTATTTAACCTATTTTATTAACAAACAAACAATTGCTCGGACGATGTTGAAACAATTTCCGTAACAGTAGTGTTGAAATGTAATGTTAAAAAATAAAAGTTCTACTCAAGAACCTTCGTAGTTGTAGGAAAAATAGTTTTCCTACGACTACTTATGAATTATACAAAAAAAATGCATTGTTAATTTAGCTAGAAAGTGCCTTACATTACACCAGTGTTAAGAGAATTTCAATAATTATAACATATGTATATTGTATGGCAAGTTTTGAAAATGTTAATTTTCACACAAGGTGTGACAGTTTGATACAGGTCACACGAGGGTTAAAAGTATTTTAAAACGTGTTTTGTACTGTACTTTTCCTGAGATTGTATTCGTAATAAAGTAAACTATAATAAATCTCAAAAATTGGTTCAGACCTTCAGTAAGCTTTACAAGAGTAAACAGTTTTTGAAAAAATGAATATGCCCGTTATCCGTCAGAATGAAACAAAAAATAGACAATTCGAAAATGATTTTCTACTAGATCCCTGCACCGCGTATACATCGCGGCCGGCTAGATTAATAAATCTCTGTATCCATCCAGGAATTGCTGTATCCATTTACGTTGACGGAATCTAAACAACGTTTATTTATTTCCAGTTAAGCTACCAAGGTTTGGTGGTCAGAATGGTTGCCAGACACTCGGAAGGCTGCGATTCAAATTCCCCGTTGGCATTTTTTTTTCCGACCAATAGGATCCTTGACTTCAGAAGTCCAGTAGGTTTAGAAATCACGTCCGCGGCCGCGAGAATACGTGTCAGAATTAATTTTTATGTACAAATATAGGCAACTTTTAAAAATGAAGGCTTGAAAAGAAATACTATTAATAAAAATTCACATTTGGAATTGGAATACATAAATTTAAAATTAATATTCGTAAGCAATCAATATTTATTTGTAACGAAACGTAATATGTGTAGTGATTATTAAATTAACTTCAACTATTCAAACAGACATACAACATTCGGTAACTATATCACAATCTGGCAGTGACATGGCTTTGTTTGTATTTACATTTTTAAGCCCCTGCCGGCGTTGTAAAGATATATTTAGAAAAAATAATCTTAAACTAAATAATTTGGAGAATTATACAAACATAATCTGCAGTGCCGGCAAGAAGAACAAAGGATTTTCAAAATTCGTGGAAACAAAAATTACTTCCTACAAAGAACTCCATAAATATTCATAAAACAAATAACATCTAAAGGTATTAAAAAAAAATACTATACATTCTTAAATAACACATATTTCCACCTTGCTTACAGTTGTCAGTACGCAAATGAAACACAAATTAGAATATATCTAAAGAATGAATGTCCAAATTTTTAACTTGTATTTACTGGAATACAGGCTTTTTCAGAGTTTAGGCGGGTAGACATTATTCTTAAATTCTTTTTTGGGTCCAACATATTATATTAAAAAAATTGAATTGGAAGATTTCTAAATATCTCTTGTTTTATATTCCGAGCGTCCGCTTCTAAAACTCCTGTACAAAATAGTCTCTTGGTAGCACAAGTACATCAAACAAATTCACTAAACATTCAACCGAAATTTAAAATCAAAACTAAGGAAAAAACGATTTTGATTTTAAAATAATATGGAAGAAAAAATGCTTTGCGCATGCTCTGTTCGATGTATTTGGGTTGTATATTTTGTGAAATGGCTTCTTTATTTATATATGGCGTTAATGACAAACAAGCTATATCTCCTCTCATATGTGTGTAAGATTTTTTCTACACGGTTGAGCCGTATGAAAAAAATGTTGCGTAGTTTGATAGGTGTTTAGAAAAAATACTTTTTCAGGCGATAGTATTCGAAAGATGGCAAAAAATAAAAAAAGCAAATCCAAAGAAGCCACTGTCAATGGATCATATTTAAACTTTAAATTACCTCATACAGATTTTGTTAATATGGCAAAACAAGGAGAATGATGAATGATTGGCAGGTGCAATAGTCAATGACAGAACTAGGATTAAAATAGAAAAATAACTTTCCAAATTTATGTAAAAAAGTATGGTTCCAGAAGGAATCAGATAAAAATTTTGTCAAAACTATTTCTCGCATCAGAAGTTTTCATGCTTTATACCCTGTACATAAGAAAAAATTGGCCTTCAAAATCAGGATAACTGTGAATGTGGTGAAATCGGAGACTTAGAACACATTAAATCTCCCAGAGAATTTTTTTTTAAAAATCTATCAACACTGGTGCAATTTCCTTTTAATTTAAATAATTTAATTGCCCTAAATAATACAGATATATACAGGGTGATGCAACCAAGATGGGGTGGACGATTGTGGGCAAACGGAGAGGAATTTTAAAAAACATTTTTGGGATATGATTGATAGTCAAGAACGCTGTGTTTTAAAATTATACCCATTATACAGGGTGGTCTGAAAAGTTCGTGGTGAACAAAACTTGTGTTTTTTTAAATGGGACACCCGGTATATTATTATTTTAGTTGATTCTCCTATTCGTTACGATCATTTTGATATAAGGTTTGTTGGGTCTAAAATGTATACCAAGGGAATGGGACGAGGTTAAAGTGGAAAAAAGGGTTATACTCCGGCCATTTTTTGAAAACAATTGAAGTAGGTATGGAAAAACCAAATATTCTATAAAATGTATTATATCTAGGATTACAATAATCGCTTGTTAGTCGTTCAAAATTATTCACTGTTATACAGGGTGGTCAAGTTTTGCAAATTTACCTTGGATTGAATTTTTTTAAATGGAACACCCCATATATTTTACTGTCATATTAAAGATAACATCGCCAGCTTTCAGAAAATACCCTATTTGATATCTTTCTAACCAACAGTTTTTTAGTAAATTAACCGTGAAACCAAAATTTACTCATTCTAACAGAAACGGTATTATTTACATTGCTTAAATTGACTACCTATAATATAAGGAGGCCATGATATAATCATAAATGAAAAGAAAGATTGACATTCTTGTCAAAACAGCAAAGTGTCAGAGAATTGGCATCAATTACCATTGTTTTTTGACGATAAGCCAAGAAATTGTTAAGTAACAATGAGTTTGAGTACTCCAGAGTTGATAAACATGACTTTTATGTTGGGCGAGTGTCAAAAAAACCCTTTACTAGCAAGCAGGGTTTATGCGGTACGATATCCCGATGCCGAAAAAAAACCAAGACCTGAAGCTTTTGCAAGTTTATTAGAGAGGTTTCAAGAAACAGGCAATGTTGCTTTTAAGAAACGTAAAGTAATTAATAAACCAGTTACCAGTGAAGATAATGCTTTGACAGTGTTATTAACAGTGCAAGAAAATCCACACACAAGTACCAGGGAAATTGAGAGAGCTACTGATATTGAACGCACTAGTATTACACCAAGAATTGTATGATCGCGATTACGTCCAACGACAAGAGTTTTCAATTTGGTTTTTAAATACAATTTGGTATAATCCAGGTTTTGTAGATAGGCTGCTGTTTTCAGATGAAGCAACTTTTAAAAGCAACGGCTTGGTTAACAAACATAATATGCACTATTATTCAACCGAAAATCCACATTGGATTCGTCAGGTGGACCATCAAAATAAATGGTCAATTAATGTTTGGGGAGGTATAATTGGCTCCCATGTTATAGGACCATATTTCTTTGAAGAGCATTTAACGGGAGAAGTCTATTTAAATTTTTTGAGAAATGAGTTGCCCGTATTGCTCGAAGACTTCCCTTTAATGTTAAGAAATTCCTTATGGTTCCAACATGATGGAGCACCCCCGCATTACCATAGGCATGTAAGACATTTTCTCAATAATTGGAAAGGAGAGCATTGGATTGGGCGAGGTGGACCAGTTAAGTGGCCTGCGAGGTCACCCAATTTAACGCCACTAGATTTCTTTTTATGGGGACATGTTAAAGAAGAAGTTTATAAAGAGGTTCCAACCACAGTGGAAGATATGAAGTTGAGAATAATAAGCAGTTTTCGCAACATTTCAGACCTGATTTTGAGAAAAGTGAAACTTTCATTTATGGATAGATTCGAAATGTGCCTTCAGCAAAACGGTGGTTTAGTTGAACATCTTTTATAAGTTTTAATTACATTGTTTTTGTTGATTTATATTAAATTTATTTTTTTTGTAAAAAAAGATCTGTTATTAATACTGTCAAAGCATTATCTTCATTGGTAACTGGTTTATTAATTACTTTACGTTTTTTTGAAAGCAACATTTCCTGTTTCTTGAAATCTCTATGATAAACTTGCAAAAGCTTCTATCTTGTTTTTATTTCGGCATCGCATCATCAAAGAACAATATTTATTTATTTACTGATGACAATATTCTGACACTTTGCTGTTTTGACAGGACTGTCAATCTTTTGTTCAATTTATGATGATATCATGGCCTCCTAATATTAAATTGTCAATTTTAACAACGTGAATTCAGAGTAATTCGTGTTAAAATGAAGAAATTTTGATTTCACAGCTAATTTACTGAAAAACTGTTGGTCAGAAAGGTATCAAATATGGTATTTTCTGAAAGCTAGTAATGTTATCTTTAACATGAAAGTAAAATATACAGGGTGTTCCATTTAAAAAAATTCAATCAAAGCTAAATTTGCAAAACTTGACCACCCTGTATAACAGTGAATAATTTTGAACAACGACTTACAGGCGATTATTGTTGTCCTAGATACAATACATTTTATTGAATATTTGGTTTTTCCATACCTGCTTCAATTGTTTTCAAAAAATGGCCGGAGTATAACCTTTTTTTCCACTTTAACCTCGTCCCATTCCCTTGGTATAAATTTTAGACCCAACTAACCTTATATTAAAATGATCGCAACGAATAGGAGAATCAACTGAAATAATAATATACCGGGTATCCCATTTAAAAAACACAAGTTTGGTTCACCACGAACTTTTCAGACCGCCCTGTATAATGGGTATAATTTTAAAACACAGCGTTCTTGATTATCAATCATATCCCAATTTTTTTTTTCAAATTCCTCTCCGTTTGCCCACAATCGTATACCCCATCTTGGTTGCACCACCCAGTATAGACATTCCGTTTTATAATCGAAGCAAAACTGAAGTTGTAGGTGAGCCATTACTTAAATATTGCTTTAGCATAAGTAAAAGATACATTGAAAAAAAACAAACACAAAAAAAATAAATAAATAATAAAAAAAAGGAAAAAACAAAAGTTAGAAAAGAAAAAATGTAAAAAAAAATTAAAAAGTAAACATCTTTAAAAACATAAACTAACAAAAAAGGAAAAAAAAGGTTAATTTAAAAAAAAAAAAAATAATAATTATAGCTAAAATATATGATGACATTGTGCACAAGAAAAAGTTTAGTATAAATAGTATATTTATGTATGTATATTTACAGAAATTTATATATTGAGTAGTTTGCTTGTTAATGGGATTTCCGGAAAATTGGATATTAGTAGATCAAGATAACATAAATTATTAAAAAATATATATACTATCATACTCATAAAGAGAGATGCTGGCCATTTGGTTTACACCAAAGCCATAAAACATACACACACACACACACACACAATTAATTTTATTTTCATTCAAAGCAATTACTCAATTTTTTACAGCTAGTGCTGAAACATTGTTTTCAATTTTTGTGTTGAAATGTAAATAAAAATAAAAGTCTTACTAAAGTTTCGTTGTGGTCGTAGGACAAATAGTGTAGATTAATCGTGTAAAAATGATCGTTTTCAAACTTGAATGATTTTTAAACACCTCGTTTGAAAACTTCCGCTTTCGGAACTTTTTTTATAATATACTAATAAGAACTTCGTGTACTAAAATTGTTTAATTTAATTCACTTCTGCATTATTCCAAATCATTACTAAATGCACGGCTTTCACTTCACCCAAATTTGTAATTTTAGCAATATGTTCTAAAATCATTATATACAAGAGATAAATGGCATCGGTAACTAAAGGCAATATTTGAAATTACTGGGATGTTATATCTCCAAAGTAAATATTTCGCTGCGGTAATTACAAATATTTGCCTTTGGTAATTGGAACTTTATTGCACTAAATTATAATAAATAGGATAATTAAAACCGCAGAAAAATAGAAATAAACCATCATTTTTGTGCAAAATAAAACGGGCTATTTATCCATTGAGGGAAAAAGTAATTATAAACGGCGACCAACAAAATCTTAACGGTGCATATCGGTTACAAGCTTATCTGTGCTATTGATTGCGCTTCAAAAACTAGGATAATCCATTTCTGGATTAGTTTGTAAAATACACTTTAAATTAAAAGAATCTTATATCGTTTTTGACGTTCTGTCTGTTTTGTTCCTTTCAGCGAGATCCTAGAATATTGTTAGTTATTGGTATGTGCAATAGATGATAGAGACTCCTATATCCTTAATCAATGTATCCGCTTTTCAATATTTGAAAGCAAATAATTGTAAAAAGAACTAGCCTTCTTGCAGGGGCGTGCGGTGAAATTTTAAGAAAGGGAAGCAATTTTTAGAAACTTACCTATTTGTAATGTAATTCGATTTTTCGATAATTTTTTTCAAATTCGTCAATGATGTCATCATAAAAATGTCGATGCTCCGACATATTTTGTAGAAGTTTATTTTCAATGGACAAGCGATGTATGCGAAAGTCTTTCCTGCCTCGTTGAATTTCTCACGAAATTTTTTATACTTTTAAGTGTTGAAAAATTGCGTTCCACTGATGAACTTGTGGCAGGTATTGTCAATACTAATTCACCCAATTTCGACACTTCGGTTTAGGCATCTTCCAGGTCCTTGTCTTTTAAAAATTGCATTAGTTGCTTAGCGTTATTTTTTGCGCTAATGTCATCAATTTCGTAAATCACTTTTAGTTCAGATCGCAGTAACACTCGGTCGAAGAACTGGCCATAATTAAGATGAAGAGATTTAAACGCATCTTTTGGAAAAGTTTTTCCTTTAAATTCATCAAAATTGCAGAGCTCCAGAAATTTAAAATCATTTAAACCGTTAAATCTATAGTTTATTTGTTGGTGAATTTGATCGATTATTTCGTATGATGTTTGAACATCTCCCACCTTGTCTGTTAGAAGACGCTTGACTTGTGGCTCTACATTTAACGTCATCGTTTTCTCCCAAAATAGGTCAAAGTCATCTCTTTTTTGGCTTAACATGGACTTAAAATAATCCACTTTTTTTAGGCGAAAAACAATATCATTTGTTTTAGTTTGTAATATATTAAAAACATTGTCCGAGAATGGAAATATTTCTGAAAATATGTTCAACAAATAATTAAAATTAAAATCTCGTTTCAAACAGTCCAAAAACCATCTCGAACTATTTATTGCTTCTGAGTCCCACGTTTCATTATTTTCTATTATATTCTCAAATAGTTCAATCAGTGATTCACGATTTTCAGATACTGTTAACACGAGTCTTCCATTATAGTTCCACCTAGTAGGAGCTACTTTGGGCAATCATTTGTGGACAATGGAGTCCAAAGCTTGTGTACGTTTTGTTGACTTGGAAAAAAAAGTAGCCATGCCACTTAAAGTAACGAAAAATACTTTACACTCTTTAATGTGATTGATGGACTGGGATAAAACTAAATTTAATTTATGAGCAAAACAATGGACAAACACAGCACTTGGGAAAGTTTCTCGAACTTTAGCTTGCAGACCCCCTAATTGTCCTGCCATCACTGCACAGCTTTGAGCAACTAATTTTTTCTCTCCATTAATTTATTTAGTAACGTTATAAACTACGGTATATAATGCATCTGCTGTACGATTTTCGGACACATTCTTAAAACCTAAAAATCGCTCTTGAATACTTCCATCTGTTTTAACGTAGCGTATTATTATATTTTAATTGGCTAAAATTAGTGATATCAGTTGTTTCGTCCAGAACAATAGCAATGAACCGCGCCTCGCCAATCTCCTGCTTAATTCTTTTCAGAATAATGGTTGCAATAGCGGAAATTAAATCATTCTGGATTCGTTTCGACGTTCCACGAAAAACGCTAGACTGCTCTAAAGGATTTTTTAGCAATCATCATATTTAGCCATTAAACTAAGTAAATCTTGAAAATTTCCTCTATTTGAAGAAACCTTTATTTCGTCATGACCTCTAAATCCCAATTCGTGCTGTCCAAGGAAACAAACAACATCGATAAGTCTTCTTAATATTTGCCTATTTTTATCGACTAGTTCATTGGGTTGGCGGTGACTAATTTCCAACTGTTTATTAAGGGCGTGTTCATTCTGGTTTTGCCGAGGACTTTTTCTTTTATGACGGCCTGTAAATGCGCTTTGGACATAATGTGTCTTTTTACAGCTTTGTGGAAATTTTTTAAATCGGAAAAACCAGTTTTATTCCAGAGACCTTTTTCATTTTCAAAAAGTAAACATGGCCAACAAAATAATTTACTTATATTTTCACACCCTGTTAGCCATTTAAATTGTTTGTATTGTTTTCCCGGATAAAAATGTCTAATACAGTTTTTCATTTTTGTGGTTAAATTTTTCATAGGCGGTTTTGCCCTTCCTTTATAAATTATTTGAAGCTTATCAGCGAAGTTAAATATTGAAAATCCCTTTACTATTAAGAGACACACCACACATTCACACACACACTATTTTTACTAAATTCCAACATTTTCAACGTATTTCCATATCCACGTCCGTGTTATTGTCTTCCATATCGCACCATGCACGACGCGACGTACGTATCACACAACATACGGATAGCCGTTCAAACAAACAATCTACTCCAACGATAGCTTCCGCTACCACTTAAAGCACGCGACTGAAATGCAAAAATTGCAAATAGCCGGTGGAAAATTCAATAATCTCTGGCTCGATTCACAGGAAATCAAGCATACAGGACTTGGCTGCAGAGAAGCTAGCGGCCCGCATAGGTTCTATTCGATATTCTATTGTGGCTGGGTCGGAGTCAAGGCCGCATTTATTATGGGCTTGATAATTAAAATAATATTTTAGCATATTTAATATAAACTAATTGCTAATTAATGGTTTCGTATTTTAAAAATTACATTTTAGAAGATGTTTTGTAATTTTTTTTGGGGAAGCACTGCTTCCCTTGCTTCCATGGACTGCACGCCCCTGCCTTCTTGGGATATAGCCAGAGAAGCTCTCACACATCTTGTGGAAAATGAATTTAAGCAAATTTTTTGATTTTTTACTTCCCTCATAAAAGAAAACTATTGTAACCGTGAAAAAAATCACCCCTCGAGATTTTTCGGGTCTTTACGTTTCACGGTCCCTACATGCCGAAAAAACATGTTGTCTCAATTTCATCTGTCTGTCTGTCGTCTCTTCGCGGCACAGCTAAAAAACTGCTTACCCGATTGACTTCAAATTTTGGTCAAAAATTAAGGGTCATATGTGAATGATCTGGTAACATTTTGTTTGTCAAAAAAATTATTACTGAAAAACTACTTATCGAATTTATTTCAAATTTTGCATAAAAATTAAGTATTATATAAGAATTAACTGGTAAAATTTTGGTACAATAGGCCAAACAAAATGGCGACTTAATAAAATATTTAAAATTCCGGCCTGAGAAAACTACTTAATGGACTGATTTCAAATAGTGTGCCATAACGAATTGTGGTATAGAGATTAACTAGTAAATTTGTGATATTAAGTTAAGATGGCCGAACAAAATGGCGGTCAAATAAAATGTTTGTAATCGTAAAAAATCAACCTCAAATAAAATATTTGAAATCGTAAAAAATCACCTTCACGTTTTAGCGTCTCTAGATGCTAAAAAATATTCCGTCTGTCCGTCGGTTTGTCTGTCTATCTGTCAGTACGCGGCATGGCTTAAAAACTACTTATCACATTGACTTCAAATTTTAATTAAAAGTTAAGAGTGATATGGGGATAACCTGATAATATTTCGGCAAAAGTCCAATATGCCGGAATAAGATGAAATGAAACGTTAAAAAAATTGTTAATGAAAAATCTGATTATTGAATTTACTTCAAATTTTGCACAAAAATCAAGTGGTACTTAGGAATAAACTGGTAACATTTTGGTATGAATTCAAGATGGCAAAACAAAATGGCGACATTATAAAAGGAATAAAAAAATTAGCCTGAAAAAACTACTTATTATTAATTTCAGATTTTGTACAAGCATTAACTGACAAATTTTAAAATATTCAATCAATTCGGCAACAATCGGCGTACTGATGAGTCCCGATAAGTTGAAAATATTTGTACAACTACTATGTGTCTATAAAAACTTAAGGTAAATGAAATAGTTACTTTTGTTTGCTTAAATAATATTATCTATATTATGTATCGAAATCAGACTAGTCTACATGTTGAGATATGTAATATTATAAAATATTAGCCTTAATAATTTCAAAGTTATTTTTATCCAGTTGCGAAAAAGCCAAAAAATATTTTTGTTTGTCGTGCTAAATGCAACAAATAATCTGAACATATTTAAAAGTATAAGTAGCTCAAAATAGGCTTTCAAGATTTGACCTGGACAGACGGACCAACAAATAGACGAGTAAAGCTAAATAAAAGGTTGTAAAAAAAGCAAAACATTAGTATGTCTATTTATGTGAATATAAATTATACTATTTAGCTAATAGAAATTCTCAGATCATATTTTTAAACAACCTATATCGGATTTTCACTATCGTTGACCCGAAATTAGGCCAGGTGTTGAACGAGATTTCATTTACATAAATGCATTCACATCATATATCAACATTTTGTATTCAGTAACTGACAGAGTGACGAATGAAACTGTTAAATTGGACCACGGAATAACACTGTCCGAACCCAGATCCGTATTATTCGGAGTTTCATACTCCAATAATAGCTTATGTTCTATTGTAATAAATAATCAATATATATATATATATATAGATATATATATATATATATATATATATATATATATATATATATATATATATATATATATATATATATATATATATATATATAAACTATTCTAAATTCTTTTATTCACAAAAACACCAAATAATGTCTGCAATATTATATTAAATCGAAAAAAGGCGAGTAATCGATAAATCTATTACATCACGTAACCGTAAGCATCAAAGCTAAACCTTAACTAACTCAACGTTCCCTACATCAATCTTATCATGAGTTCTTAGCCATATATCCAATTAAAAGTCTTGTCAAATACGCATATTCCGTCAGCATTAATCATCTTTATGATGGTGGCGTAACCTCGGCCGGATAAAGACGGAATATCGGGTTACAGTCGGCCTACCTGACAGCCTTTTACGACCCCGTGAAACAAGCCTTAACTGAAACATACAAAAAAAACAACTAAATTAGTAAACAGTAATGACACCATTAGAGGGCGAGAATACGTTATTATTCAACGTCCTCTTCGTCACTAGTCTCGCTAAGCGAAACCATCGTATAAACTTTCAACTTGTCTGAAGGACAGATGCCCATATAAGCAGTCCTACATCGTTTGGACCCCGGTAGTTCGTTAACAACGTACCGGTCGTTATCCAGTACTTTGGTAACTACAAAGGGTCCCTTGTATCGCGGTTCAAGCTTTCTGCTCCTCCCGTCGTTAGAGGTTTTATTTGCCTGAACCAACACGTGTTGGCCAACCGTAAATTTCGTAACAGGGGCATGCCGTTTATCGTAATACTCCTTCTGGCATTGCTGCCGATCAAGGATGTTCCGAGAGATTTCTTCTCTCAACGTTTTGAGATCTTGCCATTGGTCACATGCGATCTCAGACGTCAGGAAGGAATCGTTAATTCCTCGTGGGCGGTATCCAAAGAATACCTTGTATGGTGTTTTACCAGTGGTAGAATTTACCGTAGAGTTAATTCCCCACTGCACAGCTTTTACAGCCTCGTCCCATCTTCTCTCGTCTTCTGTGGTAGCTAACATGGCGCTTAATACTGACCTGTTCATGCGCTCAACTTGGCCGTTAGCCCTTGGTGTTGCAGTTGCACCAAGGACACGCTTAATACCCATTCCTTGGCAAAAGTCCGTAAAGCTTTTGCTGGTGAAAGTGGTGCCTCGATCACAGATGATTCTTCGTGGTACTCCAAACATCTCTATGACCTGTTCAAGAAACCGCGTTACCGGTAAGGTTTTAGTATTTGCCACCGCTTTTAACCAAACGAATTTTGTAAAAGCGTCAACTACGACTAGTAAGTATTTATTTTTCTTAACACTTGTCACAATTGGTCCCAGGTGATCTACATGTAAGGTGTCCATAGGGATGGCAACCTTCTCTATAGGGTTGAGACATCCGGGTCTTTTTCCTGATGGAACCTTGTTATACAAACAGCCTAGACAGGAGTTTATATAGTTACGCACGTATTTTCTCATAGAAGGGAACCAATATCGTGCTCGGATCGATTCTATGGTTTTGTCTACGGCGAAGTGTCCAGATCCGTCGTGATAATACATAAGTATTTGTTTCCTAGCTGCTTTGGGAACCACCCATTTTCGTCCAAGATTTGTCTTTCGATAGAGGCGGTTATCTTTGATACAAAAATTTGCATGTATTTCTTTAGATTCTGCATCATTTGGTGGTCTCGATAACGTTTCAATTAATTTGCGACAGGTACTATCTTGAAGTTGGGCTGATAGTACCCAACCGCCTTCAGATATGTTCACATTCAAGACCTCGATAATTTCGGTGGGAGCCCTACTGAGAGCATCAACATGCACCATCTTTGGACCGGACCGATACTCTACATTAAAGTCGAATTCTTGTATTGTAAGCCACCATCTAGCGATTCGGGGAATGAGATCTATTTTCATCAAGGTATGACGTAATGAGTTGCAATCAGATACCACTTCAAACGCATTACCCAACAGATAAATGCGGAATTTCTTTAGAGCCTCTACCACTGCGAGCGTTTCCAATTCGTACGAGTGATAATTTTGCTCTTCTTTGAAGGTAGCACGGCTAAAATATTGTACTGGTTTTAGATTACCATCTTTCTGTTCCTGAACAAAATTGCACCCAAACCCATTTTGCTTGCATCACAGTGTACTTCAGTACGTGCATCGATGTTGTAAATCGCAAGTACAGGCCTCTCAATCAATTTATTTTTTTAGGTTTTCAAAAGCTTGTTGTTGGCTTTGTTCCCATGAAAATTTACAGTCTTTCCTTGTTAATGACGATATTGGTCTTACAATGGTAGCGAATCCCCTTATAAACTTCCTAAAATAACTAGCTAACCCTAAAAACCTTCGTACATCATGGACGTCCTTTGGAGTTGGAAAGTCGGCAACAGCTCTGATTTTATCTTTACCGGGACGGATACCTAGACTTGAAACCTCATGTCCTAAGTATTCTAAATGTTCTTGGAGGAAATGACACTTAGTCAACTTTAGAGTCATCCCCGCTGTTCTAAATAAGTTCAGAACAACTTTCAACTTATCTATTCCCTCCTCAGTGCCTATTGATGGAATAAGCACATCGTCTAAATATGCGAGAGCCGTTTCATACCTCAAAGGTCCCAATATGTGATTAATTGTGCGCTGAAAGACAGCAGGGGCATTTACGAGCCCAAACGGCATTCTCAGAAACTCAAAGTGACCATCGGGGGTCACAAATGCCGTTTTTGGAATAGATTCTTCATCTACCGGAATTTGGTAATAACCTGAAGCCAAATCCAGACTCGTAAAATAGTTACTACCCTTCAGATAATCTAGGAGGTCGTCTATCCTCGGTAATGGATGTTTATCTTTAACGCACTTTCGGTTCAGAGCGCGATAATCGATGCACATGCGCGGTTCCCCATTCTTCTTCTTAACCAAAAGTACAGGACTTGAAAATGGAGAATTTGATTCACGGATTATCTCGTTTTCCAACAAATCATTAATTATATCTCTAACTACCTTACGTTCCGACAACGCCATACGGTATGGACGATATGTAACAGGCACGTCATCTGTCAGAGTAATGGTCATTTTAGTTGTATCTGTCTTACCGACTTCCATTAAATTAGTGGCAAAACAGTCACGATATTCATTTAGTAATTTTAAAAGGATGTCTAATACAGAACTATTTAAATCAGTGTTTATTTGGCTTTTAATATCGTCTAACGTAAAGGGTTTGAATTTCGTAACTTCAGTTCTCAGAACAGACACTAAAGGAGCATTCACTTCTTCGTAACAAATATATCCCCTAGCAATTATTTTAGATTTTTCGTAACATATGTCCTGACTTGACAAATTTAAAATTGGTACGTAACTAACCTGACTTAGATTTATAATGCAACGCGGGATTATATGGAATTTTCCTGGTACCTCCCTATGTGATAATTCTACGTAAATATCCCCTACATCTTCATGACTACTAACTGCAATGTGACCTACATGATGTGAAGGAATGACAGTTGTCTCAGCTGCAAATAAACTAACCTTTCTCGACGGTAGATTGTTTATGGTTGAAAAATAATTTTTATTTTTATTGAAGAGGCGTACTTGATCGCCGTGAATTACGACCATGACGTTATCATTATTAATAAAAGGTTGCCCTACAATTACAGATATATTTTGTACGCAATCTGGAACGATTAATGCCTCTACCTCGGCAGATGCTAAATCGACAATCAAATTTATCGTAACTTTGGTGTTCACGTAGACAGTACCCCCTGCAAAACCGCGTAACCAAGCGGCTGCAGGCTGGTAACGTAAATCCAGCTTATCAGCATCAGATTTTCTAATAGTGACTGCTCCACAGCCCGAATCGACGTAACCTCGCATTGGTTCCCCGTTTATTACACAATCAATGAAATAACACATATTTAAATCGTCATTCTTTGGAATATTAGGTATTTGTAAAATGTTCAAAGACTTACCCGTCGATGGCACATCTGGGCGCTTACGTGACGCGGATTGGTATCCAACAGTGCACTTATTGGCTTCGTGACCCAATAAATGACACTTGGAACAATCTATGCGTTGTTTTGGACATTTGGATTGGTAATGCCCTTTGGACTTACAGTTGTAGCACTGCACATCTCTTAATCCTTCCCGTTTCTTGTAATGAGGTGGTTGACTCTCGGAATCTAATGCTGGTTTTGATTCCGGCTTAGGATAGCGTCTTGAAACTGATGAATGTCCCATTTGAGTTTCGGAAAACTTGTCATCACGTAACGTTGACAAGTACTCTTCATAGAGGGCCTCTGGCGTTTCGTAACGGCCAGCTCTGGCTCCATTTTGCAAGGTGACCTTTGTAATACCATCAATTAAACAAGACACCGCGTGCCGACCAGTTATTTGACATGTCCGGAGTAGTTCCATTTTACTAAAATAATAATTAGTGATGGTTTCGCCCCTGTGTTTCGTCCTGTTTAGCATTTTTCGTAGGACCGCCGCATAGTCCACATGGTCTGGAAAACTTTTGGCCACTAAATTCTTCCACTCGGTCCATGTACTTGGGTAACTTGACAAGCTGTGGTACCAGTTCTTCGCCATTCCGGAAAAACGACTCTGCATTTGATACACGGTGGTAATATCATCCCAGTTATTTAAAATTTTAATCTGGTCAATTTTGTCAAGCCACTTAGCGGCTGACAAGTTTTCATTTTCCGGATCAAACTCTGGAATACACTCGCTTCTTAAATTTATTGGTCGGTGGTCTTGACGCGAGGACCCTTGTTTAATAAGAACTTCCAATAAGTTTTCTAAACGCTCTACCCTCGATTCCACAGACGACCCGGGCGTAGACAGTTGGGACGGACCAATATTTTTTTCGACAGAGTGGTTATGGTTAACTACTTCTTCAGAAGCACGTATATTTATGGGGGGTGTCAAGGAGCGCCTACATTGCGTAACTGTAGTACTTTTGTGACTATTGTTTTTCTTTGACTTACCCCTGTTTGAAGATTTATTTTTGCTACTAATCGTCGATGTTCTACTCCTGTATCTACCTTCTGAAATACTTTCTTCTTCAGAACTGTCTACACTGTACTGTACATAAAATCCTTAAACACTAATTTTGTTCACCCCACACCTGAACTGTAAACTATTCTAAATTCTTTTATTCACAAAAACACCAAATAATGTCTGCAATATTATATTAAATCGAAAAAAGGCGAGTAATCGATAAATCTATTACATCACGTAACCGTAAGCATCAAAGCTAAACCTTAACTAACTCAACGTTCCCTACATCAATCTTATCATGAGTTCTTAGCCATATATCCAATAAAAAGTCTTGTCAAATACGCATATTCCGTCAGCATTAATCATCTTTATGATGGTGGCGTAACCTCGGCCGGATAAAGACGGAATATCGGGTTACAATATATATATATATATATATATATATATATATATATATATATATATATATATATATATATATATATATATAAACAATATGTAAGAACTTTTTTAAACATTAATTTGGTTTTATTTCTTGTATTTTTTTCCAATAATGTTTTGTATTCTTACAACTTATTTATGCTAGAAAAGAGAAATGAATTCTGAATGCAATTTTTTAAAAAAGTATTTAAATTTAGTTTTTAGTTAATTTTATTAATTGCATGTTTTACATTGCGGTCTACGGAATGATTTAAAACTTTTTGCAACCGACAGAAATTAAACATAACGAAATAATGAAGGCAGGGATTTCTGCACTAATATTGGACTGCTCTTTGGCCTAAATAAGTGCAGAGACTTAAATGTGGTAAAAGAAAAATTATAGGTAGGCACCCACGAGATATAAAATAGCCAAAACATTAATGTCAAGGACACTAAGAAAACCTACAAATATCCTAAAACGAAATAAACAGACCAATGAATTATAGAAAGAAACTAAACTATTAAAACACAATCCTAACAACAAAATTTAGGCAAGGCCTTCATTACATTCGCATGTTTCACCTTAATTATATTTTAGGTATTGTACCAAAAATTGCTGGCCATAAACAGTGAATCAATGTTTTAAAGATGACTATTTCAAATGAAAAGCTCGACATCGAGATAGCGTTTTTGGTGTTTTAGTGTTTAGACGGTCTGGTGGGTATGTCGTTGTGCATATGCTCATAAAAAAGTACATACAGGAATTAAAATAAGATCCCTGCTATATGGAAAAGTTCCTTGAGCCCAAATTTCTCAAAATATTTTTTTATTTTTTTGCTTCATTCCAAAATGACAAAGTACATAAAGAAAACAAATTTTAGCGAATTTTATTAGTATTGATAGCAGCGTTTCTACGAAAATTTTTACATCTACAGACAAGTGAAGCGTTGACTTAATAACCTGTATACAAAAACTAATCTTTATTACCTAATATATGATCAGTAGTAATTCCGTTATCATTAGTATTAGGAAGAATCGATACAGGATGTGCTTAAAGTTAGCTAGAATTTATCAAACATTAAAATTTGATAAACTGTGTGCTGTGAGTAATTCCTTCGAAATAGCTATAATACATTTTTGAGAAATCTGAGGGGTTTTTCTTTTTCCTTAAAAACAACCAGTGGCGTCGCAGTTTCAGGGAATAAAAGGTGTCGCGACCTGAAAAAAAGTAACACACTGTAGATTTTTTAATATATATAGCCGTTTGGAAGGCATCTCGAGAAATGTAGGAGGTCTATGAAAGAAATCTTAAAAAATAAAACTTTAACACCCTCTATCTCAAAAACAAAAGCTCTGCGTACACATGTTTATATGACCTTTTAGCACTATAATCGACTAAAAATACCCTGCATTTTTAGGTCTCAATTAAATAACTGTCTATTACTCTTTTGATCTTTTGAAAACGAATACCTTATACAAAAACTAAAACGGCTAGAGTAAAAACGAAAAAATCATTTCAGCAAAAAAGATCATAGTTCGCAAAAGTTTTATCACAGCTGGTAATTGTAATTATCTTACATCCGACGTAATTACAAAAGCGAATAATAGTAAAATTTATAGAATATATTCAGTTAGTGTCTGCTAAATTCTAACTAACTTTTGTCACCCCTGCATATATATTTCTTAATACTAATGGTAACTGTTTAACGACTAATCATAAATTGGGTAATAAAGATTGATTTTTTATACAGGTTCTCAATTTAATGTTCCACATATATGAATATGTCATTCTTTTTGAGAAACTGTAAGTATATTACCAACAAATCAAAATATCAAAAATAGATTTTTTTGTATTTTGTCAGATACCATTTTGGTAAGAAGGAAAAAAATTCGAAACATGTTTTGAGATTTTTAGGCGTTAACAAACCTTTGTAAAAATGCAGGGGTTTTATTTCAAGGCATGTATGTGCTAATTTTTATGCTCATATCCAGTTATGCAAGTAGGAGAAGAATATCAAAAACCGCATCTCAGTATTGCGTTTTTCAATTGAAATATCAATCTTTAAACTTTAAAAAAAAATTCTTTGTGCACTATTTATATTCAGCAGTATATTTGCTTTTGTTAAATCTATCACATATACACTTTCAATTATCTAAACTATTTTTTTATTCATTTGATACATTCTGTATTCTTCAAAAATCATATTATATAAAACCCACAGTTACGCATTTGATATGTTAATGACTTTTAAATGGTCTCTGTTAACGAAACTTAATTATTTTCCTAAAAGACGCCAGAACCTACCAGACGTAAAATTTTCCCGGAAAAACAAAAATGACTCGTTTTGACATATATTTTACAGCTGTCGTTTTGACAGGTAGTCAAATAGCGAGAAAATCATTAGTTTTTATTTTTTTTGTAACAACTAAAGTTAAATATCTTGACAAAACAAAACATTTTTATTGGAAGTTTTTTGTACCTTAAAAAATTAAGGATTTGGCGAGGCCAGTTGAGTCAGGTTAGGTTAAGTTAGATTAGGTTAGGTTTTTTGCACCTTTTATAATAACTTAAATTAAATACTTTAATAAAATAAAATTTTGTTACTCGAAACTTTTCTTGTATTTTTAAAATTTAAGATTTTTTTTTGAAGCTAATGATACCCATAAAGGACGAAATATACATTTTAACGAATTCAGAGACCGCGTAGGGAGCTGCATGTCAACTTATTGATACGTATGGTCTGAGGATTATTTAAATTTAAATTAAATAAAATTATTTGCTAACTAAGTTTAATATAAATCTTTATCAGAACACTACATACCTAAAAATTCCATATAATAAAATATCTTTGCAACTTCAAGCATATTTGATACCGGGGAGCAAAGTACATTTCCTCCTCAACACTTTTACTTTAATTAATAAGTTTAAATAAAGCTATGACAGAAGGGCTTGTAAAATGGTACTTTACATTTATAATATACATTTCACTACATAAAATATTTTTCGTATTATGTATTTACTTCCTGGATTATTACGTCAACTTTTACCTTTTATTATTAATTCCTTTAAGTTCAAATAAAATATGACTACTTTGACAAATATCAGAATAGCATATTAAAAACTTTAAATGGTTTTACTCTATTTTAACACTTAAAAAAATCCGAATGGGAAAATTATTAAATTCCTTAAGGGATGCATCATATTTAAAAAACGAGCCATGCATTTACAGGCCAGCTTGTTAATAAAAGGCTGTCCTAAAACGGCTCTACAATAATAATGATGGTAATAAGAAGTTAGGAAAAATGATTTAAGGTAAAGCGGTTCATATATAAGGTATTCGTAAATACTTTACTTTATTATCGATTTTAATACGTTTAATTTTTGAGATTTAATGAGTTGTTAGTTTAAAACTATTTTAACTTTCTGAATATATTATTTAATCCATTGTATTTGGTTGTCTATAAAGAAAAAATACAGAATTTCAAAGCTGAGTTGGGAGGGGGGCGGGATGTTACGTACTATTTCACCTTCTACTCTTTTCCATTTTCAATTCGTGATTTCATCTAAATTACAGAATTACGCAGAATACATACCTCACCGAATTTTCCTATTTAAAACGTAAGTAGAGCTATAACTCGATTGCCCATGCAAAGAAGAATAATGTCTTTAACAGTCATGTATGTATGTAAATATGTAAGTATGTATATATGTAAGTATGTTTTTTGAAATAGAGCTTGCTCGAATTTTTTCTTGATTTAATCTTCGTTCCTGCGTATCGGTACCTCTTAGGACCCAAAACGATTAGGCAGGTCAAAAGCTCTGTATTGTTGCTACAAGACCTATATTTATATATTGTTGTCCTTGTGACGAAATTAGATAAATTTTAGTTAAAGAATTAAGTCTGGCTTTTGAGAATTTTTTGAAAAAATGTAGCGTGCTCATTTTTTTTCTTAATTTTGAGTCTTGGCAAAAATAGTTGGGCAGGTCAGGTATATAAAAAACTGTCACTTTTTCAAGTTGTGCCTTGCTTACATCTGGATAAGCATGTTATCAAAACAAACTTTTTAACCCAATATGGGTCTGCAAATTTTCAAATATATCTTCAAATTCTTTCAGGGGTGGTAAAAATGGATAGGGATTGAGAAGCAGAATAAATTTCACGCACTTTGTCCAAGTTTTACGTTCTAACATTTATTTAATGCCAAATTTTGTTTAACGTAATAATAATAAAAATAATAAATACATTAGTGGTGTGAAACATGACATCGGAGTAGATGCTTTCTTTTTGTATACGAGAGATTCAAAAAGCGTTATTTTTATTTGCTGATTTATGCGGGATACTAGATGCCTATATAAAGTGAAGTATTGCTTTTGTAAATATATTATGTGGTTTCATTTTATATAATAAAATATTAGTCCTAAGAAGTTGGGTTTTTTGTTTTTCTCATAATTTATACTTGTTATAAGAATGTCCATTTGTCACTTATTTAACAAGCATATTAAAATTGCTGAATTTGTAAGCACATACACACAGAAACGTTGCTCCACAGTTCAAACCGCCATTATACATTTTGTAAGACATCCTTTTCGACACTTTATTTTTAAATTACGTTCATTATTATCTTAGGATATTAAAGAAAATCTTAATTATTTTAGTAACAAGCTCATCGTCAATGTATTACTGTTTAAGGTTGTTTGTCTAATATGAGCTTTGATGCAATTATCACATACCTAGGGCACTACATGCCTCCGGCTTCATGTTATTAATATATTAGGACTGTAACAAGATGTTTTCCCGACATGATACATCACAGACTTGATTACGTGCTTGGACAATTTACATAGCGTAGCATGTTCCCGTCTAATTACGTTTGAAACTAAGGGGGCGATATAAATTGAGGACACGTTTGTGCTGACCTTATTTGATAAATATATTTTTAGCTAAATTGGATAAATATGAAATAGTATATTGAAATACTAGATTACTGAGATACCTTAATGGTATACGAGACCTTGCAGTAACACCTGTATTAAATACATTTAATGAATATTTCGTCTTTAAACTTTGTTTTCTTTATTGGAGTCTATGTTTAATAAGATTTACAATCTAATTCACAAGGGACTTATTGAATGAGCTTTGTCAGAAAGTTCCTGTATTATTTATGTATGTTTAATGTTCTGGTAATTCTTGTCTTTAAATTGTTTTTTAGTCCTTTTATTTGGTTGTATAAAAGAAGTAAGAAATATGGAAACTTGCGGATTAGAGTTTGCTAAACATTCATGGGCTAAAAAAATCAATAGTTATATACCAACCAATAAAATAGTCTTATAAATAAAGGGATTATAGCCTTTAATATTATGACAATAATCTGTTGATTAGGACAGTAATACGAAACTAGCTCTACTGCATATTTACATGAATATTTCATACTTGCCTTTTATAGTCTCCATTTTCTCAACTTGAATTTACATTTCTGTATGACTACATTTGGCATCAAGGGTTCAGTAGTTTAACATAACCTTGTATTATGCCAAAACACGTACATAAAAACTGTAATCATTATAATTAATGCACAAGTAGCTTAGTAAAATTTGATACATAAATAATAAAAAATCGAAAACACTCCAACCGGTTTTTTTGGACCCTTATTTTGTTATCATACAATTTTTGTTTTTTCAGTACCTTGCAAATATCTCCAAAAATTCTCAATTTTTCAGAGAAAATAATTAAAGAAGTTTTTATAATTTTACATGGAAAGGGTTCTTAGAATTCTTTTGATAGAATCAATAATTTCAAAGGTATAGACTAAATTATGACTCAGCAGAATCTTCAATAATATATTGGACATATTTTACTTATGAAAAATCATCCAAAAGTATCTGCCGAAGAGGTAAACATAACAGATTATAATTGAACGTTCATGTGACCATGAAGGGCAGATGGGTGGCATAAAAAGAAAACGGCATTCTTTGCCTATTTGTCTGTGTGAAAGTGTGTCTTATTAGTATGTCCGTGTGTTTGTGTTAGGATCACTATAAGTAAATTTTGTGATGGCCAGCAAAAATCTAAAAATAGCGCAAAATTAACTTGGTCTGGAGCTTTGAAACGGTTGATTATGTTGAAAATAGTTTAAGAATTTTTGTTTAGAATTTATAGACTACCATTTTCTCATAAACATTTTCACCCTTTAAAAACCAAAACCCTATTCTCAAACTGAGAGTACTATTAAAAATGAATGAGGATATCAAAATAAATGTCTTCACAACTTGGTGGGAACTTTCCCAAAGTTAAAGTCTAATTTTGTTGTTTTAACATTTAAATGACAATAAACATATTCTTCCACTCGGATATTTTGCTAACAAACATAAAAGCTTTATTACATTCCCCGTATCATGCGCTTTTGATATTGATATAAAGTAACATATTTATGAGTGTAAAAATCAACATTTAGGTCATAAAATATTTTATTAAATCAGAAATAGGGAAATCTTATCCAGAGTAAAGTATGTGTTCGTACATCGAACATATTGAATATAACAAAATATCGCAAATCTGTCCTCAAGTGAACCTGTTCCTATGTCCCATTGTCACAGACCCATTCGTCAGCACGTCGAATATTGAGTAGGGAGATTGATAAATGGTGTTCGGTATTGCCATTGTGCAAATGAGACTTCAGTTTAAATCTGACTCGGGAAAAGGAGGTCAATAAAACGACAGAATATAGTAGTTATTTATAAGGACGAGGCGTTAGCCAAGGCTGATTCCACATCATGTCTCATAATGATTGTTTCCGATAATATCACATAAAACTTTATCTTCTGGCGTCAATTGAATCAAACATTGAACAAGTTGTGTTCTCTTAAAAAATATTTCCGAAAGGCAGTCGTTTTCTCGTTGCTAAGTTCGTTACTCTAATATACTCATTACGGTCCTTAGCACTATAATAAATCCATTAGAACACTAGTTTTAGGACTGTCATGAATCCAATACGGTCTTAGGACTAATGTGAATCCATAGAGTACTCAATCCGAAAAACATTACAGCAGGCCAGAGACAGTTTTTAAATTTTATATTCTCTAAAATTTTATGAAATGCATATGTCAAATCTCGTTTCTAGGAAAACGGTAATTTAAAATCTGCCCTGGGAAGAAACAAATATTACTTGGAGACTTGTTTTACTACAACATTTTATTGGTGGAAATAAAACAGACGTGTACATAATGCTGTAAAAATAAAATGGAAAAATATTTGTATTTAACACAGAGGTGGCTGTTAAAACCATACCTAGTTTACCTGTTCAAATATTAATGTATTGAAAGAAGTTGAAATGCTGATTTTTTTGCATTTCCTTATGCAATGAGATTTAGGTATCGAATTTTTGAATTCACCAACTATACAAGGTAAAAGGAAATGACGAGAAATATATTGTTATTCGATAATTGCGGTACTTTAAAGCAAACATATTTTATATTACACAGATGATCAACACTTTAAAATTGTTGAGTTATAGAACTTTTGAAATTTATAATGTAATTTTTAATAAAAAGGCGGCAATACTGGTCTTGTGAACAAGGTTTCAACATTCAATATGCACTTCAATGAAGATTTCATCACAAATTTATTCTAATTTTGCATCGTCTCCTTCTTACTTTACATAACGTAAATTTGTATACCACGTTCAACCACAATATTTTCTAAACGTGCGTTCATCTTTTTCGGCTTTTTATTTATTTTTATTAAATATTTGCCTCAATTAATTTAAAGTTAAATATTTTTATTCAGTTGCAAAAAAGCCAAAAAAGATTTTTGTTTCACAATATTTTTGTCATTTTTTAAATATCATCGATTAATTATGTAAAACAGATTTTTTCTTGTGTAGAATTGACTACAATTTGCTTATTTTCCTGAAAAAACTGTTACTTTTTGGGATAATTGTATCAAAACTAGAATTCTTTTCATTACTTAAAAAAATTCAAATGCTTAAATGATGCTGAGGATATGCAAAGAACACCAAAATAAAAGACTTCGCAAAAGTGAAACTTGGTCGGATTTTTTAAAGCTAAATGGACAAATTTTATTGTGTTGAAGTTTAAATATATGTAATACACCTTTAGAAATTAATATTATAAGAACAATCATTAAAGTTTTATTCCATTCATTGTATCAAACAACAAAAATATATATTGGAATTGTATTTTCTCGTTGCTTTTGATAGTGATATAAATTAACATATTTAAAAGTGGAAAATAGACATTTAGGTCACAACATATTTTATTAAATTTAATCCAGAAGAAAGTATATGTTTATAATTCCAACTTATTGGATATTAGAAAATATCACAAATCTGTCCTCAAGTGAACCTATTTCGATGTTCCATTGTCACAGACCAATTCGTCAGCACGTCGAATATTGAGTAGGGAGAATGATAAATGGTGTTTGCTATTGCCATTGTGCAAATGGGGCTTCAGTTAAAATCTGACTCGGGAAAACGGGGTCAGTAAAACGACAGAACATCAAAAGAATTTTATCGTTTTTCTTCTTTCGTTCACAATAGATCGAGGCGATCAGCATAGGAAATAAAACTCTTTAATTTTGCCCGAGGTGCATTTTTGTTTTTTAGAACTTTATTCTGAGTATAGTATTTACTAAGATTAAATACGTACCTTGTATTTATTACTATTTAAGATATTTATTTCTAATTTGAAGCATTAACTTATAACACCCATTTCGCTTGACACAGTGTTTCTTCTGTTCTACTTCCGGTTAAAGTTTGAAATGAAACATTCTAAATATTTTTGAGTTAATAGATTCTATAGTCTCTAAAACATTTGTAAAGCATAAAATAAAACAAGTTTAACAAAAACGGTTATTAAAAATTTGAAATTATTGACATTTTTTTTTCGGTTTTTAAATCTACTGGTTACTGGCGAGAAACAAATACTGCTTTCGACTTGTTTTAGTAATTGTTATTATGAGAAATAAAAAAGCGCTACAGTATTTTGTTGATTTTCCGTTATTGGTTTACAGAGTCCCTATTATTTTTAAGAAAATCTGTATAATATATGAAAGAAAAATTTTCCTTTCCTTATTATACTTATTTACTGCCTACATAATTCGGAAAACGGCATGGAAAATATTTAGGATTAGTAAAATAGCAGCTGTAAAAGTTGTACATAGTTAATTTAACCTTCTTTAATATTAATATGATTAAAAAAGGTTGAAAAGCGAAGTTTTTACTATTTCTTTAGAGAATGCCATTAAGGCTTTGAATTTCTTAAATCCAGCTAGTAGGGTGAAAGGGAATCACTTAATACTTGATAGTTGCGATAGTTTAGAACACATGCGTCTTGTATTATAGGTGGTCAATACTTTAAAATTTTGGAGTTATAGCTCTTTTAAAATTTACGATTTTTTTGACAATGCAATAGTATTGCAATTGCAGTCTAACCGCAAGAACTATTATTTTGCACGTTGTATTAGATCATGGGTCTTCTAGCCTAAAGCTGTTTAGCTTAAGGGAAAACTGCACGTAAAAAGTGAAACACCAGCGACAAGGTCTAGTCGAGTTGAAAGTAAAATGAAAAGGTACCTACGCATTAAAAAAAACTTCCTGCACGTCCGACCTCAAAAAAAATGTGTTATGTATGGGTAATTTAAATTACATTTGTTAAAAATGGGTTCAAAAGGGTTAAGGCGCTGCAGAAATACAAAGACATGAGTACGATTTACCATATCAATTTTTGCAGTTACGTAGACAAAGGATCAATTTTAAGGCGGTAAAGAGCCATTTTGTGGAAACAAAATTATATGGTCAATTAAGTGGTCAAAAAATGGTCGAAAATGGACAAATCTACTTTTATTTTATATCTCTAGATTTGATTTTTTCAAAAAAATTCGCATTTAGCGCCCAACTATACATATTTCCCTAATAAAATCAAATTAAAGCTAATACATATATCTTATAGTTTTAACATAATATTGCAGCGGCGGAAGGCCATATTACTGCGTACAGTTCCCCCTTAAGGGCAACACTGACATCCCCATTAAGTTCTAAGGGCCAAGATCTAGCTAGCTCAATATACCAACATATTGTAGTTTGGAGCTAAGCAGCAAATAAGATGTCTATATCGTATGGCACGGGGGTGAACTACTCCATTGGCAATTTCGGTTGGTACTTACGGGCAAGTGTCAAAAATAGTTCATGTGCGCAACTTCTTGTTACGACAACTTACAACCCTGCAAAATATATAGTAATGACATCTTGCGGAGAATAGAGAAATTAAGTGCAGGACGTAGCAAAACTACAGTATTTTGGCGCCATCTTGTGAGGAGAGCCATCTCTTAAGAAGCGCAGAATTACGCAAAAACGTTAATAATTATGCTTGATTAGTCGAAGTATACAACGCCATCTTGTAGGGAGCAGCAGGCCTAGAGCCTGATCTGGAAAAGTTGCAAGATTGCTCGTCTGGAAGAATTCTATTATAGTTTGCAAATATTTTTTTAACTGAGGACGCAAGTTATAAATACGGGAGACAACAGAGCGCCAGAAAGTTCCAAAGTGTGAATTTCGAACGACAAGTGGGAGTTGAAAAATAGTGAGACTAGTGTGTTTTGTGACTATAGTTTTGGCATATTTTGATTTGAAGATACGTTCTTTTTGTGTGAATTTGTATGGAAAAAGGACGACAAATACTCAGTGAGTGCAGATCATTTAAAGCGCAATAAGGATATCAATATTTCATTATTGGGTAAAGTAATAAGGCAATGGGTATAATTTGCTATGAAAGAATATTAACCCTCAAATACTATAATATAAACCGTCATTATGAGACTAAATATTACCAGAATTAGTCTTAATTTACAGGAAGCCTACCATTAGAAAATTATAAATTTTTGGTGAAACACGGGTTGATATCTCAACAGTTGTTTTTTAAGAAAGTAAATGTTGAAGAAGCAGCAAATCACATGGCTATTCAATAGCAAAACATGGAAAATGTTTTTCTGTCAGCAAACACTGTGGCCCAAAAAGCGGGTAATATTGTAGACAATATATTAATTTAATCTACACTTAGAGTGATTATGAAGTGTATGAAGAGCTTCTTGACGTTTATAAGATTCGCGGTAAGACTACTGGAGAAAATATGTTTAAAAGAGTTGAAAATGCTGTTCTGAAAAATAATCTTCAATAGAAAAACTTGAAATGTTTCACTACTGAGGGTGGAAAAAAAACATGTGTGAAAAAAATAGAGGCGTCGTTGTTCTCGTATCAAAAGTCACAGAAAATAATGGTGGTTTAAATATATTCGTCACCAGTTTTTGAGCGGAAAATGCTTGGATATATTAGAAGTTTTGAATCCAGTCATTGCAGCTGTTAATTATATCAGATTACATAAAAATGTTTTTAGATTTGCAATGGAGTATCTGCAAAGACATAAAAAACTTTAAAGCCCCAACATATCGGTTATTAAAAATGTACAAAATATATAGACAAAATATGCAAATACGAGTATAATATAGAAAATCCATGAAACAGCTTAGCTTTATTTGTAAAAGCTAATCATGTTGTATATTAAATATATAAATACTAAATTAGAGATAAACAACAACAAAACCTTTTTTTTTATTTCAAATGGTGAAGTTTAAAATATTTTGTTGCACCTGTGTCATTTGGCCTAAGTAAGTTTTTCCCTTCTGCTAGTATTCGCTTAGATGAACCGTAGACCTTTTTTAAAGTGTTTTAGGTTACATCAAAACATTTTGAAAATCACAGATAAATTTAATAAAATATGCATGAATGCATATAGTAGATAACATAAATTATCTACGATATTCGTACGCCTTTAGTGGGAAAATTTCATAAAGTAATAAATAGCGCTGTCTTTAAATATTATAAAGATATAGTGCTTTATATTAGGTTTTGCAAATCGTAATAACGAAACTTAAGAAAAAGTGCCCATTATTAACCGTGCGAAAAAGTATACTAACTGTTTGATATTGTAAAAATTGTGTGAGAAAAAGAGTTGTTGGAAATTGCGAAAAAACAATGGAAAGAAGAACACGTTTTTACAGTCGTCATTTTGAGAAGAAATTGGAAATTGGTTAGTGTTATCTTTAAGGAATATATTTTTAGCTGATTAAAAAGTACCTGAAAACCTAAATTTTTTAATAAAACATCCAGTATATTACTGTTTCATTAAATGGACCGTTTCTTGCTGATTATAAATAATATAACAAGTTCAAGATATTCCCTTTAGAAAATATAGGTAAAGTTGATTTTTCACTTTTTAATAATTTCTTGTCTTTTTTGATATTCTTAAAACATATACAAGAAAAATTCAGCAACTTTTGTATTTAATTTTTTTTTATCTCCTACAGTTTAAGTCATAAGAAGTTGTCAAAATTTTTGATTTGTAACGGGAGTTGACAAATCAGAAGACAAAGCTTTACAGATTAAGTTTGCGGAAAGCCGCTATAAAACACTTGGTGCCATGAGTCTGGTAGTCATGTATATACCAATCAACAGCAAATAAGTGTCGATGTTTTTGACATACAGTAGGTTTTCTAAGATGTGCACTGCTAAGAATGTCAAGATTCTGAGATTCCGGAAAGCACCTCGGCAATCGTCTTTGAAGTCAAGACCTACGAAAGCTCTGTAATTCAGCAGACGATGCTTCACCCCACATCATTATACCCTGAGACACGATGGAATGAAACAAAGAATAATAGGCCTCAAGTAGAGTACTTTGAGATACATCACCTGCTAGATTTCTTAATTCACCCTATGAAAAAACCTCATTTAGTCTCTAAGAGAGAGAATCATAGAATGGTCTCGCTTATGTTCAACAATAATAGTTGGTTGGACACAAAACATGATTCTGCTATCAGCGGTGCTTTACTCAAAATCCTGAAAACAGCCACCTCGAAGAGTAACCGTATCACAGAGTAGCATTGTTCACAAAGAGAGTGTTAGGTTCATGCATAGATAGATCATTACTATAGATCAGAAACACAAATCGTCCTAAGACCGAACTCTGTAGTAAACAGACAAGTATTCTTTCCATTGATGATACTCCACTCATCCTTATGATCTGGCGACGATCATGTAGATATCATTTCAGTAGTTGAACACTGTTTTGGTAGAAATTGTAGTAGGTAAGTTTGCGAATCATGAGAAACACAGTCCAAGGTTTTACGATGGTCATAGAAGTCTTACAGGTTATAATCAGAATCTGCAAAGGAATTTATAATACTTGAAAGTAGGTGTAAGATGCCCACTATAGTGCTTTTTATTCTCCCTAAAAACAAACTACCTGCCTGAGAAGATGTTATGTGTTTCAAAACAAATAACAATTGTTATTGACGTCCCATTTTCAACAATTTTTGTTATCCTGTTACCCTTCATCTTAGTCACCCTTTTTGAGAATGGGTATCGATTTTTATTTAAGAACTGATGGGAAAATATTTTCCTTAAAACATTGATTTATTAAATTAGAGGTTAAATAATTAATAGCTTTAGCAAATATCACCGAAGAGTCTTATATGGTTATTGCTTTTTAGAGAATCTAATATGTGTTGGTTTCATTATAGTTTACTTCTAAAATGAGAAGCACACTTCGGGAATATTTATATTATTTAAATTGGTAATTGCATCAATGTTGTTATTTGATATGTTTGTAATTAAGCTATGGGCGACATTTGTGAAGAAGTTGTTAAAAGTTTCAATATCTAAGGAGACTCTATTAAATTTCTTGTGATCGCCTCTATTGCAATTTATGATATCTCACATATATTTAGTTGGGTTTCTGGCTGACTGAATCATGGCATCGTGTACTGCGAGTTTTTGATCTTTTGTCGCTTGTTTGTAGCGATTTTTAAATGTTTCGTGTTCCTCCCTATTGCCTGTGTAGGATACTGTCGAGATACTTCCCATAAGGTGTTTGATCAGACGCTATGTTTTTTCCGGAAAAGTCCGGAAGAAAGCCATCAAGTTTCATATATACGGTGGTGGAACGGCGTTAAAGATTCGGAAAATGTTTTGTATTTATGCCATCTGGCCGTAATTGAGCGTCCATGATTCTTCCTTGAAGTTTCTTTGGAACACCCATTTTAAATGAATTGATTCTTTTTGATTTAGTGTTCTAGAATCTTTTTCCAAAATATTTTCTTTAAGGAACTGCAATATGTCCTCTGCCTTTGTTGTGGCTACCAAACCAGATAAGAAAATCCAGTGATTTCTCTGTGCAGTTTTAAGGATATGAGAATATTTGTTTTTTTTATTGGTTTAGACCTCCCTGTTGCTATTTTTATCTATCTCTAAGTAGATTTTTCACTTCTCGTTTTTCGTATTTTGAAAATTTCGCCCTTAGGGCATTTTTGACCAGTTTTGGCAGCTACTATTCTGGAAATTCGCAACATCGATGTTTTCGATATCATCGATAGTCTTATCCTTATTTCGAAGCAATGGCTCTGATGTCGACTCACTCGGCAATGTCCATCAGGAACCCGATTTACTACCTTTGTCTGTTGGTTGCTGCTAATGACCTTGTCTTTTTTCCAACAATCATTACTTAGTGACCCGTTCCTTGCCACGTTTTAATTTTTTCAAACAAATTTAATAAATTAAAGTTGTATACATATTTACATTTGAAAACAAACTAACAGTCAGGTTTTTGTAAAATAAGGAAACATTTAAAATGCATCAGAGGGCGCCGTGTTTTGATCAACAAACTAAAATTAAAAATTATCTTGGCGTTATAAATTATAACGTGCATGAAAGGTTGAACGTGTGTTACTATTATTGTGGGTTGCAGCAATGATAGGTTGTCACGCGAGCTAGGTTTTTAACCTAAATTAAGATTGGCAAGCCTTCGTAATATATGACGTTATAGTGTTTTGATAATAATTTAAACTTGAAAGGACATGAGTTGGATGTATAATATTGTAAACTGAATAAACATGGTGAATATTTTAGTGTCATTTCGTATAAAAATATTCACGAACAAGTTTAAAAACCTGTGGAATATGTTTTGCTGAGACGATAAAGAGATATGTTTATTTAGGTGTGTAAAATGTGTTGTATAATAATAAAATGAAAAATAGGACAAACGGGTCATATTACACAGCATTTTCTCACCTTTATTGATTTTACCAATAATATACAGTAGTAAACTACTAAGTACGTAATTCGTTTATTCCTTAATATATTATTTTTGAAATTTGGATTGTCCTCATAAGTGTAAACTTCATTTGCATCTGTGGCAGTTGGGGTTTTAAAAAAAAACTCATATTCATTAGATTCAGTTAATTCATTGAAATTTCTTACATTTTGATAATTTCATTGCCAAGGGAGGCTTGATATATGAAAATCGGTAGTATTAAAGAGGAAATGTAATAATTTTTGCTTCTTCAACATCTTTATTCTCTGCTACAAAAGCCAAAAACCCTATCAAGAAGAAATAAAATAAGTTGAAAAGTTAGATGTTTCAGTCAGGGACTTCGTGGCTTACTTGATCAAAGCGTTTATTTTAGATAGTGAGGGGTTTGGGTTCAAATCCCTGCAAAGGCAGCATTAGTTTTTTAATTGTTTAAAAAATATAGAAGTGATAAAAACAGCAAAGAGTCAAATAACTTAATTTTTAAATAAAGTATTAAGGAAAGTTGCTTAAGATTAACTTTTGTAGCTAAATGTGAACTCATTGCCTATTATTCAAAACACTTAACATTTCCTTCCAAAAGCAAAATGTTTTAGTTTTAAATGCTATGGAGAGAGATGTACCTTTAGTTTTAAAGAGGCATACAAACGCCGTGAGGCAGATTTATATGTTGTATGATAATATGAAATCGTAGCCCATCAATATCCAAAATTTGACGTTTATTAATTTTTTTATATTGTTTTAACAACAAAAAACTGCTCTATTTTGTGTTTTCGAAAAAAATAATTTTCTTTACATACATTTTTACTAGACTACTATATACAGATCGTTGATAAAATCAAAAAGTTTTAGAAAAAAAATCAAATGTAAGCTATCATTTCATATTTAGTAATAAAATTTAATTCTAAATAACATTTTCCTACTTCTTTTCCATGTATGCTTAGAAATAAAGATACTTTACTTTTTACTGTTAATAATTCTTTTTGACCTTTCTCGGGAATTTCCCTTACTCATTTGCCCGGGTTCATTGTTGAGGTCTTCGTAGCTTAGTTTTTACCTAAAGTCTATCCAAATAGAGCATGTAAACAAAAGTTAGTGAGCCTGTAATATGCCGTTAAAATAAATTTTGCTTACGTGCGGTTTATCTTTAGATAGCGAAATATCCTGGCTTCCAATCTCACTGAAACCAACTTTTTTAACTTTATTAATTGTCTTTAATTTTAATTTTAAAATTAATATTTGATAAATTTGTCTAAAATGCAGATTAAATATATGGAAAATAAAAAAAAATGTAAATAAATCGTTGTTAGAATCTGACTAAATTTGAATTATCAGGACGCTATTGTCAATAATATTAAACATTTCTAAATATTCGTTAGAAGTTTCTAAAAAGTTTAAATTTTGTGTAAACATGAAATCATAATGCAAAACTGAAGTTGTAAATTGTGTTATACAAGATGGCGGCCTAATTATTTTTTCAAATCACCAATACCCAGAATTTACTGTTGCGGATTAATGACTGTCGATACCATATGTAACACATAAGCTGAAATATTACGTTGCTTGTAACATTTCGGCATTGTTTGCAGCATATCGACTAAAACACAATAAATAGCTTAATTAATAAATGGAAGAGCCTTTAAAAAATATATTTAGCATATGTATTATGGTTATAAAAAGGCAAACATTTAATATAATAAGATGTATTTATAGGTACTAAAAATGTGAATAACCAAAATTAAAAACTTCTTTATTTATATTTCATTATTAATATATTTTGCCCTAACTTCATTTCAATTGGATAGGTAATTATACAATACATTATTTTTGTAGTTTGTATGGACATAAAATGATATCAGATTTTGACATTCAGAAGAATAGTTCCAAGTCGTTTTTTTTGTATTTATAAATTGTAAGTTTCGTTTCCTCCTGGCATTATTTGGTTTGTGTGACTTAAAAAAACAAATACTCTAAAATTGTAAAGGAAAGTGACTATTTCTATAACAGTGATGTCAACTGATATCCATGTTTTGTGTATAGAGGCGCTACTCGCCAAAGCATTGTCTTGATTAACGCGAGCATCCGTGCTTTATAGTTTTTATCAGTATCTTTAATATAATTATTTTAAAGTTAATTAAAGCTAGTATGTCTAGACAACAAGCTCCTTCTTAATAAAATGAACAAATAACACCTTTTTAAAGACAAGTCTCAAGTAAACTATTGTATTAAAAAGTAAAAATACATTTTTTTTTTTATTGTTACCCTATTTTGCTTATTTAAAGTACGCCTCAGCAACACGCTAAATCCAACTTTTAAACACGCGCGTGTTTTAAATTACCAATGGCAACATCAAGAATCCAAAAAAAGTAAAGCTTCAATGTCAAATTTTTAATTATTGATTTGACAGGAGTACCTTGTAATGTCAAAATATTACTAACAAATGTTTCAAAAGCTTTGTTCAAATATTCAACAATCTTAATTTTTTTAAATAAATGTGAAAAGTACAGTTGGTATTGTTTGCAATATTAATTTTTCGGTTTTTAAGTCAGAGGAACTGCTGTTCAAATTAATACTGCCGACTTTCTCGGAGGTCAATAAGGTTGCACTTCCACTTATGGCAATCCCAATAATGTTTAAAACATTATTCTTATTGCTAATACTCTCTTCAACGTAACCAGTCGCCACAGCTGCCGATTTCCATCCTGCTTGTTTTTGGATTTGATGTATTGTCTTGCTACTGTTCGCCATAATAGTAGCGGACGTACGTCGAAACACAGTACAACACGTGGATTTCTTATGATCGGCCGATTTAAGATAATTGGAATTTTGCTAGGGACATGATCCAAATTTATTAATACGAACCACTTAATTGGGGCACTTATTTTTATCATATCGTAAGAAAACTCGGTATGTAATTACATTTTGGAGGCGCAGTGATAAATTCTGCTTAACCAAACGCACATAACTGATTCCACCACTGTCGGCAATAGCAAAACGTCGAGCCCTCACTGTCTTAGATGGTCGGATGCTAATAAGCAATACGCTTCCTTCTTCTTTGATGTCAGATAAGCGAAAATTGCACAATTCACATCTTCTGCAAGAGCCAAACATACCGCAAATAGCTACCACCTGCAAAAATAAATACGTAGTGTCTATGAAAAACTTCCGCAAATCGTCTTCGTTGAATACATATGCCTTCTTGGCTATTGCTAATTACCTTCATGAATGCATGCATTTTCACAAATGACTTCAAATCGGCCTCTTTATTTATCCTTAAAACACTTTGCAGTTTCGAATGGATAGCCCCCATAGTCGATACCTTGTAGTGATCTGACATTCTCTGAAGATAAGCAAGCACAACTCATTCATCTGTATCTGTTACCTTTTGCTCTTCCATCCATTTGATGAACTTGTATTCTTTTTTATAAGCGTTTTCCGATTTTTACGGTATCAAGCGCGATTCTGCTTTACCATTTAAATAATCAATGTTAGAAACCACTTTTAAGTGAAATACAATAAGACATTTACGTGACAGATTGCAAATAAATTTTTGTTTTTCTCATTTTCGTGGCAACGAAAGATATACTGATGTCACATCACATCACGAATTTTTAATATTTTACATTATTAATTCTTATTTCCATTTGTTGTAGTATTAGTATATTATCAGTACCTATTAATGATTTCAAAATGTACCAATAAAAAAATAGGGTATAGTATTCGTGGATAACTTATCTTTAAAGTTTAACTTTAAACGTTGCTCTATTCTGTATACTATAGAGTATGAAGTCATGCTACAGAAGAATGTCATCCTCATTGATTATAGGCGCAAGTACTACATACTTAATACAACTTACATAAATATAGAACTTTTAAAAATTTAAATATTTTTTTTAAAGTTGAGCTTTTATTTCAAGTGTCGTGACGCCGCACGCCTCAATCATATAAGAAATATTAACAATTTTTGAAAGTTCAGTTTATGTAAGTTTTTTTAAGTATATAATGCCTGAGCCTTTCATCAGTAAAGGGGGTTCTTCTGTAGCTTTAGCGCTTCATATGCTTAATATTATTTTTTGGTTCTTAATGCAATCGTTTATAAATAAAAACTTGTTTTTAAAGATTTTTTACGTTTTTTATTTTGTAATTTTAGCATTAGAATTTGTTTTATTATCTGTTCATCATATCTTCACTTGTGGGAATTAATCTATTTAACAAGTTTTATTCAAAATCAGATAAGACCAAATACGACGGGGTTATCTTGTTTAGCTGAGGAAATCCTACAGCCACATTCCGGTTCCAATATCAGACCCTAGACACAACCTAGGTCTGCAGTACTTGTTAAAAAATCCAACAAGCCCATATATAGTACTTGTGAAGAAGTCTAACGATGAAACAATCGTGTTTAGTTCAGAAGCACCTTGACGCTCCATCATCAGACCCTGGATACAGCCTAAGTCTTTAGAATTTGTCAAGACAAATTCAACGAGCCCAAAAGTTGAGGACTTCCTATACTTACTTTCCAGCTCCCTCATTAGATCAGCTCCATAGTGCCACAATATTGCATTGTCACTGAAGATACATAGGTATGCCAAATTTTAGCACAATCGGATATCAGCAAGTACTTGAAAAATGGATTACAAATTTTGAAAGCAAGTTAAATAAAAACTTGTAAAAAGGCATTATTTCGGCAAAATTCCTATAATTACTTTCATTCCATTTTTTTTAGTCCGCCAAAAATTGAAAACATATAGAAGTATGTAGTAGTACTAGTTTTGTTTCGTGGTTTCATCGGGTTGCGATAATCCCAATTACAAAAGGTGGAAGTGGACGAAGTTTCCTTTTTAATGAAGATTATGCGTAAATCTGTTCAAGAAGTCTACCACTCGTTTTATATCAGTCACTAGGCGCTCGTCGGTGCCGACTGGAGGTTCGCCGAAATTCTGGATTTTCGTTTCATAGTCTAGCGCTCGCTGAGTGACGCGGCGTCGTTGTTGGGATTGTCGTATTTAGAAATACAAATAACTGACCGATATCATATCGTGATCTCCCGCCTTATTTCTCTGCTTTAAGAAATGGTGAAAGACCTTGCGGGCGTTGGACTATGAAACCGAATTTTGGCGAATCTCCCAACTGGTTGCAGACTGGGATGAAACAGCTTCCCAAGAACGAATATATTTTTATTTCAATAACGGCCAGCTTTTCTAAAAATCTATGAAACAGATTAATTTTTTATATAATTTTGAATAAAAAGCAATGTTTTTCTTTATTTAGGATTAGTCTAGAGGAATCCCTAAAAACCAGAATAAATGTGTTTTTTTATGAGGGGGGGAATACCAACATTTGTTTAATTTTTGTTTGTGTGGTATCTTTTTGACACTATAAAAGTATATAATAAAAGTATTTAACCCCCAAACCCCCCCTCTTATATACACCACTGCATTAGCGCATAATATTTTTTGTTAAATACGTATATTTAAAAAAATGTCATTACAAACACCCCCCAAAAAAGGAGATTTGTTTTTATTTTTAAAACAGTAGTAGTTAAAAAAAACGATAAAACACATTAAATTTAGTTTTTAACATTTTGTGATATTTTATAAATTATCTGTTCGTAAGTAAACCATTTTTAGGGTAGCCCTAGGAAGATAAAACCGTCCTCTAAAAACAATATTTTTCATTGCAGTTTTTAAAGCAATAGTGGTAGTTGAACTACATAACTACGAATAGTTTTATCATTTTCCGTCATCCAGTGACGCCCCAAACACAATGCACACCTCGGCGCTCCGCCAAGCCTGCGTCCGCTGGCGAGCAGATATTGTGACACATTTTATTGACGATATTGTTGATGATTTGATCAGATAGAAGAAGAAGAAGTTTGCAAGCTATAAAGCAGCTAAGAGAACAAAAAAATGAGACTAGATATCCTAGATATTATATCCTATAAGTATGACATCATTTTGAACTTTTTAAATTCTAACAATCGTTTTGACTTTCTTTTGTTTCTCCATTTAAAGATACTATGAACCGCTACTGGTAACTACGTCGCAGTTTTTATTTCTGCTGATTTTATCCTGTACGACGAGTTATCAAATATATATTTAAACCTAAGTGAATTCATAGGCCCAGAGCCAATCAATTTACGGTGTTACTTAACCCTCAAGCCTATTTGCCGATACACAATTAGGGTCTTGTTGCGAATATTGGAGAGCACGTTAACAACCCTCCATTTACACCTTGCAGCATTCCATGTCAGTAATTGCTCTCTAGATTAAGCAGACTGCCTAAAGGTGAATGGGGACATTGGATTTAGGCTTCGACAGTAAAAATACTTGGATTCCATTCATCAGTTTCAGTTTATTATTTTTTTGAAACATCTGTTTTTTACTTTCCCATATTACAACAGCCCCACATTATATTGTTAATGTAATATATTTTGTGGAGTCAATTTATGTGTAATTTTAGTGAAAAAAAAATGCTCTTTTCCTCAAGCTTTCTTATATAAACATATACAGTGTGTATCAGCCAAATGGAATAAATTCGATAATAAATAAATGGGGGCGTGTTCGGAAAAACGCTTGGACACGTCGATTGGTATTTTTAGTTGCTCATTTTCTCCAATAAAAACTTTTTATACAGGGTGTGTCCTGTAACAGTGGTCAATGCCAACTTTCTTATTTCAAATACAACACCCCGGAGATTATTTAATTTTTGGATTCTTTAGGAGATTCTAAACATATTTTATGTTCAATGTCCTATACCTATCTTCAACTATTTCGGCAATATTAAGCGTTTTCAAATTTATTGCAAAAATTAAGATTAAAAAAATTAAATTATTTATTTCTTCATAATGTATAAACAAAAATAAAAAGTTAATTTAGGAACTGTTGAATATGCTCGCCGCGAACGTCTTGGCAAATTCCTAATCTTAAATAGAAATTTCTTCTAACGTTATTTAGCATCTCAGGCGTGACCGATCTAATCGCAAGCGTTATTCGTCTTCTTAAGTCAGCTAAGTCGAGGGGTTTAGTTTTGTATACAACATTTTTAATATGTCCCCATAAGAAAAAGTCTAATGGCGTCAGATCAGGGGATCGCGCTGGCCATTCTATCGATCCTCGTCTCCCTATCCACCGATTTGGAAATATTCCGTTGAGGTACTGCCGGACATTAATTTGGTAATGGGGCGGTGCTCCATCTTGCTTAAACCATATCATATTCGCTGGAACTTGTGGGTTTGCTGGATCCGGATACAAATTTGTCAAAGTTGGCACGACATTATTTTGGAGCAGTGCTAAATAATTATCGCCATTCAAATTGCCGTCAATGAAAAAGGGGCCTATGATATGATCCCTAACAATTCCTGCCCAAACATTAACCTTTTCGGGATATTGAGTATGTTCTTCGCTGATCCAGTGAGGATTTTCCCTAGACCAATAGCGGCAATTTTGACGATTTACATGACCGTGAAGTGTAAAGGTGCACTCATCCGAAAACAAAACATGTTCTAATTGAATAACATTGTTATCTAACATAGCCATCATTTGTTCACAAAAATAAGTTCTCCTATCATAATCGTCTTCCATGAGCTCCTGAGTTGGTATCACTTTATAGGGATGCATTTTATTTTCTTTTAATGTTCGAATAATCGACGAATGGCTAATATCGAACATTGCGGCGGCTTGTCGACTAGAAATATGTGGGTTTTCCTCAAACTCAAGCATAATATCCAATTTAGTATCATCATTTATTGAATTGGCAGCTCCTTTTTTGATATCTGCCTCACATGTCCAAGCTCGCGAAACTGCTTTTCTATTTTACTAATTGTCCGTTGGGATATATGCGGCAAATTTGGAAATTTTTCATGAAATAAGCGAGCAACTTCCACTTGTGTTCGTGTGTTATCTCCATAACCAATCATTTGTAGAATTGTTATTTTATGCATTTCTGTTAAATGAATCATTTTTCTGATATTAGGTATTATGCAGTTAACGAAATTCAAAAGACTATGACACTGACACTGACAACTACTGTCTTGCAAAGAGAAAGGCCAGGCATTTTACACAAAAGTAAACAAAACTTAAAAGTAAACAAAACTGGCTCTTTTTGTTCCATATCAATAAAAAGGAACGCTAAAATGGTTTTTGCTTACATTCTTAATATGAAGACCTAAATGGTAAATAAGTATTGAGTGTGTTGTAGCGAATTTTTGTAATCAAATAAATAGTTCAGTAACCAGAGCCACTTTCATGAATAATAATAAATTCGAAATAAATAAAATAAAAATAAATTTGAAAACACTTAATATTGCCGAAATAGTTGAAGATAGGTATAGGACATTGAACATAAAATATGTTTAGAATCTCCTAAAGAATCCAAAAATTAAATAATATCCGAGGTGTTGCATTTGAAATAAGAAAGTTGGCATTGACCACTGTTACAGGACACACCCTGTATAAAAAGTTTTTATTGGAGAAAATGAGCAACTAAAAATACCAATCGACGGGTCCAAGCGTTTTTCCGAACACGCCCCCATTTATTTATTATCGAATTTATTCCATTTGGCTGATACACACTGTATATTGTTAGCAACAGAGAGGAAGAAAATTTTTAAATTGCACGAAGACGGTAAGTTATTTTTTCTACTTAAATGAAAAAATGTCGTTTATGACAACTGTTTTGAACTAATGCATTAGTATTGCGGTTTCTATCAGTGCCATTAAATTAAAAAAAAGACAAATTTTCCACATTTAAATTTCCGATAAATCAGCGATTTTAGACGCGTTGTAAACACATCAGCTACAGTAAGCAAACAACGCAAGACATTGACAGTTACCGTATTTTCTTCATAATGCGTTTAATAAATTTTGATGAATACTTGTTAAAAGTGGATCAACAGACCACCAGATAATATTAATATGCATACCAAATTTTAAGTCTTTCTATCTAATAGAACGCCTAAAAAAAATTTGTAAATTGTATCGTCTGCAGATTTTTTTAAAGCAGCCAAATTGAATGGCTTATTTTTTAAACGTAGTTTTTTTTCTCTTCAAAAGGAAATTATATTATTTATTAAATAAGAAATTTTCTTTAATTCTTCGTAAAAAAAGATAATATTTTTACAAGTTTCCTTTTTGAGTGTACCCGAGGATCAGGATGGAAAAATGCCTAGTTTTTCGAACGTTTTGAGAAAAATTCTATCCCCGTCTTCAGTAACTAAAAATAAAAATACTAACAACAGTAAAATCATATTATCAGAAATATAACCGAAATAGTAGATCTCTCACAAAATGCCATTAAATGTTATGTTAAGGGTATTATGATTTAAATAAGTTGAAAAAAATGATGTGGGTCTAAGGTACGTTCATTTCAATTTAGTCTATTTTAGGGTATCTTTTTTTACTCCAGTATTTAGAAAATGTAATCATGTCTTATTAAAATTAACTAATGCCGTCCAATCACCAATATTTAGCAATATTGTCAAAAATAGTATTATGGCGTGTCACAAAAGAGATACCTTTTGTGAGGATTGGGTTACGTAGCTAGTAAAACTTGGAATCCAAAACGTAAATCTGGCTTAGATTGACCTATAAATCGTATATTGGTAGAGGTGTCTACTCGCTTGGCTTTGCTCTCTTTAGGTTTTGCATATGTTTCGATACTTGCTTTACTTGACGCAGCTTTTAAGAATGACCATTACTTGATTTGAATAATGACAAACCCTTGGGAAGCTTTAGACTGATAACTACTTTTTCGAAAAATTACTGATGTTTAAAACTTTCAGCATACTAACGACTCGGGTGTTTACTTTTGGTAACTATGTTTGGGTAGGATAGGTACTAATCATCCGAGTTGCTTTCACGAATTGCTAACAACTACGATTATCAGAAGGGAAGATAGCCTGATCCATCTGAGTTGTCTTCAACGCCTTGGTAATACCACATCTTTGATCAGGGGAGGTTGTTTCAAACCAAGTCAAGTCGGAACCTAATGGAAATCGTGTCGCTATTTATAATAGAAAAAACGTTTACTGATTCAGTTTCATATCCAATGTCAATGTTAATTAGTCTATGTGATGTAAACAATTAATAAATAACTAATTAACTTAAGACTAGAAGTATTTGACAATATTAAGGCACTTTCTTTAATTTTACGTTGTTTGGAGCCTGTTTTTTTTTTCCACAATACTAGAAGCATACCAGTTAATTTTATGATTGTGGTCTAGAGTGTATTGGCAAATGTTACATTATTGAAATTCTCCATTTTTATGCAAGTATTTTTATGCAAAAAAATGTACATAGGTAAAACCTCTAGACCATTAGCTAAAATAATTAAAGATCAACAACAAACAACATAAAAAAAATAGGGAACCTCAAAAATCTAATATTTATCATATTATACAACAATCATAAAATTATTGGAATGCCTTTAGTGTTTTGGCATGAACCATGTTCCCAAAAAACAAAAATTTTTCGCACGATTCTTGAGAACACGCCACCAATTTCAATATGAAAATAATCCCTCGTAACAAAATCTTTTGATTTTTAAAAAAATACGATTCTCGTTGCAAATTTTTGATTTTGTCGTTTGGGGTGCATAAATAATAGAAAAACATGAAATATTATCTATAGTATTTTTTATTTTAGACCAAATGAGATATGAGAATATTTTAAATTTATCAATTAAATATTTATTTAACTGATTTAAATTTAAAATGTCCCGTGATACTTATAACTTTACACCGTTATCTTCCAAATGCACGGAATATGGAAATGGTATGTTCGAATAGGTACAGACTTTTTTTGTAATTATTGGCAATTAATAAATAATAATAATAATTATTTAATTCAAAGGAATGGATAAAAGTATGGTTCAAAGTAATCTAATGCTTTTAATATGTACTAGAGCTTTTAGCAATGCACCCTCATAACTCATTTTGCAATTCAGGAAATACTCCTATTTGAACAACTATGCGGAATTAAAATTCTCTGAATGTTTGTTCAGTGCTAATTGCATGTTATCATTTATCGTTTGTCATGGAAAATAACTTGTTTGCTATGGCGAATTGCAAGTGAAGTAGCTGCTTTTAATAATAACTCTAATCAGACTAAACATACTTGCAGAAAAGTTAGAATTGCAGATGGTATCAACTTTCGGTTTAGTTAGTTATTAAAAGGCATTGACTTTTAGTAACTAACTAAACCGAAAGTTGATATCATCTGATGAATTTTACGAATTAACGAGGTTAAGATAGAAGACAGTTTGAAAGATAAAGGACTCAAAATGACATTTTAGGGATATCATTTTTTCGGAAAACAGTCAAGTTTAGTGAGAAAAAAATGTATCTAACATATTCCACTGACCACAGAAAAAATAAACTACTAATCAGTTGCTATGGATAAATAAAGCAAATGGAATGGGGAACGAAAGCTTTCACGGCTTCGGTCAATTAAGAAATCATTATTCTTGGGATTAGACCGTGTCAAATTGGAATGTTTCACCTTCGATTGCAGGAGGCATCTTCAGGGATCTTTACTCCACGAGATCTGGACACTGATGAGATCGGGGATTCACACGCGCTGTGTGCTCGCCCAACCGTGACCCTGTGTTAAGATCGCGTTCCATGTGTGATGTAGACCGTAACCCGTATCTTTATTGAAGTAGTTTGTATGCTTAAAAATTTTAATAGTTTTTCTAATTTTTAGTTTATAAAGTCTTGGAAACGACGCTAAAACCTAGGCTTTTTTACTCAATTTTATCTTTCTCTTTTCTATCGTAAATTATGTTTTAGGTTTTCTTATTATCGTAATTGGTGAAACCAAAAAAATATGTCTAGTGTAAGTGACATGGAATCGAAAAAGGAATATAGGAAATATTTTGGAGAATAGTAGTATTAAAAATACTTATAACTTTGATATTTGCCATAATCTGAAATAAATGTCTTGAAAATATATAAGCCAAATTAACAAACTGGGATATTTTAAACAGTCATAAATAAAAATTAAAGTTGAAAATTCAATCTAAGTTTTCAGCCCATTAAAATATATTTTAAGGTTTAAATTTGTGTGTTAAATTCGGACATGCCCCAGATCTGCCATTATAACAACTGCTCAATGTGTAAAACCAGCGGCACAATTAAGTCTTTTTATTTCAAATTGCACTTTTAGATATATTGTAGTAAATTAATAATAAATGAAAATGTTTGAAATTAAAGAAAATGAAAAGAGGAAAGATTGCAGTTTGAACCCACAACCTCTGTCACACCGGGGCATTGTTCTACCAATTAAGCTATCGAAGAATTGATAACAAATCGGCAAAGGGAGGCCATATGATTCTCCCCACACGCTGTTTCGGCGGGCGCGGGGTAAATAACATGTAGCACTTTTATGAGTATAAAACTGTTACATGTTATTTATCTAGGTAGCTCAAAAAATTAAAATGAAATTATTAAATTCGACGTGATATTGGATTCTGGCTCGGAGTTGTTATGTTAAAATGTAAAATGTTTCAATTCTATTTTTTTTATCAATCATGTATAGCAACAAATAATGACTTACCGAAACATCAACTTGTTCCTCTATATCCTATTTAGATCACCATGAATAATAGTTTTAGTGAATTTGTTTATATTTAATATTGTATCATGTTATTCCCATTTCTAAATACAAACGTTGATTTAAACCGGATATGAAAAAATGGGCGCAACTGCTTAGTGGTGCAGAACCCTTCAAGAACTGATGAATAATTGTAGAATCGTGGAATTTTACCTAAATTCTTAGGTAAAACCTTTTAAAATCATAATGTGAAACCTAAGAAGACAAGTTTCTTGGGATTGGACCGTAACAAAATGGAATCACTTTCACGTTTCACCTTCTATCGCAAGAATCATCTTCGGAGATCTTTACTTCACGACATTGGTACAAAAATGAGCTCGAAGAGATTTAGGTCGGCTATTTATACTCGACCTGTGTGCGCCCAACCGTGAAGCACTTATGATGTAGATTGCAGCCCATATACTATGAAAATTATTAGAATAATTATAGATCTCAATAAACTCTCTAATTTACCATTTATAGTATCCCCCAAGAACTATGGCTTCTTTTACATTTATTACATGCCTAGTGGAATGTTGGTAATCAGATAAAAGTATATTGGGCAGTTTGTTTCTTTCTAATGTATTATTCATGTTGCTTAAGGCTATTGGATATGGATCACCAGTTTCTCCAATATAGACATCACTAAAAGAAAACTAAGAAGCATAATTCTCTTTGGAAAGGTATTACGTCCTTTGGCGGTCGCAAATATTGTCTAATTTTCGTGGGTGTGTTGAAGATTGTACGCATGTTGGATCGGCAAAGTAACCTTGCAACGTTGTGTGTGAACAGTGTATAAATTGAAGAACTACACTTCCTATCGGTAGCTCCTTATTTGTTGAGTCGGATTAGTATATATTTTAAATGACCGTCTAATATATTCAGTGCAATATTCATTCCCACTTAAAGCTTGAGTCAGTTTCTCTGTTTCCGAATGTAAACTATTTTGATCCCAAATCGCCAGGGCTCTATAAACCAAACACATAATAACTGATAGCCTCCGTTCTATTTAAGGCTGAAATCGTGAAAAATAAACAGCAGTAATTGGGGCTTCAAGAAGGTCAGAGAAAGGAGATGCTACAAACATTCTTACAAGACTAGAAGTTTGTAGTAAGTGTTTTGTGCCTTACTTTTCATACAGTCCGCTAAAATTTTTGTATTTCCATTTGCCTGCTAAAAAGTATTTTTAAGAAAAAAATAAAAAGTTGGCTTCCTGTTAGTTCTTTGAACAATTTTATATAAGTCCATGTATAACAAACCGAGATAATTTTAATCCAAATCCCTTCCTGACTTAAGTAATACGATAATGTACTCAACATTAAAAGCTCTATTTAACTTGTTTAATCTGCAACAGTGCTATTCTGTTTTTTTTTAAAGAGTAGAAAATTTGAATTATTTTTAGCAGTTGATCAGTAGTTTTATATAAACAATGCTGCATTAAAAAAGTATATGACCGATGAAGTTACGGTCAAAGCAGTATTCACTAAAGATCTGGTGTTGAAGAAATAAATTTGTTGGGTGAAAGAATTTCTTATTATGAAGTATCCAAGAAAATGAAGTAATAGAAAACGTTTGAGCGTTTTAGTGATGATTGCGCATTATAAACGAAAATTTAAAAAATCACTTATTTTAAATGGAACACCCTAATTTTTATTATCATTTAAAATTCACGTGGAATTCTAGACTGATTTTGTATAACACACTTGTACAAATTTTCAGTTTTTTTTTCGAAATATTTACGTTTCATATTGACAATTTAAAGAAAAACTGATTCCTTTCTTTCTTATTACTTCAGTTTCTAATTAAACATGACATTTTTTCTGTTTTTCCTTTTTTTTACTTCTACTTAAACCAGGATTGATGCTATATTCAGATCATTAAAAAAAGAAATGTCTATATGGTTTTGTATTTTTAAATTTTATAAATTTTAGAACCTCCCAAAATTCTTAATTATCAATAAAACATGAATATTTCGAAACTAATGTAATAAATCTAAATAATAAGCCTTGTTTTCCTATGTCTAAAAATAACCGATATATTTGCAAATTGTAAAAATGGTGATTCATTTTAATTTCTTTGTAATGGTTAAGTATTCAATATAAGGAAAACTTCGGGTTAAGCAAATTTAAAGATTTTGTAACCAAATAATATTTTATACAAGGTTTTTAAGAATATGTAAGCAATATATTTATGTAGAGTTTTCTCTTAAAATTATTCTTGACTTAGATATTTAGTCTTAAACCAAAAATGTAAAAAAAGATGTTAGATATAAGATGTTAATAATAACTTGAAAAAACTATAGAAATGCTATGTTTGAATAGGTACAGACTTTTTTGTAATTATTGGCAATTTACATGATAGCGGTTTAGGGTGGCCGGGTATGAATTAACTTTTAAATTTTTAGTTACACAAATTTGGATGCTGAAAAATATTTTTTGTCCCTCAGACATTTTAAGGAACTTGTTTATTCTTTCCGATTCCGTTACATAATCCTATAAATAAGTATTGTTAGTCATTGTTCAGTAAATTTTTATATATTTTATAGCTACAGAAACATTTGAACCCTATATTCGAGGATTGTTGTTCCGTATGAAGACAGACAAAGAAAATTTATTTTCCAATCCGCAATAATGTAGTGTTTCAGGAATTTAGAGAAATAGAAAATATTTCTGACAGTGTAGATTTATAACTCGTTTTAGTGCCGTATTGTGAATTGGATTGCGATTTCTCTAGAAAAAGTATATGACAAGCCCACATACATCCCACGTATATTCTAACATCACTATGTATTTTATGTCTTTCATTTATTCGTCTCAAAATTGTAGAGTTTTATTTTTATTGCTACGATAAAAATATTTCAAGTTTATACAAATTGGGTGAGTGACTGATAAGGAGGATCATTTTGCCCATGTTTTTCATATTTGTGCACTTTCAATTTTAGAATACAAATGTTTGTAACTATTAAATTTAGTCAAGCGTCAATTTGACATACGTTTTCAATGGATTCAATATTTTACTTGGTTTAGAGTTTTTATATTTTAACTGTTTAAACTTTATGTTTAATATAAAAGCAAATTTTAACGTCAAAAGTAGAAATGTTAGACTCCTGCTATTCTGAATGTTTGCAGTTGTGTTCAATAATTTTTATTAGTTAAGTTGAACTTCGACAACCGAAGAAAACAAACACATTCAAAAAATTTTAATAGATTTATGATTTTATTTAAATTTAAGAATACAATAAACTGGGTTGCAAAGAAATATATAGAATACAGTTACAATTTTTTTATTTCAATTGAAAAATGTTGCATTTATTCTTATGGAAAACGACTTTCTTCCTTTCATTACATTTTTTTTAGTTTTTATCCCTCCTTCTCTTTTTATCAGCTCCCTTTTAAATTTTTCATGCAGTAAAATTCCAATACTGTCGTGTTGGAAAGTGTTTTTTTTATACGCATGTGTTATAAGATACTTTCTAGTCAAGTTAACAGTATTTTTTTGTAAGTTTCATATGTGGTTGTAGGAAATATTTATATTACCATTTACATCCAATAAATTCCTCTAAATTAGCATGCGTTAATGGTGTTAAATATATTTTTCTGACCAGTGGCAATATTTGCTTGCTAATAGACCCTATGTCAATTCGCATTTACATGTTCTAATTGAAGCAATTGTATGTACTGCGTTCAATATCGATATTTGCGATTGGCAAAGGGGGCTAAAAGAGGGGAAATTGCCTTGTCAGCTATATTGTTCTAATATTGGAACTGTGCTAAATTAATATATATATATATATATATATATATATATATATATATATATATATATATATATATATATATATATATATATATATATATATATATATATATATATATATATATATATATATATATTTTATAATAGGAGAAAAAAATTGCTCATCAAGTACCAAGTCTTCCCAATATACATGTCTGACGAGTTTATGTCTTTATTATTGGAATATTAAGAATTCAACCTCAAAAAAATAAGGTGCAAAAGTTGATGATTTGCATAATTTTAGGGCGGATATGGATAATTACGAAAAAATATATATATTGTAATGGTGATAAATATCATCCTGCAATATCTCTTCAGATCTTTACGTTCCAAGGTCCCTATATGTCAAAAAAAAACATGTTTTCTCGATCCCGTCGGTCTGCCTGTCTGTCGGTTCACAGCAAAACTACTTACTAGATCAACTTCAAATTTTGGTCAAGAATTACGGGTCACATGGGGATGATCTGGTAATATTTTGGTAAAAATCCAGTATGGCGACCTAGTGAAATTAAAAAAAAATATTATTGAAAAACTCATAATCTAATTTAAATTAGATTTTGCACAAAAATCAAGTGTTACATAGGAATGAACTGGTAACATTTTGGTACGAATCCAAAATAGCCAAACAAAATGGCGGCCGTAAAAATTGACGCAAAAATATCTTATTCAATTGACTTCAAATTTTGCAGAAAAATTAAATGTGACATAAGGATAAACTGGCATGAATTCAGCATGATTGAACAAAATGGCGAGAACTTAGAAAAAAATCAATATAGAAACTACTTACTCAATTTATTTTAAATTATTTAAAAAAAATCAAATGTGATACAGGTAGAAACTGGTAAAATATTGATATAAATCCAATATGGATACTATTCCTGATAAACCTACTACATAATGAGTCTTACATTTGTCCTTAACTTTTTGCACGAGTACGCTATTTTATTTTAAATAACTGTCATTTATCATAATAACAGTCACGAATAAAACAACCACAATGAATTTATAAAGTTGGGTACATAAAACTAGTAACGGCGTGTTGGTTGGATACATTCTAATATACTCCAGCAGTTTGACGATGTAGGAAAGAGGCCTGTGATTTTTAACAAGACTGTCGACCCGACACTATTGGCTAAGAGAACATCTTCTCGGTTTGAAGGTAACTGATACACTTCTTTTTAAAAAAAATGAACAGGAAGGTGTGTTATTATAAGAGTGTCCTGCTGCTTTATCAGTTACGATGACTATACAGGGAGACCCTAAGTACTATGGCTAGCTTAAAAGAAGTCTTCCAAGGTGAAATCAATACAGATTTTGTAAGAATAAGATTGTCGGTGGCGAAGGTTGAACGGTATTTGGATAGGCCTTTGTTTTCGCTAGAGAAAATGCCGTATGTGATTTGAGGCTCTATGACTCTAAAAAAAATTTTTTATATACTTAGATCCATGTCAAGAGACATCAGTAAGTAAAATAATCTGTATTAGTACTCCTTGTTTTAATATCAAATTTAAAAATTATATATTTTGAAGAATATGGAGACATAAAGAGAGTCAAGCAAATTTAAGAAGAATGCTTGGTTGGCATTCAAAAATATTGTCAAAGACGTTCTTGGAAACACACTAGTCCAAGATTATGTCGAAATTATCCAACAACTCTTAGAGAGCTTTAAAATGCTTGGTCGCTACATGATTATCAAACTGTATTTTTACATCTTGCTGACTTTCTGAAAAATCTTGGTGCTGTTAGCGATGAACAGAGCGAGTAATTCCACCAAGAATTGGAGGTCATGGAGGCCCAGTATTAAGGTAGATGCGATATTAGTATGATGCCTGAC